>LPNX010418300.1:223466-270320 GCA_001517045.1 Pseudotsuga menziesii
TCTCTCTCCTGCACAACAAACGTCAACCATATCAGATTTGATGCGTCACGAGAAAAGAACAAATGCTACTGAAAAATAACAAAGATGAAATCATAGATCGCAATGATACTGATGAAAACCCCTTGATACAAGCGAAGCCAAGCCAAGCGAGTTGAGGAACCACTGCAAAAATGCCCAAGTTGAAGTCGCCTTCCTATAGACAACACAATGTTTCCAAAAAATATAGATCTCACAACAAATACCCAAATGCTAGGAAGCAATAGATTTTCCAATCACCATCTAAGAACATCAGATGCAAAGGAGGTCCAAGAATTTCCACAAAAATAGTTTTCTATTATCCAGATCCAAGAGCCAAAGACCCCTTTACAATGAGAAGCTCCCTCCTTTAAATAGGAATGAGAGAATCAAAATCATAACCACTTTTCAAATGGGTGGCTAAGATTAAAAGATCAAAATATTCTAATCAACGGTGGAGATGAGCTTAACATAGAGTACATGGATCAATACAATAATATAATATATAAATGGACCAATTCACCCTAGGAGAGGGGATCCCACTCAATAAAAAATAAATAAAGCTCATGGTGGGTCCAGGGAGTGTTAACTAACTCTCCTAGTGTGTCCCCATGGCATAATAAAAATAATATAATTTTTTCAGTGCAAAATAGTGCCTCTCTGAGGAAATCGTGAGCCTCCAAAAGCTCCAGAAAATAATAAAATATGCCCGAGAGATGGATGTGGGTCCATCCAAGTGCTGAAACGACTGGAGAAGGAGTGGAAGACATCACACATCATCAAAACTCATCCCATGCCATTTCCTTGCCTTAGTAGCCCAAATCGAATTCTTCAGTAGCCATTTTTATTATTTTAAATTTGCCTCGGGAAATGTGATATGCCCAAAACTGCCTCCTAGGGTGCCAACGTTATCCAACTGAGCCCACCAGGTTCTCTAGGAGGGGGGTAATATGGTAAAAGCAAGTGGCTAGACCACCCCCTCCTCATACACCTCCTAGGTGAAACCATTAGATGATATCTTTGTCCCGACAGGGCATTCAGCATGGCAAAACTGCTCAAGAATGGTAAAATGAGCCAAATCATCCCTGTAACTGCCCGAATTTGAAAGTAAGCTGTCTCATTGGACTCAAGGAGTCCAAATCCATATAAGGTGCATACTCACACACCCTACAGATCTCTGCATAATCAAGAATAATATCCAATATGCCTAGACCGATAAAATAGTAATCTGTAAATGATCAATAATATAACCCAGGCTAACATCTATCCGCTGCAAGTGTTTGAAGGTTAAGACATGCTCTACAAATCATTCAAATAACAATTATAACAAGTAGCAATCGTTTCACAGGCGATCTATCAACCAAATATAGAGTTTCATCAATTAACTATAACTTAGACTAGACTTTCAAGAGCATATTCACTTCATAGTTGTAATCAATTTGCTAGTGAAGGGTGAAGGTTAAAATCAAAAGGCTAGGCTGAAGGGTGACTACCAACTCAACACTGTGACACTTTGGATATGGAAAGGGGATACTAACTCTAGCGTATGCAGGACAAGCAACAACACAGGGGATGGCAGTGTCTCAAAAATGGATAAGTTACGTTCAGAGGTGCTTCTTCACCTTGACAAATGCTCACAATCCAATTCAATACAAGTGAGTCCAACAATCTTTAGATATAACTTTTAAGAACCATTACTTTTTGGGCCTTTTGATTTTCCATAGCCTTGGTCCATGTATTTATTAGATGGATTTTATTATTGAGGCTTCATGCATTTATGTATGTTTAAAAACACTACTTTTCATGAATGTTTTAAGATATTCATTTCCATGTAATTCAAAGCCAATTTCATTAAGCTTGCCTTGCATTCATGTATGTTTGAAAACACTACTTTTCATGAATGGGATTTTTCAATAAGATATTCATTCATTTCCAAATACATTGTATTGATGGCAGCGCTACTTGTTTCAGGTTGAGCCAACACAATCTAGGCAACTCAGAGCCAAGACACAAATAAATAGGGAAGCTTGTCCAACAAAGAGGTTCTAGTGGGGAAAGGTCCTGCATGCCACGAGTCAAGTAGTAAGTCGGGTTGGAAACACTACTGGAAGGTAATGGATGAGTGGAGATAGTGAACCATGAAACCAACACTAGCAAGCCAAAGTATGGTGGGAATGACTACCTCTATTCTCCCTAAGGAGGGTAAAACCAATGAGTATGGGTCAAGAACTTCCAGGTCTAAGTAGGGACATACATACATAATATCAATTCATCCAAGTCCACATATTTGTATGACTGCCAGATCATGACACTAGATGCTAAGACATGTCACAAGAATGAGTATAAGAGCAGTAATAACCATAACACAAGATAACATATGCTAGGTCATAAACATGTAAATAATCAATCTGAACAAACAATTGTCCAATGATAAGCTACTGATGCAACTCTGGGCACTACTGACTGCTTTGCAAATGGCTAAATGACTACATCAGTCCTCAAATCTGAGTGTCCTGAGACTCAGTCATGGCATGGGAGAGTACTATAGTCCATCATCAAATAATGATCCATCATAGATGCTCGTCTCAGCATCTCATATGTAAGGGAACTGGCTCAAAAGTGTCCTAAAATCCGAAAAATAGAATATGGTAGCCCGGCTACTATATATGTGATAACATGATGATCACCCTATATGATATGCTAATCCTGCTGAGAAGAATGGGATGACATGTGGAGGCAATATCTGAGCTTTAATGTCCCAACGAATTCCTCTGGGGTTTTCTAGCTGCTCCCCCAGCTACAAAATGTGAACCTACAAATAGATGTTCTGTTGGTGCTGGATCATTGAATACGGAAGAATACAATGAATGCCAATAGCAGACCTAGATGGCCTACCCTGAAAGAGATTAGGGCAGATAGATTTCACTGCCGAAAACCCGTGTTAGCTGAAGACACTGTTTTCAATCCCAACTGCTGCTGCTGTTCAAAGACCCGAAATCATCAATAATAACCATAGATGTCTTCATTGGTCCAATAACCTTTAAATAACTTACATGTACTTTTAGGGTTTGCATGCCATTTTTAGGGTTTACGCATCACTTTTGCATGCATGCAATTATAATTTCATGTTGACTTTAAGACTGAAGAAATAAGGCCTGCATGCTCCGCATGCTTTATGATATTAACTCTAATGGCCTTCTTTACTATATTGATGACTTAATAATACCGAATTGATCTTCCTTTCTGCTCCTAGTGATATTAGTCCTCAGTTATTCCCTTTTCTTTAATACCCGCTTGGACCTATGGGAATAAAATAGGTTAACGAGTGTCTCTGGTGATTTAATTAAAAGAGGACATTACAATGTGCCAAATTCTCTGACAAGAAGAACCTATCGCCCTATCCAAGAGGTTAGGCAAGATCTGAGAGATAACTTAAGACGAGAAATGACTGAGCTTATTAATCAAAGTTGGGAAGAAGATGTTTTAATTAACGACGCCTTTGGTGAGGAAATTTCTCTAAACAACTTGTTTATTTTTCAAGCTAATAGTTCCTCACATGTAGTTGAGAGTGAAAACCAAGCTTCTACTGGTACTCAAGATGAATTGGTTAATTAACATGAGCCACCAGATCAAGGAGTAAACCTGAGTAACTTTCGCTATCCATCTGCTTCACATTTTCCAAATTTTTTGTTACCTCCAGAAAGACCTGTGGATTAAAGAAATGATACATCTCACATTCCTACTACACAATTGACATCCTTGAAAGAAGAGGTAGAAAGAGATCTTTCTGAAGCCTCTCGAAAGGGAAAACTATCTATGCCCCATGGGGAAGGTTTTAGTAAACAAGTTGATCATTCTGATGCCATTTCCCCCCGTAAAGCTGATATTGATGGAGTATTTCGAGATTTTTGGACTGTGGGGGAAACAGTTACACCCAGAGGAGGTTAAGAGCGAATCTAACGAATCAAGAAGAGTAGTAAGAGAGATTTTGGTTGGAAGAATTTCCATTTCAATGGACGAGGGTCCTCCACATTTTGATGCTATACTTGAAAGAAGTAGGACAATGCCATGTCCCCATACCAGAGGTAACACTAATGCCTCCATAATACCTACTCGAGATATCCAAGTTGTGCCTTCATCCATTAAAACGATGTAGGTATTCCTATGGTGATAAGGTCATTGTTGAGAATCGTACCTTTAATTATATCTCTAGACAATCATAAAATCTTTGGATGGGACCATTTACAATAGAACAATTTGAAGATAACATGTATTTTTTTTATCTACTGAAGATGGTAACAATTTGAAGGTAACCTTCTTGTGCTTTGATTTGGCTTCATCTCCCTCTAGATTCGCAACTTCTTCTTTGACATAGTTCTCCAAGTCATGCTATTCTAATATGAGAAGCACTCTATACTTCCATGCTCAAAAGTTCTCAGCTCCTTCAAGATAGAATAGGACTTACCAATAAGAGTGCTTCAATTGCATGCTTGATCCAAAGCTTTTTTTGGAGAACTTTTGGTGGACCTAGGGTTTGATAAAGAAACCCTATTTTTTCAACCTTGGCGACTTGCAAATCTGATTGGATAAAAAGGTGCGCTTCCTCAAGGAAAGTTGACCAATGTACTCCTTTTCTCGAATCTGTGGTCAGAATTGCGAAATAATTGATGCCCTAGTTTTCCCGACAGTAGTGATAGGTCAAAAATTGAAAATTCATAGAAATAAAAAACTGTTTCAATAGAAAGATGTGGCCTCATAGGGCGAGTTAGATGGTCCTCCTTTTCAATTGATCTATGGAGGTAAGTGCTCGGAATATGAAACCCTAGTTTCCAACTTTCGTCAGTTGTAGCTGTACAAAGATTTCTTTTAGGGTGGCTCTAGTACCATGTTATAATTTTAATGGTTATATGAGATATTCAAACAGTTTACACCATAAGCAATAGGATCACCGAAAGAAAGACAAGTACAATAGCACAATAACACAAAGACTTTTCCTCTGGAAACCCTCTTGGGGGAGAAAACCTAGCAAAACTTCCTTAATATTGAATTCAACCAAGTACAGTGAACAACCCCAAGAACAAGACTAGTAACTTCCTCTCTCCAGCAGACCTCTTCACTCTCTCTCTTGTGCACTTGCTTGAGTGAGATGCGTGTCTAAATGAGGGGAGCGACTCCCCTATTTAAATTTTATACTCATCAAGTGAGTGACCTTTTAACCTAACTGGGCCGACTTGTCTACCTTACAGGGCCGACTTGTCTAGGGAGACACAAAATAACATTTATATGATGACTCTTTTTGGTACTATTGACCCGACTTACAATGAAGGTTTTGCCTCAAGACTTTTACATGACCAATTACATTAAGGACATCTCCTAAAGGAGGAATAATAATAATACAATAAAAGTACAGTAAAAATACAATAAGAATATCTTCTAAAGTTACATTTCTTTAATAGATACAATGAGCCTTGGGACAACATAAGCATCGACTAGTCACGAAGGTGAAGGGTTATGTCACTTAGTTTATTGCTATTATTATTATTATTAATGTCTATTTATGTATTTTATATTCATTATAGTATCCATAGTTGAAGTGCTTCCAATTCCAATCTCATCTAGCCTAAGCTCACGTCTCTCAAATATCTTGAACTTGTTTATAGACTAAACTTCACAACTAACCACTAGAGGAAAGCCCTGTGAACTATTGCACACTTATAAGGAAGATACTATGGTCATGGTTAAAGTGTCAATCTTTTCTTTAATAAAGTCTGAAAAGTATATTAATGCTTATTTAATGAAATCTATGTGTACATATTGTTTCCATCTAAAAGATTGCATATAGATTGAAGATTTATGTGCAATGAGTTTCCTTCATGATAAAGGACTCTAATCCTCCTATATTCTTTCTTGACATTTTAGATTCTCTCACAAGTTTCTATAAACAAATTTGAACACTCTTTATGAATAAATATTGTCATCCATATCCTTCTCTTGGACAATGAAAACAAATGTAAAATCAGGTTCACTTTCTTTTTGTTTTCATAGAAAAAGATGAAATACGCAAGAACTATTGGAGATGCAGGATGTCCCTTATGGGAAAGTGCAACTTTTTGTTTCTTATGTAGCAATAAACATTTTCACTTAATTGAAGTTCCTTAAAGTTAGAGAATTGTCTTCTCCTTCATGGAAAACATACCATATATAACACATTTAAATCACAAGAACAGGTTTCTAGTTAAATTGGTAAATCAGAAAACAAGTTATATGTTCTAATTAAC
Source organism: Pseudotsuga menziesii (assembly GCA_001517045.1). Lineage (NCBI taxonomy): Eukaryota > Viridiplantae > Streptophyta > Pinopsida > Pinales > Pinaceae > Pseudotsuga > Pseudotsuga menziesii. Next base: position 229,760 of record LPNX010418300.1, read on the forward strand.
TTCAGAAAATACACTTTGTTTTCTATGTGTAGCTTCTCAATCAGTTAAATGATTGTAATTTCGTCTTGCAAAAGATAATATTGACCTGAGAGTCACCATAATTGTTGCAGATGAATGAAGACAAGCTACGGAAAGATTTAGAAAGGATTGTTGGAAAAGATGATTCATCTTTTAGTGGGACAGAGCTTGCAAACCTCATAAGGAACAAGTATGGAAGATCTTATGATGTGACTCTTATAAAAAAGGTAAATTTCTATATTTGGGGAATTCATGGATCCATTAGTGTTCAATTAGGGAAAAATAAAGTTGGAAGTCATAATTTATGTCTCCAAAAATATGTAAGGATTTCTCTCTTCTTTATTGAATAAATTACTGTCATATTTATGACTTCTTAGGAAAATAGTATTAATCTACATTATACTTTCATTCTAGTGTGATTGCATGCATGATTATTCTCTTTATAAGTTTTTGTGTTTCATTTCTAAGACAACATTGCCCATGTCCCCTTAATCCATAGAAATAAATATACCCTCACCCTCTCGCGCTTAAGCAAAGAATGAGGAAACTACTATTTTAAAATTTTCCAGCACATTCCACAGATTCCCCCCCTTTTCCTTGGGTTTCCGGATGGAAGGTGGTAACTATTAACTACTAGCCATAATAGCAGTTGGTAACCTTGCAGGGTTCTGTGGGAATGTTTCCTGCAACATCCCTAGGCATTTCACTTTAGCAGAAAGGGTTAAACCAGTCGAGCTATCTGTTGGGACTAACATTGTCTATATCCCTTATCATTCAATCGTCATAACCTAAGAAATAGGACACATCCTTTTTGGGGCTTCGTTTTTGTATCCCTTGTATTGGATACAGACACACTGGAACACATGTTCGACACATGTCCTAGACATGTCCTGTGTGTTAGACACATGTCCACAGAAAAAGATCTGCAGGCCTCTAAAAAAGTTTTTTTCTCACTTTCAGCTAAAAGGGAAAGAGCTCTCACGGTTTCTCATTGTGTAGGTGAAGGGTAAAATCGGGATTTTGAATGGATTCAAAGTGTTTTGAAGGTGGATTTGCAAGCCGGATTTGCCATTTCTCCAACAGCAATGTTTTTCTTGATTCATTCTGTTACAACTTAACCCCTCACCCAAGTTGTCAAAGTCCTAATTCATAAGGTGAAGAATCAAGGGTAACTAAGAGGGAGGCCACTGTTACTTCACCAACCCTCTTATTCACTTTAGGTTAGGCCTGTTACAACTTTCTCTTGCACCCTTCGTGGAAAAGCCCTAATTTACTAGGTGGGAAATAAGAAGAACTAAGAGGGAGGTCGCTGTCACCTCACTGGTCCCTCTTCTGCTATTTAGGCTGAAAATATTAACAATCAAGGCAGGATTCTCTACATGTGATTGTCCTATTTTGAATTGAGGAATCCTACTGGGGTTAGAAGGCAAATCACAGGTCTGGTTTATAAAGGCAATATGAATGTGTATTTCCAGATTTATTATTTCTTGAAGGAAGCCCTATTATTCAGATTTGCATTAGTTAAAGGCTGACTTGAAATCTGGTGTCAAGGGTGTGGAAGTTTGGGATATTTCCAGATTTCACACCATCTAAACAACAGCCATATAATGGATCTTGAAGAAGGATTAAGGGCTGTAATAAAATCTGAATCTTAAATGTAAGTTTTCAGATTTGATTCTTATTATTTTTCAACAATAAGATAAAAGATATGATTGAATCACGATGCTAAAAATGAGATCTGAAATTTTTTATTTATCTTAGTTTATTTCAGATCTGAAAAAACAAAAGGAAAATGATAGATTTAACAGTTTTCTGGTTGAATGATGGACTAGTGCCTTGGAGAAAACATTGAGCTCATGGGGTCTTTAGATTCCAATAACAAGGATTTTTTGAAAGAAGGGGATAGATAATCTCTGGTTGATTATTACTCCAATTTCTGTACAATTTTGCTATGCAGATTTTGGAGGGAGTATGAAATGTAAATTCAAATACATAGATCTATTCATATGTAGTACCAACATTTAATCTCAACAATTCTTGTGAAATACATTACATGTGATTTCAGATTATGAATGCCAAGCAATAAAATTTCACTACTCACAAATTCATATATGGAATAGAATTAGCAATTAAAGAAGACATTCTATAGGTAGATTTCCACATGTGCAAAATCATATATCAAATTCCAACAACAAATTGTCAAATAGTATTGTCTTCAACAAACTATACTGGCGCACAATGTATAGTCTAGAGTTTCACACACCATCAATAACCATGACCAATGGAAGAGCTTTGCTAAAATAGAGATCTAGGCTCAAGACTTCCATGAATAAAACAATAATATCTTATCTAAACATCCTAGATCTAATTTAGGAATGCATAAACTGATATTGTTTTTCTAACTTGCTGAGTAGATTTGCTCAACAATAATAAAAAATAGCAAGTGGTTATTCCACATGTATAATGCTCCACTACTTCCAGCTATGTCCCCCTCAAGTTGACAATAGAACCTCGTGAACTCAAAAGCCCTCCTCCTTGCTTCTTGGTGGAGACCATGTCAAAGGTGTCCAACAAATGATAAACAAACAAAATGCCTTGAGTTCCCTCCAAGAAATATAATAAAATATCATTATGTTTGTTATCTTCAAGGTGTGCTCTCCTAGGACCAAGATAGAAAGGGTCCAAGCTCTAACGCCCTTCTTGGCTTTGTTATCACAAAATGTCGTAGTCTCTGATTATGGCAGAGAAGGGGTACTTCTAGACCCGTGATATCTCAGGATTTTGCCCCAATGTGTCATGCCGGGCAAGATTCTCTCTCTTTAGGCTTCCTAGATCTGCTCAGGGCAGACCCAAACTAGCCACTGAAGGTGTCCCCTGTCCTGCTTTCCTAAGTACTCACCAAGAAAACTCAGCTCTCCAAAAGTAGTTACAGAACCAATTTGGATATGAAACAGAGTATCCTTGGGGTTTAAGCAAATAAGGTAAATGGGTACCCTGAGGGTATCTCACTCTAAGGGTAAAGATAAATATAAACAACAGACAAATAAACCCTAGAATGACTTCAATAAGCAACACACAAATGGGAATAGGATGCACATGTTACTTGGCATGTACAGAGGCCCATTTGGTATCCAAAAGATAGCTAGAATCAGATTTAATGAAGGCTGTCCTAAGTGTTGATTATTGATAATAGATAGATTAGCAATCTAAATATGTCTAGCAAGTTGATTTGAAGCGCTCCAATTGGGCTTTGAGCTAGAGACAAACAAACAACCCTCGAACTAATAACCCCGGAATAAATATATTAAATGAGAACAAATTTGGGGCAAAGTTGGGAGCTGAAATGGCTTAGGAAATTACTCTAACACTAAATTAGAATCGCTGTATTAAATATTCAGATCTGAAATGTCATGTACAGCAGTCAAAACAAGTACGCAAGAGGCAAATCACCCACCTAAATGCCTGAAAATTACTTGTAAGGACCAGTTTCTATCCTAAGGGGAAAATGGAGTCATAAGCTACAAGGATTTAACATATATTCAACTTGGAAAGACAACTGAAAGCTAAAACCATCTAAATAGTATGATAACCTCCCATACATGCAAGCAAAACAAAGAGAAATCAGTAAAATTGATTGACTAGTGGATTTAGCGATTTTGCACAAGAGTAATGTGGTACTTACCTTTGTTCCGGAGAGTTGATGGAGTGTTCTCTCCTCCCCAATTTCTCTTGAATAGTTGTTCACTTCATGAAACTCCTCTTCTCACGCTTGGGTGCACTTGGTAATCTTTCTTCCTCTTTTTGCCACACAAAACCAACTTAGTTAATAAAAATAAAAAAGACCAAACTAAAACTAAGTGTCGCAAATAGAGAAAGCATGCAAATTCAAATGGTAACAGCACTTGGTAATCTTTCTTCCTCTTTTTGCCACACAAAACCAACTTAGTTAATAAAAATAAAAAAGACCAAACTAAAACTAAGTGTCGCAAATAGAGAAAGCATGCAAATTCAAATGGTAACTAGCAAGAAAGAGAAGGTTTGAAGCAGATCGATTTCAGCATGCAAAGTGCTCCGCTTTTCTTAGAACTAGGGTGCATTTGCACCTATGATTCTTGTTGTCACATACATAGTATCTGGGATACCATGATTCCAGAGTAGTTCTAAGCACATTCCGCAATCAGTCCTTTACTATGAGATCAGCAGTTGATGAGCATTCAGATGATGATCACTCCTACAGTTAGTGGACCCAGAGCATATAGACTATCAATTCCATGCCATGACCAAGACTCATTACGCCAGATTTGATGACCGAGTTAGCCATTCTTCATTTTTCAAAGCAGAGATGTTGACAGTGCCCATGATATACAGTAGCAGTGTTCTAGTTCTTTTCAGTTGTTCAGATCAAATGCAGGTATATGACCTAGGTGATATATGGTTATGTACATGTGGATTTTAGTTTTGCTCTGTTATCTATTTTAGTAGCTAGACTTGTTTGATAGTGGTTGTGCATTGGTGATGTCTTATCAGTTTTTATTTGAGATCTAGAGTAAAAATGATCTTGTGGATTTACTCAAGAGGTTCTTGTGTATACTCATTGGTCATGCCCTGTTGTTAGTATGGACTTCGTCATTTCCCTTTAGGGACTTAGCTTGCTAGTCTTGGCATCATTTTTCACTTCCTTCATCCATCTGTAATCCTCCGTATGTGGTTTAACCTTGACTTGTATCTTGACTAGTGACATCAAGGATTCCCCCCCACCTTCACCTCTATGTTGGATAGATCTTCATTTTTATATGTGTCTCGATGTTGATTTATGTGATTTTCATCTATGTTGGATAGATCTTCATTTTTATATGTGTCTCGGTGTTGATTTATGTGATTTTCATCACAAGGATTGTCTTCCTCTAGGTCTTGAACACAAGTAGTCCTAACCAAAAGTGTCTTTAGACACCAAGACATCGGGACTTAAATGCTATATCTAAATGGATGCCTAGTCAACAAAAACAATGTTTTTAAACACTATTGCAAATAAAGCTTAAAAGTCAGCCAGTTGCCAAGAGACGAGCACTCATCCTTTGTATGATGTGAGGTCATTTGCCCCCACATGGCAACAAGTTGGTTACTCCATCGCACCTATGGAGGATGGCGGGAAATGGAGGTCATACCGAGTCATTATTCTTTTGGAGCTAGGGATTTTTTATTGAGAGATCTATATATTGAGATGCTCTCTCATTTGTATAGGGACTTTGGCTCTTGGATTTCGAGAATAATAAAAATATTTTTGAGAAATACTTGGAAGCTTTTTCGAATGTTCTCGTGTGGAAATTGGAAAGTCTTTTTGTATTTGGCATTCTTGAGGATTTTTTCTTTTCCATAATATTTTCTTACAAGGGTCGTGTTGATTTGCAGGGACAATTTGGAGAGGACGCTATTGTGGAGGAGATTCCCATATCATTCTTCCAAATCGATTTCAACTCAGAGAGTTTCTTTATTGCATTTTTCGGGATCATTTAGATTTTTCATGAGTTGTCTTGTAGATCTTTGTTTCTAGATTGTGGATCAATTCTAACTTTCGAGTTGATTGATTTTGCATGAGAGGGGCACACTGGTCACTTGGAGAGCATAGCGATTTCAGTTGGGAAGAAGAGAGCCCGCTTGCAATTGATCCAGATAGGGTAGATCATCATCATACTTGGCGGTCGCAAGCAGTCCAAGTACATTCCATTTGTATTTTGTTTTTCAGGTATCTATTCCAATTGTCACAACAAAACCCTAAAGGATAAAACCCTTACTTTCTAGATCTGATAGATTAGGCAATCTTTTAGCAATAATACTGAAAACCCAAGTCTAAAATAATTAATAAACCCTAGATTTGAAGTTTGAATCCAAACTGAATCCATTTACCCCCGGATCTAGCACTAGTCACTTGTAGGCAAATTGCCCTCCTTGGGTTCTTAGTCATTTTTTGAGATCTATCAGTTGGGTATTGCTTGGATTCATTTTAAATCATCAGATCTATCATCAAACATCATTTCGAGAGTCAAATCAGCCTTGATCTACTTGTTTCCCACCTATTTCAACTAGGTGGCAACCTCATGTACATTGAAGATGTACATTTTGTGCAGTTTGTACCATGGAAAAATCCTAGGGATTTTTCACTCAGCAGGGCAATTCTGCCCCTTTTGTACGCGGAATGTCCACTCCCCTGCGTGGGACAATTAATGTAACTTTATATGTTAGCATGGGTCATTCCTCTAAGGATGTCACCATGGATTTTATTATCAGGGAAGTCCTCTTCACCGAGTGTTTTTTCCCCTTCCAGTTAATTTTGTTAATTAACAATTTTAATTGGTTGGGTTTTTCACTCACAAATCCTCCAAAGTGGTGAATTGGCGTTCTGATAATCAAGCCCATGAGGTGGCTAAGGTTTCAAGTTGTTGTTCATGACCATGCTAGCCATATCTTGTAGTCTTGCGGAATTTCGTTAGGATTTTAATTTTTATTTTGATTTTTTCTTAATTAATTAACTTTACCATTTGGTGGTTAATTAATTAAGTTTTGATGTAATAATGTAATTTCTTGAACCTTGGCATTTTGTAATAGGGGCTATGAATGCAAATGAAAAATATATGACACCCCCTAAGCCATTGGTTCAAATCTCATGTCATTCTGACAAGGAGTTGGGAAGTTAGACCAATTTTGGTTAAGACATGGTATTTTTTCCTAGGAAATTATTTTAATTTCCAAGGGTGAAAAATTAAATTATTTGATTTTGAATGAAAAAATCAAATAAGGCCATGGTAATTAAGTTTGGGAGGTGGCTAATCATAGTTAATTTTTATTTAAATAAACCCCCCCATGGTCAAAATAAATTTTTGAAGATTTCCCAAGTGGGGTGCCCCTCGTCTTAATAAAAGATAAAAAATAAAAGATTTAAAGTAAAAGATTTAAATAAAAGATTAAAAAATAAAAAATAAAAGATAAGAATAAAAAATCAAAATTTGAGTTAAAGGAAGCCCCAGATAAAAAATAAAATAAAAAGAGATTTAAAATAAAAGATAAAAAATAAAAGAATAAAAAGATAGAAATTTTAAAAATAAAAGATAAAAAATAAAAGATTAAATAAAATATAAAAAATAAAAGAATAAAAAGATAGAAATTTTAAAAATAAAAGACAAAAAATAAAAGATTAAATAAAATATAAAAAATAAAAGATAAAAAATAAAAGCAATAAAAAATTAAAATAATAAAAATTAAAATTTGAGTCAAAAGGGGGCCCCACTTGAGTCATGGAAACCCTAGATCTAAGGGTTAAGCTTCATTGTGACATGGATCTATCTTTTTGACCATTGATTTGAAAAGACACCCTTGCTTATGATTGGTGGATGGCTTGCAAAGTCAACAAACCTAGATCTAAGGGTGGAGGAGAGTTAGAGTTTATATCTATGTTTTGGACCCTTGATTTGGGAGTGGGTTTGAGATCTTTTCAACTATAAAAGAGAGGCCCCTCCTCTCATTTTATGATCATTCTTTGGAGCATGGTTATGCTGCCAAAATACTCTCTTCTCCCTCTCTTTTCTATTCTTCTCTCTCAAGTTTTCTTTGGCTATTGTAATGTTGTTACCTTATTGGGGTTTATAATACATCAATCTTTGGAGGATACATTTGTTGGTGCACCCATTTTGTGCCTTGAAGAGTGAGGAAACTGTTTATGGTTGGTTATTGTTGCATTATTTATCATAGAAGCTCTCCACAAAGGTTTTTGTGGAAAGACTTGTAGGTAGAAGTTTTTCTATTTGCGCTTGTGATTAACATTGTAAGATTTTGCAAAGGTTTTTGCATGATTTATGGTGTTCTCATCTCTATGTGTGAGTTTTGTAGCTTTAGCTAAACTCTTTGCAGGGATCCAAGCTTGGAAAAGTTCTCCCTCCAAGGCCCTAATCTCTAATCTTGTTTTCTGTTTTAGGAAATAGTAGTTTTGTTATTGTTTAGTAACAAAATCTAGTTTCCTTTAATAGATCCATGTTATATTTTTATTATATATTTCACTTTTGATTTCTTACTGTGTTTTAGGTGGCTGGAAATGCAATTTTCAGCCCTCTAATATTCAATTTTCTGATATTTTAAAACCCAGATTTTTACTATAAAATTTCTGTATTTTTATACCAACGTTTTCTAACTTCCTTTTGAGTTTCCTTAAGCAGGTTTTACAGTTTACAAGGGGAGGTTATGCCCAAATCACATCTAAAACACCTCAACTTGCAACCGGTTTCAAAAGGGTTCAACCTCTTATCTTCTTACTCTATTTTCTAGCTATTTGTAAGCCTCGGGAGAGTCTTCTCATGGGTATTCTCTAAAATCTTTCAAAGTAATTTGTAATCATATTGTAATTAGGTAGGAAGTAGATAAGTAGTTGTGCTTTCATTTTCAAGTAGATCTAATATTTTTTCAGCTTTTTTTTTACCCACCTTCTCTTTTAGGGAGATTGATGTGTGGTTAGTATATTTTGTTTAGATTAGTTTACTTTGAAGCATTTCTTTTTCAAACAAAGCATTTAGTTAGATTTTACTTTCTGTCACCTAGTTTACTGTTTTGAAGGAATATACAACCTAACATCCGTCCGTGTATCCTCTGCCCTCCGTTATCTTCCTTTAGGGAACTCGGATCAAGGGTATGAAAAACGGAGGGGTTTGGGGGTTTTAGTTTAATAGGCATCCATCTTGCTATTTTTTTGGTTGATTAAAAACAGTGACCTTGGAAGCTAGTTGGAGTAGAAGATCGTGGGGGGTCTCTAGGCGTTCTACGTCCTCCTTGTTGAGCACCGGGGCATTGGGGTTTGACCTGGGAGCTACAGGTGGACTTGTTTCCACTGTTTTGAGCGCACCAGCATTCCCTAAGCTTCCCCCTAGGACCTCCCTAAGCAGTCCTCTAGGACCTCCCTAAGCAGCCCTCCTAGTGACCGCCCTAAGCAGGCCTCTAAGCAACCCTCTCTAAGGTTGACACGTGACATGATTTTGACACTTGGCATGGCCTTTTGACACTTGGCATGAAATTTTGACACATGGCAAGAGGTATTGACACTTGTTCATAAAGTTAACACTTGTCATCAAAAACGTTTTTTCTATGTTACATAGAATTTATAATTTAAAAATAGCTTCTAAAGCTATATGTTTTAACATAGAGAATAAAGAGAAAGTCCATATGCTGCATTGTAGTAACTCAACTACAATATATGTGATAACAGGCTCCTACAAGAATATTTGTTCAAAATGAAAATTGATATGCCAAGTCCCTTTTGCCATTATAGGGATTTGAGTTTTGGGCGTCCTTTGACTCAATATGATTTGTGTAGACTAGACTCCATTTTTTATCAAAGGTATAAGCTAGGCCAAATTTTGAATGCTTGGTGGGTTTCGTAAGATGATGAGAGCTCTTGGATTATAAGATTGCAAAGTGTTTGGCTAAGTTACTAGATACGACCCTGCCACCCTCCTGAAACGCCGATCATTGCTTCAGATATGGATACGGGCTTGATTCGCCATTAAAACAGATAAAAAAAACTGGATATGTGTCCATACTATACGGATACGTTTCTGCAAAAATACAAAACGTATCGGGAAGTTTAGATACATATCAAGCAATGAGGATACAAATCCTACTGGATCGGATCTGTATCAATAAAAAAACTGATACGTATGGAGGGTGTTAAAAACAAAAACCCGCCCGTCTGTCAAACAAAGTAAAAAAATGATTTTAATATGACCTATGGCCCCTAAAACACCAGCTACAATAAAGTTACAACTTACAAACATTGTCATTTACACCTACGGTTTACCTCTCTCGAGTCTCGAGTCAGCCCGTGCAGTCGTTCGAGAATCAATAGTCATTTAGCAGGCGTCCAGTGGTCTGAGTTCATCAACGATTCATCAGTGGTCCTTTGTGAAGTCGTTGGAGCAGAGGCAAAAGTACCTCATTGGTATTCACGGTTCCAACGGCCAGCCTCCAGGTTAGTTTTCTTTCTTTTTACTCTTTTAAAAATGTTATTTAGGGGCATCTCTAGAGTCTACAACTAAGTGACCGAGTCTATAGTCTACTGATTGTGCATTTTATATTACAGACTACTGAGTCTACACTATAAGTGTACTGTTGGACACAATGGCCACATTAAGAGGAGGGGTGAATCAGTGTGAGAGCAATTTATAAACCTTTTAACTTATTTTATTCAATCAAATTATATCACGCATTAATCACATAATCATATGCTTCTGCTAAGTCAACCATAAGTCATAAGCATAAACATCACATCAAAGAGACACAAGAATGTTTGTAATTTGATCTTTATTTATTGTATATGGAAGACAACAATCTTCTCGATTACAATAAGCACCAACTGATAAGAAGAGCACCAACTCTGAAACAGGACCCAACCTGGTTTTCTTAGCTCCAACTAAGAAGGGTTGAAGAGTCCAATCCTCAAGTGCAAGTCACTACTTACAAGCTTGATGCCAATCACTGATTGTCATCAATCTGCTGCTCAACTATCTCTACTCATGCTCATCTGCTCATCATCAACATTGCTCATCACATCAACTCTACTATAACATTGCTTGGTCTGCTCATCAACACTTCTATTTACTTCATCAGACTAGGGCATAAACCTTATCATCATCATTAACAAATATCATCTCATGGCATGCATCATCATCATTAGTAGATAGGCATCAGAACAGAGTCATCATCCATACATACATGTGTAGGGTTTATCTTGATCAAACTTCAACTATGCAAAACTATGGCAGACTGTATAGCATGCACCATCAATCATCATAGGGTTTATCATCATACATTTCAAAGATACCTTGTATAAAGTCCTTCAGACTTCTCACCTGGGCTGTATTGATCTGTTGTAGAAGACCTTACTCTTTTTCAAAACCGGTCACTATATCATGTTACTGTATCACTTTCAATACACTGAATGTGTGTTAGGGTTGCATGCTTGTAGAATTTGCATAATCCCAAGACTTTAAGGATTTGATCTAGATCATCATCAAGATCTGGAACATTATCATCATATTCAAAGCAACACCATCATGGTATGCACTCATTGTTTGTGTCACTTCTTTAGTGCAAGTTAAGGACTCAAACATCACTGTTTACTCATTACAATACATACCACATGTACACTTGTAAATGTACCACTGTATACTGTTGTACATGCACATCACTGCATACATCATTATCGTAAGGGAGTATGCATCAAAACACCATGCACTATCATTGTACTATATACACACTTTAGTGTTTATGTATCATCACCAAGGTGCACAACATCATCAAGATGCACAAAGCATCATCAATAAGGCATTGTCGTAGTATGTCATCATCATTAAGTCTAAACAAGTCATCGAGGTCTAGAACATCATCATAGGGAATGCATCATAATGTGCATTGTATATGCATCATCATCATCAAGTATACATCATAGTGCATAGGAGAGCATCATCACACTATGGTATGCATGTACAACATATTGTATAGGAGTGCATCAACATCATAGAGTGTACAACATTATCACATGCATTTTCATCATAAAGTGTATAATATCATAGCCTAATGGTATGCAACATCATCATCATAGCCTCCATAATGGCTCCAAATATATATACCAATATAGAGTCTCACATACTAAGATCAAAGATGAATTCTACTCATGAGAGACATGTGCCATCACAAGAGAAACCCAAAAGCATGAACCATACATTTTCGAAGATTACAAGATGAAGAAACAAGAGAAAAACCAAAATAAGCTCTATATTATGTCACCACATAGCCCTTGTAACAAGCTTTCCAACGAGCCAAGAATTTTGTAATTCCGATTCCGTATGAGAAAGTTATGCCAATTTTATTGAAGATGCCCATAAATTTCTCCTCCACAAAGTTTCACACTTTTCTCCAAGAGTTGCGAAAATAATGAGAGAATTGATGATCAAATGAAATGTTTGATATATTTTTGGAGTGTGAGAATGTGTTTAAATACACATTCAAGTGGAAATATCTCATGCTGGTCGACTTGTTTTCAAAGGTAAGAGTTTTTATTAATTTTGAATTTTATTTTTGACCTGAAACTTCTTACTACCTCAATGGTCAACCTTATGTATTTTTATTATTTTTCTTACCACCTCAGTGGTCAACCTTATGTAATTTTTTTATTTTTCTTTCAAAACATCCTTCAAAGTCAACCACATCATTTAAAATTCATGAGAGTGTGTCCTCCACATCTTCATAGGGTTGCATCAAGCCACTAGGGATTTTAATGGCATGCCATGTGCAAGGTGCCGTCATGGGCTTCAAGCTTGTCACTAAATGGACCATCATCAAGCCAATATGTGTGTGGGTGCCTTAACCACATCAAGTGCAAGCAATGGGCATCAAGGTCTTCACAAGGTTCCATGACTTCATTAAGTCACCAAAGACCACATCATCATGCCATCTAACCATGTCAAGTGCAAGTAGTGGGCTCCATGACCTTTTTAAGAGTATCAAGGTCTTCATCAGGGGTTCCACGGGCTTCTTCATCATACTGTTATCACCCACCTTATAGTTTCCTGTGTGAGGTGGATCCAGGATGGATGGTAGAGGGGCAAGCAACTAAGGGGTGGAACCACGACTGCCTAGACTCCCAAATGGATGGTTGTCATGCCAATCAAGGAAGCCTTCACTTTATGTTATCTTAGTCCAAGACAACAATGGGGGAGGCCCAGATCTGCTCCCGACAGGAGAGATCAGACCTAGACACCAGAAGAAGATCAGATGGGGTTTTAGGGTACTTAAGGTGCAAGGTAAATGGAAACCCTAGCTCTAGGGTTAAGGTACTAGCGATTGATGGAGATGACCACTGTCTTGGGAAACGTAACTGTGACAGGGTGAGCAAGAACAGAGTTGGGACTGCCTAGTACCAAGGGGACAATCTCAGTGAAAGATAGATGACTTGAGTTATTAGTAGGTGTTGGCAAAAGGAATAGGAGTGAGGTCAAGTTGGGGCTAGCGCTAGCTAGGAGATCAGTGCTTTGTATGCATTGGGCAATGGATTCAGCAGTAAGACAATGTTTCAGGAAACTCACTTGGGAAATACCTTGATCTACGAAACCAGAAAGCAATTGGTCCAGAAAAGCCAAGGTACAGGAAACCCAGCTCAGTAGATAGCTAGCGCTAGGGCCTAGGAAGACAAATCTGAGGCTTTAGGGGGTACTGAAAGGCTGATGGCTAAACGTTGAGGATGAGAAGAGATCAGGGAGACCTGATCTACAAGCCCAAATCAGGAAAACAGCAGGAAAATCAGATCTAGAAAAGTCAAAATCTGATGATGGGGTTAAAAGGCTGAAAACTGATTTTTTCAGATCTAGGGAAAACCAGGATGAATTAGCACAGCGTTGAGGGTGTTCTGGGATGCTTGGGACCCGATCTATCAACCTATCATGTTAGATTTCAGGAAAAACCTACTTCCGGAAAAGGCCAATTTTCAGTGAGGGCGCTAGGGCAGTTTTAGTCTATTTTTCAGATCCCGGTCAAACTGTTGAGCCCCTTGAAAGCATTGGGGTTGACTTGGACTGCCCAAGACCCGATCTATTCGTCTGTGAAGTAAAAAATCAGAAAAACTCAAAACCCTAGCAGGTCAATTTTTTCAGTGTTATGCAGTTTTCTGCTGAAAAATCAGATCTAGGTCAAATGGTAAAGAATTTGGCCAGCGTTTCAATTGATTTAGTTAGGGGAAGGCCCGATCTATGAAACCCAGAAATGGTTTGGCAAAAGATCGGACGGTTCCCTGATTATTTGATTTTTTAGGTTTTTATGGTTTAGGAGTTTTCAGAAAAATAGTTAAATTTCAACAAGGTACAATGGAATAAGATCATAAAAGAAGAACTTACCTGTGGATCTTACCTAGATAAGCTTGTAGAAGTCTGTAACAGTGACGATCCTAGCTATCCCAATCAATCCTGGAAGATCCCTGTGATTTCTATGGCATATGCAAGCTCCAAGCCATCAAAGCGCCCCCTACCCTACATGAGCAAACGTCAACCATATCAGATTTGCACATACAAAATAAAGAAACTGAATGCTACAAGACAGTAAAATGAAGTAATCATAGGTCGCAATGAAACTAATGAAAACCACCTGATCCAAGACGAAGAGAACCGAGCGAGTTGAGGTCCCCCTACAAAAACTCTCCAGCCAAAATGCCCTCCTGTAGACAAAACCATGATAGCCATGAAAAAAAAATAGATCTCACGAGAATTTCCACGATGCTAGTAAGCTAAAGACAAGCTAATCACCATTTGAGCACATCAGATGCAAAGCAAATCCAGAAAATTTCCACAGAAAAAGTCTTTCTATTATTCAGATCCAAGAGCCAAAGACCCCTTACAAATGAGAGAACCTCAATCATAACCAAATCCTAACCACTTTCAAAACGAGTGGCTAAGATTAAAAGATGAAATGTTCTAATCAATGGTTGAAATGAGTTCAACATATAATACATGGATCAATATAACCATAATTTATCAAAGTGGACTAACCCACCCAAAAAAGGTAACCCACTCAACAAGAAATAAATGAAAGCACATGGTGGGTCCAAGGAGTGTTTGAATAACTCCCTTTGGGTGTACCCATGGCACAATAAATAACATAACAATTTAATTCTTTGACTTTTATGCCTCCTTGAGGAAATCGTGAGCCTCTAAAAAGAGCTCCAGAAAATTATAAAAAATGCCCAAAAAATAGGTGTGGGCCCAATCAGGCGCTGCAACTGCTGGAGAAGGTGTGGAGGACATCAATCTCATCATCATGACTCATCCCATGTCATTTCCTTGCCTCAGTAGCCCAAATCAATTTCTTCAATAGCCATTTAATCATTTTTTTAATCTGCCTTAGGAAACGTGAACCTGCCAAAACAGCCTCCTAGGGTGCCTGCGTTGCCAAATTGAGCCCATCAGGCTTTCTGGGATGGGGGTACTATGGTACAAACAAGTGGCTACACCCCTATGTTCCATACAACGCCCTAGGAGATCCAACTAAAACATCTCCCTGCTCAAAAATATCAATCTGTGAAGAAAAACTGTATCAGAAAGGCAGAATGAGCCTGATCACATCTGTAAATGCCCGAAACTGGAAATAAACTGTTTCATTGGACTTAGAGAGTCCCAATCCATCATAGGTGTATACTCATACCCCTCATAGGTCTCTGTCTGATCATCAATCATAACCAATAAACAATATAACCATCTGTGAATAATCAAAAACCAATAATAACTCAGAATAGATCAATCTGTTGCAAGTATTAAGAGGTTAAACCATGCTCTACAACTCATTCACGTAAAAAAATCAACAAGTAGCATTCATTTCACTGGCGGTACATCAACAAATACTTATAAATATTAGGCTTTATTTATTATTACTCAGACTCAGACTTTCAAGACTATACTCACTTCATAGCTGTAGTCATTTTGCTAGTGAAGGGTGAAAGGTGGAAATGACAAGGCTAAGGCAAAGGATGACCTCCTACTCAACATCATGACACTTTGGACAAAGAAAAGGGCAAACTCACTACAACCAATACTAGACAAACATCAACACAAGGAATGGCAGTGCCTCACAGATGGGTGAGTTGTTTAGAGAGTGCTTATTCAACTTAGGCATCATGTTTACATCAATTTTGATCCAAGTTCATTAGGATCACATTTCATTCTGTGGCCTTTTGGCCTATATGAACCTTTTGGGACTTCACCAGTGCTTAAAAGCACAGCTAATTGCAGCTTTTATCCGGGCCATATTTATTATTAATAAGGTCAGCAATCCTTTGATATAACATTTTTTTAACCTTTGCTTTTTTGGACCTTTTCTTATATTCTTCAAGGAGTATATTTTTTTTTTAGCATTTCATTGCTCTTGCCCTTTTTTCCTATGTTAAGAAACACAGTTTTACAATTTTCATTTTCCATGGGCCCATATTCAATATTTCAATACAAGTAGTACATGAGCTTTCAGTTTTAGCCAACAACATCTCTAGTGACTAGGGGGAGTTTTGCACAATGCCAAACATCGGGACAACCGACCAAAATGATTTAGGCATACAATCCAACTTACCAAGGCAAGCTTTGTCACCAACTCAGAGCCGAGACACAATATAAACAGGGAGGCTTGTCCAACAAAGGTTCTAGCGGGGAAAAAGGTCCTCCATGCCATAAGTCAAGAAGTTAGTCGGGTTGAAAACTAAACTAGAAGGTAATTGATGGGTGAAGACAATGAATGATGGAGCCAACACTAGCAAGCCAAAACAATGGTGGGAATGACTACCTCTATTCTCCCTAAGGAGGGTAAAACCAATGAATATAGATCAAGAACTTCCAAGTCAGAGTAAGGACATCAATACGTGGTACAAGAAACAACCAAGTCCATATAATTATGACCGCCAGATCATGATACAACAAGTCAATACATGTCACAACAATCAGTATAAGAGCAATAATAACCATAACACAATATAAAATGCTGAGTCATAACTATGCAATATAATCCATCTGAGACACCATCTGTCCAATGAGAAAGAATTGATATAAAACTGGGCATCAATGACTGCTCTGAAATGACATAAATGGCTACATCAGTCCTCAAATCTGAGTGTCCTGAGACTCAGTCTTGACATGGGAGAGTACAATAGTCCACTAAAATATAATACTGATCCATCAAAACTGCTCATCTCAGCATCTCATATGTAAGAGATCTGGCTGAAAAAAGTACTGTGTCTGAAAAATAGAATATGGTAGCCTGGCTACTATATATGTGATAACACATACCAGGGGTTCCATAGCCTGTCAAGGACCATACAATGTCATCATCATCATATAAGAGCTCCATGACCCCAATAAGGGTTACAAGGTCATCAAACCACTAAGTGTGGGTCCAAGGACTTCATCAGGGCTTCTTCAACAAGAAAGAGGCTTCATAGGCTTCTTCAACCACCTCAACCACACCAGGAGACCTCCAAGGGTCAAGATCCATCATGGAATCACCTGTGGGGTTGCTAGACCTTCTCTTCGGGTACCATGACACCATCAGAGCATGAATGACCACAAAATGGGTCACTAATGCTTCTTCAACCCATATAGGACTTCTCCATCATCCACAGGGGCTTCAACACCATATCCAGGGTTTTCAGCTTCAACATCGGAGTCTTCAGTATTGTCAACAAGGTGATGGCTCCAAGATCCAACCTTGTTGTTACAAGGACCTTGTCAACTGGGTACAGGGACCTTGTCAACTGTATACAAGGACCTTGTCAACTAGGTACAAGGTGCTTCAAAGCAAAAATCCACTATGTAAGGGGTCCAAGGCACAAACCCACTTTGTAAGGGGTCCAAGGCACTGCAAGTGGGACTTGGTGGCATCAATGACAATCTGTGGGGCCACTACAAGTCCATGTTGGCATCAATGACAATTTCATCAACATGCACAGTTGAACTGATTATGCATACAGACTTCGATGGTAGACACTGAAATTTCAAATTAATTCTTATTTTAAATTTTAATCCTAAATAGTGGGATAATCATAGGTCAGACTCCTATCAGAGTTTTGACTCTTGAGTCTTTGAGTATACACTGTATTTACTAAACCTTACTTATGTATGCTTTAAGTTTGAAGTTTAAATGGCAAATAGTGGGATCTGAACTGGGTAGAGGTAGTTTGTAGGAAGAAAATAATATCATCTATATGCACTAGCGACTAAACAACAAACTAGGAGGGAAAATGCTGGTAGAAAGAAAAAGGATGCAAAGGTGTAATGAAATGGTAATTGTCCTGCTAATAAGAATGGGAGAAAAGATTTACAGAATGACTTTTGTGGGCCCAAATCAGGCATGTGGAGCATGAAAAATCTCTTTCAAATCAGAAATTTTCTTTCGCCGCTATAGAAGTGCTGCACTTTCAAAACTTTAGTCCCTTTCGAGTTTCATACTTTCAACACTACCACAATAATTTAAAAAAAATAACTCTTCCCTCCAGGCTCCAAAAAGAAATCATAAACCTTTAGGATTTAGGCTTTGGTCCAAGCAAAGTTCATTGTTCAATTCCTAAAGAACTCAAGAGAATGTTAGCAAGTTAGTCTGCACTTTGGAGTGTTGATTTTTAGTTTTTTAGTTTTTAAATTTGTATAGCAGTTTACCCTTGATTTTTGATTTTTATACAGTGTTCCTTGATGATCACTTTGTATATTTTTTGGTCCTGCAGGGTATAGCACTAGCAACATAGCTACAACGTACAAGATACTATTCATTTGCAGATTGCATCCTGGAATCATCATCTGTGAATGTTGGGGAGTAGGAAATTGAATCTGCCCGTATAGAGAAAATTGATCCAAAGTCTCCCCTTTGGAAACATGTCACTGTTGTGGGGAAGATCCAAGGAGGGGGGTCACTAATATGGATTTGTAGTGAATGTCAAAAGGAATTCAAGGCATCCTACACCCGAGTGAAAGCACATTTGCTTGGGATAAAGAACAATGGTATTCGAGTATGCACCGGTCCACCAAAATTAGATGGAAAAGATGGAAAGGGTTTGAGCAAAGAAAAAATAGAAAAATATAAGAAAGAACAGGATGAGGCAGATGCTAAAGAAAATGAGTCAAACTTTTCCTTTCAATTCAAACAACCTACAAGAATGGGGGCATATTCATCAAAGACTCGATTTCCCTCTCATGAAATTGGTAGTCCTTCAAGTTTGAACTTCAAGCGATCAAATTTGGGACTGCTTGAAAAGAGTTTTAATAATGATGCTCGAGGCACAGCGGATGAAGTTATAGGTCGGTACATTTATGCAATGGCCTTCCTTTTAACCTTCTGCGATCTCCTTACTGGGCAAAGATGATTAGAGAAGTTAATAAAGCCCAAATAGGATATGTTGGCCCTGGTTATGAGAAGATCCGTACTACACTGTGTTACCGACTAGGTTGCACCTAGTTGGACTTTCAGTTAGCCGCCAGTGATGAACAAGATACTTGTTCATATTCAGAGTTCAGAAGTCCTTTCATGCTTTCATGGCCCTTTTATGTTTTGTACCGCATGTTCATATCCCTTCGGGGAAGTTGTAATAAATGTACTAGCATGACCTTCTTTTTTGTAAAGGACTTGGCTTCTTAAGACTGAAACGTCAATCCAATCATTCCAAGGTATTTCTCCCTTGTCAATTATACAATGCTGAATAAGCGATGTATAATTTTCGAGTTTTCACCGCTCCTCCAAAGTTGGAATGGTTGTCTTGGCGGCTAGGCCTTAGGATGTTATTAAAGTTCACGTATGAGCATGCTAGGCATCAGTTTTGAGGCGTATGGACATGTACTAGGTCCCCCTAGAGTTTCGTCCAATTCTGAAAAAAATAATTTTTTCCGTTCTTAAGCCATTTTTTAATGGTTTAATTAAAAAACTTCAAAATGTAATAATTGGTGGGTCTGGAGGCAGAATTTGGCATGGGGATGCTTGTTTTCACACTCAGAGCAGCATTTTTTACTTTGGTGGCCACTTTCACTATGTTTTGGGCAGCTAAAACGTCCCAGAAGGAATTATTTGGCTAAAAGTGTATCAAGATGGCATTTTAATGCTAAATTATGACATATTGACACCAAAGTAAAAAATTTTAAAAAGTCAAAAAATTGATTTTTTAATGGTTAAGTGGTGATGGGGCATGGTGGTCCCCATGGTGGTGACCTCATTACATGAGGAAAGCGTCACATTTGTGGGTTGTAATAAGAGGCTAGCGAATTCTTTATTTTCAAACTATCGCCCCCAAAGCTAAAACGTGAGGATGGCCCATGCTTTTTGTTTGGTATGAATCATTTGATTGGGAGATGATTGGGCATGAGGGCCCCCTCTCATGTGCCCCCCTTTGCACATGATAAGTAAGAAAACTATTGGTTAAGTGTGAGTTACGAGTGAATTTTGGATGGTGACGTCAACCCACCAAGGAAGAGACTCACGCTAAACTTGGTGCCTGCGCTAGCTTGAAAGGTGTGGACCCCCTTCGATTTCTTGTCACTTATAAACTTTGGGTTAACATAGTTTGCCATAATTTAAAGCTTGGAAAACAAGAAGGTACCATGTAAGTGGAGCTCATGTCATGTTTGTCCGTACGACTTCACATCAGTGTGAGGTGGATTTAACACATGCGAATTGGAGTTGTGTGTTCCATTTGGTAGGTGAGTGAGGTTGCCTACATCATCTGAGGTGGCACCTCCTCCATACCAACACTTCAGTTAAACTAATAATCACCCCACCGATTCTTTAGATTGATTCAGTTTAACTCAGCTTCACTCAACTAAACTCCTACTCTATCTTCAGTGTTGGTGATGGCTCCCCTGGGCCTGCTTTTTGCTATAAATAAAGCTTTGCTCTCCTCATTCAAACTAGTCGGCATTGTATGGGGAAGATCTAGATTGTAATTGTTATTCATCTTGTGAAATAAAGAGACTTTGGAGGTCAAAATTTTGTTGTGCTTTGGTGGAGTGAAGTTTTTATCTTCCAGCTGTATGGAGGTAATATGTGTTTGATCCATTATGCATGCAGTGAATCAATTGTAGCTTACTGAAAAGATTGTTTTCAAATTTGGTAATGTAGTGTAGTCATTTTGTTTAATGATCTAAGTTACTGAGTATAAATGTTTCAAAGTTTGAGTGAATGCTTCATTTGTTTATGAATGCCTTTACATTATTTTATTGAAAATATAGGCTCCTACATTTGATCTTGTGTGTATAAGTGTGTGATTTGCAGGTTGTCGTGATAAGAGACGTGGAGTTTCTTGTTTGATCCTTCCTTTCTTCTTGTCTCTAACCTCGTTTGCTGCGGATAAAGGTTCCTCAGCACACCACATGTAAAGCTTCAAGGACTTTCTTATTCACAGCTTTCTCCCACTTTCCCTCCCCCCATCGTTCATTTTTTCAATCGTTCTGGTTCTTCTATAAAAAAAATTCATTTTAGATATAGAATCAAATTCATAATCATTGATAGATCTTAGATTGCTTTTTATTATAGATCTAGCTAAAGTTTAAAGGAATCATAATTTCTTAGTTCAGATCTAGGGTTTAAGCTATCTTATTTCAAGCCATTATTAGCAGAAAAACTAAAAGCTTAATTTAAAGGATAGTAGCTGGTTCAATTCATTATCCGGAAAGTTAGTGCCTTGATTTATTTGCTCTCCTTAAGAAGCAAATAAATACCTTGAGAAAGTAGCTTTCTAGCTTACTTTCTCGGTCATTTTTATCTAGTTTTTTCATTCTGTGTTACTCAAATTTTTTTTGGCAAACTTTGGAAGTTTTCCCAAAGCACTCTTAAAGTGATTTTGGGCACATTCCACTAGTATTTGTTGAATTTTTTTTGCAGGTTTGCGATAAAAGAGGGGGAAACTCTGGCAAATTTTCACAAAATCGACAAAAAAGAAGACAAACGAAGCTTCCCCTCGCATAAAAATTATTTTTTTACAAGTTATAAGCCTTTGGATCCCAATTTGAGGACCAGAGTGCACTTTCTTCTGCATCATTGTAAAAGCAAAATAATGTTTGAGTAGGCTCATTAGAGCCTGGTCCCCATCCCCCCTGGGGGGATTTGTGTCGGTGTCCTTTTTTTGTTTTCTTTATAGACTGTTAGTGTAGTTGTTTTCCTTTATCATTTCATTCTTTATTTAATTTTTTGGAAAAGTAATATGAATACTTACCCACTGCATTATACCGAAGTACCGAAAGAGAAAAGATTTGAGCAGTGTAGTAATTAGAGAACCTCGGGTTTCATGCATTTTTTGAGTTTAAAATAAACCCCCTTGCTTTCCCGAGTACAGGTTCATGGACAAGGGCTTGCTCGAGTACTCAATATGGAAAGAGACTCTTGGAATTTATCTTTGTAAAAAAAAAAAAAAACTTGTTTTAAAACATTTAAAATTTACAGGGCCTTCATCCCCGTATGCTCTATTTCCACTACAGTTTCGTCTAATCAGTTGGTAGTATCAGAAAGGGATTTAGGTGACTAGCTAAATTAGTTTTCCACTTCAAAATAATTCTCCCCAAGCGAAAATCCAACACCTCGAATTAAGCGGTTGCGGTGGAAAAATCCACAAAGAAAGCGGGAACAACTGGGGAGTGACCTCGAGACACCGTTAGGCTACACCCTTGTTGGTGTAGTGTTGAACAAGTCTCAAAGACTCCAACCAGCCCACATATTCCTTGCGGGGAACCTCATCGGTTAATGATTTTGGACATACTCCCCGTACCTCCAGGTATATTGGGAGTTCTCATCCCCTAAGCTAATCAAGATCATTACCACATAAATAAAATCAACCAACAATTTAACCAATCCTTAATCCACTCATCTAATTAATCTTAAAACTTACCAACGAGACACTACAATACTAATACGAGACTACGAAAGCAACCCTCATACAAAAGCACTCCATTTCACTGGCACTGGTCTTCCTCATTTTATATTGGTTAAATCAATTTCCGCATATGCTCATGAATGGTGTTTGAATGATAAATGTTGTTGTTGTTATAATTCATTTTTACAGCTACTCATTGTTAAGATCTTAACTCTTTTCACACTTAACTCCTAGATTCAATCATTTCTTTCATAGCGTAAAAGCCTAGACGGAGGAGCTAAGTATCAGGTGACAACACTTGGTTCAAGCTTGCCCCCAAGGTCGCACCCAGTGGCTTGAATATTTCTTCCACGTTACCCGAGGTGTGAATTAGGCGGCAACAAACTGCTGACAGGTGAGAAGCTACGTTTGGAAGGTGCGTTGAACCTCATTTGTCATTCATGGCGCTTATCACGGGTGTCCATCATTTGTGATGGATGGAAAGATCAAAGGAATAGGCCTTTGATCAATGTGATTGCTCAAAGCCCTAAAGGGGCAATGTTTTTGAAGGCAGTGGATTGTGAGGGGCAATTCATTGCTAACATCTTGATTGAAGCAATTGAATTTGTGTGGGCAAAAAATGTTGTCCAGATCACAACAGACAATGCAACAGTGTGCAGAGCAGTGAGCCTAATTGTTGAAGGCAAATATCAACACATCTTTTGGACCCCTTCTGTCGTTCATT
Organism: Pseudotsuga menziesii; assembly: GCA_001517045.1. Classification (NCBI taxonomy): domain Eukaryota; kingdom Viridiplantae; phylum Streptophyta; class Pinopsida; order Pinales; family Pinaceae; genus Pseudotsuga; species Pseudotsuga menziesii. The sequence goes on from LPNX010418300.1 coordinate 252,907, forward strand.
CATTGAACCTAATGTTGAGCAAGATGGGGACTCAAATTGAGTGGATGCAACTTATTTTTGAGGAGGCAAAGAAAATACAAGCCTTCATTACAACCAGTGTAGTCAGACTCGTTGAAGACTCACAAGTCTTGCCTAGTCTTTCCAAGCGACCATCGAGACGAGTACTCGTGGCATACTTGTCGAGTGCACTCGCCACTCGCCGCATGTCCACTCACTGGTCTCACTCTTCATGTACTTGCTGAACTCGTCAATTACTCGCGAGTCTGTGATCGACTCAAAAAACTCCATGTCCGTTGATTGTTTGACCAACTGACATTTTTTGCATTTTGGAGGGCATGTGGGGAGGGAATAATCCTTTTAGAAGGAACTGATCTCCCTTGTCATCTCATTAAATGGTTTGAACTTTGGATATTGCCGAGTTCTTCTCATTTTCCCCCGAGCTATTATCAATTCATCAGTTATTTGCGTGTTTGAAACTTTGGAGTCTACACGCTGAGGAAGGTCGCTAACACTAGTCTAAGCATTGAGGATAACACTGGTGACTGGTTTGAGCATTGAGGAGTGATGGGAGATCACTGTTCAGCTACCAACATCAAGGATTTCAAGTTGAAAGGGTCGAGTTGCATCAAAGCAGAGTCGAATTAGTTAGTATTATTTTTTAAGTGTTTTGTATTAGTTTTTTTAATGTATTAATTTTTTCAAGTTATGTATTAATTTTTTCAAGTTTTGTATTAATTATTTTTTAACGTATTAATTTTTGGGCCTTTGGTAGCCTGTGTAGGATTCCATCACAGCCTACAGCCTTGTAGGTTGTGACCGAGAAGCCTACACAGCCTTCCAAGACATTAAATTTAAAGGTTTGGCAAGCTGTGGAGGCTGCCATCACAGCCTACAGGGTTGTACGCTGCCCCATGTGGCAGCCTACAGGATTGTAGTCTATGATGGCAACCTTCACAGCTTGCCAAGGCATTAATTTTGTTTTTCATATTTACCAAGTCTTTGTCGAGTCTTATCTGAGCCACTGAGTTTGCCGAGTCCCAAGCCAGTCGAGTATTTGTTGATTCCGAGTTTGACTACACCGATCACAACCACCACATGTCCCAAGGCATTTATAGGGAATTTGCGAAGTTGGAGCTTCTTAAGGTACCAAAAATCTAAAGTTTAAAGTTTAAACTTGTAAAGTTTGTCTCATAAATCTTATGACTCTAAATTTTAATTTAATTAAATCGTCACTTACAGGTTGTAGAGGCTCGTTTTTCCTCTCACATCATAGTCTTGACGAGGATTATGCAGGTGAAAGAATCCTTACAATCAATGGTATGCAGTTCTCTTTGGAATCAATGGAGGAAATCCCAAACTAAAAGAGCAGAAGCAATGAAGAGGTTGGTTGTTGATGATGAATGGTGGGATAAGGTGGAATACCTCTTGGCATTTACTAAGCCAATTGTGGATTTGCTACGTATGTTTGACACAGATAGGCCCAATTTGGGAGAGGTGTATGAGGGCATTGAATCCATGATAGAGAAGATAAGAGTGGTCATCAATGCCAATGAGAAGGACCCAAATGAAGTCTTTTACAAAGAAGTAAAAGACATATTGACCAAAAGGTGGAACAAGATGACCACTTCATTACACCTTTTGGCCTATGCAGTGAATCCTAAATATTAGTCTGCAAAGTTCCTAAATGATTCAGAAAGAACTTTACCAAACAACGAACCAAAAGTCTCACAAGGGTATAAGAGAGTTTTGAGAAAGCTATTTGTAGATCCTGATATTGCCTACATGATTCATGAAGAGTTTTCACATTTTGTGGGATCTGAGGGTTTGGGTGCAGGTCATAGAAGAAAACATCGGCATCGGCAAAAAATCGGCAAGGGTCCAGAAAACATCATCTCGGCAACATCGGCGAAAAAAATCGGCAAAAATCGGCAAACTGTGGGAAATATTTAAAAACACAAAATATATTCATTTTTTTCATAATTTTAAGGATATAAAGCAACAATGACATCAAATAAATACATTGACACATAAATATAGAAAAAACACTGATAGATATCATGTAGGCATGCCAAATATAATATGAGACATAAAAGTCGATACTGAAAGTCTGAATATAGTTGTCCAATAGTACTCAAAAGTGGGAAATCAATGATTCAATACATATATGATATTACAAAATGACATCACAAAACTAGTAGCTAACTATCTGTCTCTGAAATATAAATCAATGCCCTCTGTTATCGCCTGAAACTGGCATGCAAGTGCTAAAAGCCCAAACTGCAGGCGCGCCGGCCCGGCGACAACCTCTCGAGAGAGAGGCCAATGTCACCGCACCTTCTCTCTCCTCGCTTCAGGCTGGCTCTTCTCTAGCTCTAGGTGGGTTTCCCTAAGTTAGGATCACTAAGGTAGGTGTAGCTGAGGGCAGGGTAATCTAAAGAGGCTGCCTTAGAGAAACATGGGTAGCAAAAAGGTAAAATGAGTCGGGTTGATGGGCAGGAAGGGAAGGGAGGATCAGTCCTCTAGGGAAAGGCCAGTGCCAGTGTCAGTATCAGAAGGGTGAATGGAGTCAGAAGGGGACTCAGAAAGGCTTTGCGTTTTGCAGAAGGGAGATTAGGCTGGTCCGTTCCATAATCAGAGGGCAAGAGAATGGAAGTATAACTGACTACTTTCCATTACTCCCAGACCTCCAAGAACATAACGGCGACAAGCAACTTGGCAGCCGCAAATGCTTGCCCAACGTGCTAGATTGTTAGCCCTCTATGCTGGCTTGGTCTACAACTCTTGAAAGCACAAAACTACGACAAAGATGCCCAAAATATCCATAAACTCAACATGATTTTTCTTTATTAACTCTGGGGAAAAAAAATCCTCCTAGCCCAAAAACTTCCATCTTTACAATGAAAGAGACTCATCTCTTTATAGGCCAAAAACAAGTCTCTAAAAAAAAATAGAAAGGTAATAAAATAGTAATAAAATAAGAAGAAAGTGGATTGAGATCCACTTTTCTCTCCAATGAAAAGCAAAACTTGTACAAGACTAATTGTAATTTATCACTTTGGCTAGACAACTTAACCAAAACACCGTCACTCTTTTAATGAGATTTTGCACATCTAGCCCAAAAATGCTCATAACAGGAGTTCGGTTCTCATCATAACTTGAAGTAATCATTTGCTAAAATGTTGAAGTGGTGATCACACGGCAACCTGTCCAAATTGCTACTGTGGCACTCATTTGGATCTGCAGGTGATAAATTGTGATCTCTGGAAATCTACAAGTCGCCAATTGTAGTAACCTTCAAGTCATGTCTAAATTTCAAACTGTTGTCAATTAAATAAACTGATAACCGGTGAGACACTTGATACTAAACAAACTACACCTGAGAGAAAAATCCAAATGCCGGCGCGGATGTGCTCCATGATTTTCTCTACTACGTCAGGCTTTGATGTTTTAGCTTTGATCGTGGAATGATTTCGGTGTGGGATATGCAGAGAGTGGCATTCAGCTGCTCCAAAATTTAAACCTACCAACATTGAATTGAAATGCTTCAAAAACACTTACGGAATAGTGAATCTTGTCTTCGCTGGCTGCCATTGACTATCATGTTAAAACATGGGCTTTTTGGCATTCAATTAAAAATGTCAACCAAAATATCGACTCATTCAGAGCTATTCAGAGCTTCACGCGACCATAGAGATGTCGGCAGACGACTGTTCAAACACAGAAATCAGCCATTCCACATCATTGATATGCAAACAGGTGTTGCTCCTCCACGACCTGGCTACGATGGTTGACGTTTTCAGCGACTAGAACCTGGATTGTTCCACGAACTCCGCGATTTAGTTGTCAAAGGGTGAAGATCCAGTTCAATCTGCCGCCATCCAGAAATCAACACTGTGGTTTGGCGTGTGGGATAGATCACGATCTCTCTTTATGCAGAGAGACACTAGTGTCGTTTCATACATATTGGCATCTCTATTAATCCTTACTTGATTCAACCTTGAATTATGGCGGGTATAGAGTGTTTGATAATTAACAAAATGGTGAAACCCATCAGTATCTCTCACGTATCTCTCACTCGGCTTTGGCAGCCAAAAATGTTTTGACACGTAATTGCTCCAAATGACAGTCTCAAGATAGAACACGACTGCAACATAGAAGAAAATCTCTTAACGCAGTCGGCTGTTGTGGGTTCCCAAGCTCCACATGAAGAGGTATATTTCACCGGATAGGCAATAAAAATGCGGGATCATGTCCATGACTGTGTAGACGACATCTTGAACAAATTGGCAAAAAAGAAACGTTGATATCTCTGTTACTATTGATAGAAACTATCAAAATAATTGCAGGCTTTAAGTTACCGGCGCTTAAGAAGACAAATAAGAAGAAAGTGAACGAACCCACACACAACCTCTACGCCTATCATTTCTCCCTCATGAATAAGTGGCCTACAAACAGTGGATGCCATCATATTTAGCTTGATCTTTTAATTTGAAAGTGACCGTCAGTTATGCTGGTTAACAGTAAGAAGGTAGTGCATGAATTTCAACAACGGAAAACCAAGTGAGCTTTCAATCCCCTTAATTTGCAGGCAAGGACATCAGAGACTTTTCTAGCTCTGCCTCAAGTTTCCTCCAATGCTCCACGCACATACTATGCAACCGTGTAAGGGAATACCACATTGACTCTTAGCAAGATACCAATGCACATAAATACTTCGGCCACAAACAAAATTCGCCTATCCTCGAACATGTTGCTTTACAGGTGGTCACGCTGGCTGTTTTGGAGTTAACTCCACATTTTGGCTGGCAAAGGAAAACGCTAGCCAAACTTCAGGGTTGAATATACTAGCTGCATCGACACCGCCAAAGAATGGCCTGCATTTCAACAATTTATCAAAAACTTCCATGTCTTGTCCACACGTTACAGGAATAGCTGCCCTGATTAAAGTTGCACACCCATCTTGGACTCCGTCAGCCATTAAGTCTGCCCTCATGACAACAGGTAAAGCAAACTACATATTTTCCCTGTAAGAGCAAAATCTTAAAGGCCATAAAATCTGTTAGTATGTGGTGCCGAGATTTATGGTTTTGTTAATATGCAGCTACTGTACTGGATAAAAATAAGAATAACGAATTACAGACCCATTTGACTTCGGTGCAGGACTTTTAAACCCTGGCCATGAGAGTTTGAAAGCATTATTGTGCAGGCAAGTAATCATACTCTACAGCATATGCCATAACATGAACTACAGATCGTTCTTCATCTCAGTGGCCAGTATTCCACGTGCTCGAAAAGTATAATGTTACTGCTGTAAATGACCAAGACAAGGATTTCCTCCTGCTGGTACAAACCTCCTCAGAACCAATGAAATAAAACATTGGAAATCACCTTCCAGATTTCGTTGTGCTTTTCAATAGCTCTCAATCTCTGTCTAGTCACTAGATCAATGCCTCTTGTTTTACTTCTCAGAGTTGAAACACAGAGATGCACGATCATTCAGCCAGAAGCCTGTTCATCACTCTGTCGTGAGACATGATTTTCAATTACACTTTCAAAACCTCAACAATTATTTCTCAAAGATGCTTCAGTTTCTCTTTATATTTCAGGCTTCTCTTTATGACCTTTGAACTTCATGCACAGCTTTGTCCTCTGAATTCGTACACAACTTGTCTAGACAAGTACTTGTAAATCTGCTATAAAAACATCTTGAAAAATCTGCCCAGAGCTGAGTGCTGAAGCTGCCAAATGGTAAAAACATAAACTGTACCTTGATACTTCCTGTTGCTCCTCATTTCCGCTTTGCTCCTGTAAATAGTGTTTTAAGCACTCAAAATGCATAATGCATTCGGAGGGGTAACATTTGGCTCCATGGGGTATGTGTGCTCTTGGAGAGAACGCACGAGAACGTCAGCTTCTCTGAGTATTCGCAGACCAACTTGAAAGAAAAATGTGATGGGATGGCTTCATTCACATCCCACACTTTATTACAAAACCAAGAAGAAGAGACTGAAAATTGAAATGCTCATGCAAGAGCTTATTTCTTCCTACCTACCTATTCTATTAGATGCCAAGAAAATGCTAATTGTAATGGTACACCCAGTGGAGCCATTCATGCATCTTAAATATGCCAAATTGTTTTTTCTTGTGCTTTGTTAGGAACACAGACAAGGACACATAGACCATAAAACAAATTTGTCCTGCAATCTACTCGTGAAAAAGACTGAACCGTAACATCAGAATGCTAGGCAAAAAGAAATTATACCAGGGAGAATCAAACTGTGCACAAGAACCTCTATCAACTGGTTGATAGGGCTCACATACATCCCTTCATTGTCAAACTGCTCACGCTGATCTGCAGAAACAACATCACTACCTTCAATATGATGAACTTGAGACAAGTCCAGATCTTTAGCGTGAAGTTCTTCAGGAACTTGGGGTAGCTCCAGCTTTTCATCATGAAACTGTACATGAACTTGGGGCAGCTTCACATCTTCTATTTCAGCCATATCCGGGGTCTCTTCAGTAATGTCTTTGACCAAGGGTTCTTGTACTGCTTTATCAAAAAGATCTTCCATGGTTTGTTCTTCATGAATCTCTTCCTCAAGTTCGAGATGGACCCTAGGGATGAGAGCATCATATTTTTTAGCAAGATGCTCAATCTCATCTACTGTCCCATCGTGCCAGCGAGGGAGAAACCTCTCGAAAAAATTTGGCACTGAATCTATGGATTTATCCAACAAACCATAGAACTAGGTCATTGCATCATTTACCAAAGTTATGGCAAAAACGATCATAATTTCATACTCATGACAAACATTAAAATCAGCCATCAGTTTGCAGAAAGAGGCAATATGATGGGTGGCTGAAACACCATCATTTCCATGAAATTTGGGAAGAATATCATGCACCTTCTCAGGGTCGTAGCACTCATTAGGAAATCAATGGAATTTTGAGAAATCCAGTGGGCTGTAATCATTGTGCCAAATATCCCATGGTTCTTCCATAAATAAAACAATGTAGTACTTAATTTGAAAAGACGTGTTAAATCATACCTCATACCAAACTTGTGGAGTCGCCAAGGTGAGCTTGAAAGCCTTCTGATGAGTGTGCTCACCTCTACACCCAATCGGATCTTCAAATCTGTAAAAGGACAAGGGCTTTCATGGAGTCGCCATGTGAGAGGAAGAATCTGCAATGTAATCTCCCACAGATGTCAATGAAGCATAGTCTTCAAAATCCGGGAATTGGACTTTGTCCTCGGCAACGGCGCGAAAATGTTGTCACTCGAAACTGGCACACGGGTGCTGAAAGCCCAAACCGTGGGGACGCTGGCTCGGTGACAACCTCTCAAGAGAGAGGCCAATGTCACCACACTTTCTCTCTCCTCACTTCAGGCTGGCTCTTCTCTAGCTCTAGGGGGGTTTCCCTAAGTTAGGATCACTAAGGCAGGTGCAACTAAGGGCAGGGTGATCTGAAGAGGCTACCTTAGAGAAACATGTGTAGCAAAAAGGTGAAATGAGTCGGGTTGATGGGTAGGAAGGGAAGGGAGGATCAGTCCTCGAGGGAAAGGCCAGTGCCAGTGCCAGTATCAGAAGGGTGAATGGAGTAAGAAGGGGACTCAAAAAGGCTTTGCGTTTTGCAGAAGGGAGATCAGGCTGGTCCGTTCCATAATCAGAGGCCAGGAGAATGGAAGTATAACGGACTACTTTCCATTACTCCCAGACCTCCAAGAACATAATGGCGACAAGCAACTTGGCAGCTGCAAATGCTTGCCCAACGTGCTATATTGTTAGCCCTCTATGCTGGCTTGGTCTACAACTCCTGAAAGCACAAAACTACAACAAAGATGCCCAAAATATCCATAAACTCGACATCATTTTTCTTTATTAACTCTGGGGAAAAAAAATCCTCCCAGCCCAAAAACTTCCATCTTTACAATGAAAGAGACTCATCTCTTTATAGGCCAAAAACAAGTCTCTAAAAAAAAAATAGAAAGGTAATAAAATAATAATAAAATTAGAAGAAAGTTGATTGAGATGCACTTTTCTCTCCAATGAAAATCAAAACTTGTACACGACTAACTGTAATTTATCACTTTGGCTAGATAATTTAACCAAAACACCATCACTCTTTTAATGAGACTTTGCACACGTAGCCCAAAAATGCTCATAACAGGAGTCAGGTTCTCATCATAACTTGAAGTAATCGTTTGCTAAAATGTTGAAGTGGTGATCACACGGCAGCCTGTCCAAATTGCTACCGTGGCACTCATCTGGATCTGCAGGTGATAAATCGTGATCTTTGGAAATCTACAAGTCGCCGATTGCAGTAACCTTCAAGTCGTGTCTAAATTTCAAACTGTTGTCAATTAAATAAACTGATAACCGGTGAGACACTTGATACTCGACAAACTACACCTAAGAGAAAAATCCAAATGCCGTCGTGGATGTGCTCCATGATTTTCTGTGCTACGTCAGGCTTTGACGTTTTAGCTTTGATCGTGGAGTGATTTCGGTGTGGGATATGCAGAGAGTGGCGTTTAGCTGCTCCAAAATTTAAACCTAACAACATTGAATTGAACCACTTCAAAAACACTTACTGAATAGTGAATCTTGTCTTTGCTGGCTGCCATTGACTATCTTGTTAAAACCCGGGATTTTTGGCATTCAATTAAAAATGTCAACCAAATATTGACTCATTCAGAGCTATTCAGAGCTTCACGCGACCATAGAGATGTCGGCAAACGATTGTTCAAACACAGAAATCAGCCATTCCACATCATTGATACGTAGACAGGTGTTGCTCCTCCATGACCTGGCTGCGATGGCTGATGTTTTCAGCGATTAGAACCTGGATTGTTCCACGAACTCTGCGATTTAGTTGTCAAAGGGTGAAGATCCACTTCAATCTTCCGCCAACCAGAAATCAACACTGTGGTTTGGCGTGTGGGATAGATCACGATCTCTCTTTATGCGGAGAGACACTTGTGTCGTTTCATACATATTGGCATCTCTATTAATCCTTACTTGATTCAACCTTGAATTATGGTGGGTATAGAGTGTTTGCTAATTAACAAAATGGTGAAACCCATCAGTATCTCTCACGTATCTCTCACTTGGTATTGGCAGCCGAAAATGTTTTGACACGTAACTGCTCCAAATGACATTCTGAAGATAGAACACGACTACAACATAGAAGCAAATCTCTTCACGCAGTCAGTTGTCGTGGGTTCCCAAGCTCCACATGAAGAGGCATATTTCACCAGATAGGCAATAAAAATGCGGGATCGTGTCCATGACTGTGTAGACGGCATCTTGAACAAATTGGCAAAAAGAAACGCTGATATCTCTGTTACTACTGATAGACACTATCAAAATAATTGCGGGCTTTAAGTTACTAGCGCTTAAGAAGACAAATAAGAAGAAAGTGAACGAACCCACACATAACCTCTGCGCCTGTCATTTCTCCATCATGAATAAGTGGCCTACGAACAGTGGATGCCATCATATTCAGCTTGATCTTTTAATTCGAAAGTGATCGTCAGTTATGTTGGTTAACAGTAAGAAGGTAGTGCATGAATTTCAACAATGGAAAACCAAGTGAGCTTTCAATCCCCTTAATTTGCAGGCAAGGACATCAGAGACTTTACCAGCTCTGCCTCGGGTTTCCTCCAATGCTCCACGCAGATACTATGCAACTGTGTAAGGGAATACCACATTGACTCTTAGCAAGATACCAATGCACATAAATACTTCAGCCATAAACAAAATTCGCCTATCCTCGAACATGTTGCTTTACAGGTGGTCACGCTGGCTGTTTTGGAGTTAACTCCACATTTTGGCTGGCAAAGGAAAACGCTAGCCAAGCTTCAGGGTTGAATATACTAGCTGCATGGACACCGCCAAAGAATGACCTGCATTTCAACACTGCATCAAAAACTTCCATGTCTTGTCCACATGTTACAGGAATAGCTGCCCTGATTAAAGTTACACACCCTTCTTGGACTCCGTCAGCCATTAAGTCTTCCCTCATGACAACAGGTAAAGCAAACTACATATTTTCCCTGTAAGAGCAAAATCTTAAAGGCCATAAAATCTGTTAGTATGTGGTGTCGAGATTTATGGTTTTGTTAATATGTAGCTACTGTACTGGATAAAAATAAGAATAACGAACTACAGACCCATTTGACTACTTGTAGGACTTCTAAACCCTTGCCATGAGTGTTCGAAAGCATTCTTGTGCAGGCAAGTAATCATACTCTACAGCATAGGCCATAACATGAACTATAGATCGTTCTTCATCTCAGTGGCCAGTATTCCACGTGCTTGAAAAGTATAATGTTACTACTGTAAATGACCAAGACAAGGATTTCCTCCTGCTGGTACAAACCTCCTCAGAACCAATGAAATAAAACATTGGAAATCACCTTCCAGATTTCGTTGTGCTTTTCAATAGTTCTCAATCTCTGTCTAGTCCCTGGATCAGTGCCTCTTGTTTTACTTCTCAGAGTTGAAACACAGAGATGCACGATCATTCAGCCAGAAGCCTGTTCATCACTCTGTCGTGAGACATCATTTTCAATTACACTTTCAAAACCTCAACAATTATTTCTCAAAGATGCTTTAGTTTCTCTTTATATTTCAGGCTTCTCTTTATGACCTTTGAACTTCATGCACAGCTTTGTCCTCTGAATTAGTACACAACTTCTCCAAACAAGTACTTGTAAATCTGCTATAAAAACATCTTGAAAAATCTGCCCAGAGTTGAGTCCTGAAGCTGCCAAATGGCAAAAACATAAATTGTACCTTGATACTTCCTGCTGCTCCTCATTTCCGCTTTGCTCCTGTAAATAGTGTTTTAAGCACTCAAAATGCATAATGCATTCGGAGGGGTAACATTTGGCTCCATGGGGGGATGTGTGCTCTTGGAGAGAGCGCATGAGAATGTCAGCTTCTCTGAGTATTCACAGACCAACTTGAAAGAAAAATGTGATGGGATGGCTTCATTCACATCCCACACTTTATTACAAAACCAAGAAGAACAGACTGAAAATTTAAATGCTCATGCAAGAGCTTATTTCTTCCTACCTACCTATTCTATTAGATGCCAAGAAAATGCTAGGTGTAATGGTACACCCAGTGGAGCCATTCATGCATCTTAAATATGCCAAATTGTTTTTTCTTGTGCTTTGTTAGGAACACAGACAAGGACACATAGACCATAAAACAAATTTGTCCTGCAATTTGCTCGTGAAAAAGACTGAACTGTAACATCAGAATGTTAGGCGAAAAGAAATTATACCAGGGAGAATCAAACTGTGCACAAGAAACCTCTATCCACTGGTTGATAGGGCTCAGATACATCCCTTCATTGTCAAACTGCTCACGCTGATCTGCAGAAACAACATCACTACCTTCAATATGATGAACTTGAGACAAGTCCACATTTTCAGCATGAAGTTGTTCAGGAACTTCGGGCAGCTCCAGCTTTTCATCATGAGATTGTACATGAACTTGGGGCAGCTTCACATCTTCTATTTCAGCGATATCCGAGATCTCTTCAGTAATGTCTTCGACCAAGGGTTCTTGTATTGCTTCATCAACCAGATCTTCCATGGTTTGTTCTTCATGATTCTCTTCCTCAAGTTCGAGATGGACCCTAGGGATGAGAGCATCATATTTTTTAGCAAGATGCTCAATCTCATCTACTGTCCCATCGTGCCAGCAAAGGAGAAACCTCTCGCAAAAATTTGGCACTGAATCTATGGATTTATCCAACAAACCACAGAACCAGGTCATTGCATCATTTACCAAAGTTATGGCAAAAACGATCATAATTTCATCCTCATGACGAACATTAAAATCAGCCATCAGTTTGCAGAAAGAGGCAATATGATGGGTGGCTGAAACACCATCATTTCCATGAAATTTGGGAAGAATATCATGCACCTTCTTAGGGTCGTAGCACTCATTAGGAAATCCATGGAATTTTGAGAAATCCAGTGGGCTGTAAGCATCGTGCCAAATATCCCACGGTTCTTCCATAAATCAAACAATGCGGTACTTAATTTGAAAAGACGTGTTAAATCATACCTCATACCAAACTTGTGGAGTCGCCAAGGTGAGCTTGAAAGCCTTCTGATGAGTGTGCTCACCTCTACACCCAATCGAATCTTCAAATCTGTAAAAGGACAAGGGCTCTGTCCCTTCGTGGAGTCGCCATGTGAGAGGAAGAATCTGCAATGTAATCTCCCAGAGATGTCAATGAAGCATAGTCTTCAAAATCCGGGAACTGGACTTTGTCCCCGGCAACGACGGGAAAATGTTGTCGCCCGAAACTGGCACGCAGGTGCTGAAAGCCCAAACCGTGGGCGCGTTGGCCCGACGATAATCTCTCTCTCGAGAGGCCAATGTCACGACACCTTCTCTCTCCTCACTTCAGGATGGCTCTTCTCCAGCTCTAGGGGGGCTTCCCTAAGTTAGGATCACTAAGGCAGGTGCAGCTGAGGGCAGGGTGATCTAAAGAGGCTGCCTTAGAGAAACATGGGTAGCAAAAAGGTAAAATGAATCGGGTTGATGGGCAGGAAGGGAAGGGAGGATTAGTCCTCGAGGGAAAGGCCAGTGCCAGTGCCAGTATTAGAAGGGTGAATGGAGTCAGAAGGGGACTCAGAAAGGCTTTGCGTTTTGTAGAAGGGAGATTAGGCTGGTCCGTTCCATAATTAGAGGCTAGGAGAATGGAAGTATAACGGACTACTTTCCATTACTCCCAGACCTCCAAGAACATAATGGCGACAAGCAACTTTGTAGCCTCAAATGCTTGCCCAACGTGCTAGATTGTTAGCCCTCTATGCTGGCTTGGTCTACAACTCTTGAAAGCACAAAACGATGACAAAGATGCCCAAAATATCCATAAATTCAACATGATTTTTCTTTATTAACTCTGGGGAAAAAAAATCCTCCCAGCCCAAAAACTTCCATCTTTACAATGAAAGAGACTCATCTCTTTATAGGCCAAAAACAAGTCTCTAAAAAAAAATAGAAAGGTAATAAAATAATAATAAAATAAGAAGAAAGTGGATTGAGATCCACTTTTCTCTCCAACGAAAATCAAAACTTGTATAAGACTAATTGTAATTTATCACTTTGGTTAAACAACTTAACCACAACACCGTCACTCTTTTAATGAGATTTTGCACACGTAGCCCAAAAATGCTCATAACATGAGTCTAGTTCTCATCATAACTTGAAGTAATCGTTTGCTAAAATGTTGAAGTGGTGATCACACGGTGACCTGTCCAAATTGCTACCGTGGCACTCATCTGGATCTGCAGGTGATAAATTGTGATCTCTGGAAATCTACAAGTCGCCGGTTGCAGTAACCTTCAAGTCGTGTCTAAATTTCAAACTGTTGTCAATTAAATAAACTGATAACCGGTGAGACACTTGATACTCGACAAACTACACTTGAGAGAAAAATCCAAATGCCGGCGCGGATGTGCTCCATGATTTTCTCTGCTACGTTAGGCTTTGACGTTTTAGCTTTGATTGTGGAGTGATTTCGGTGTGGGATATGCAGAGAGTGGCGTTTAGCTGCTCCAAAATTTAAACCTAACAACATTGAAATGAACCGCTTCAAAAACACTTACGGAATAGTGAATCTTGTCTTCGCTGGCTGCCATTGACTATCCTGTTAAAACCCGGGCTTTTTGGCATTCAATTAAAAGTGTCAACCAGAATATCGACTCATTCAGAGCTATTCAGAGCTTCACACGACCATAGAGATGTCGGCAAACGACTGTTCAAACACAGAAATCAGCCATTCCACATCATTGATACGCAGATAGGTGTTGCTCCTCCATGACCTGGCTGCGATGGCTGACGTTTTCAGCGATTAGAACCTGGATTGTTCCACGAACTCTGCGATTTAGTTGTCAAAGGGTGAAGATCCACTTCAATCTTCTGCCAACCAGAAATCAACGCTGTGGTTTGGCGTGTGGGATAGATCACGATCTCTCTTTATGTGGAGAGACACTTGTGTCGTTTCATACATATTGGCATCTCTATTAATCCTTACTTGCTTCAACCTTGAATTATGGCAGGTATAGAGTGTTTGCTAATTAACAAAATAGTGAAACTCATTAGTATCTCTCACGTATCTCTCACTCGGCATTGGCAGCCGAAAATGTTGACACTTAACTACTCCAAATGACAGTCTGAAGATAGAACACAACTGCAACATAGAAGCAAATCTCTTCATGCAGTCGGTTGTCGTGGGTTCCCAAGCTCCACATGAAGAGGCATATTTCACCAGATAGGCAACAAAAATGCAGGATCGTGTCCATGACTGTGTAGACGACATCTTGAACAAATTTGCAAAAAAGAAACGCTGATATCTCTTTTACTACTGATATACACTATCAAAATAATTGCGGGCTTTAAGTTACTGGCACTTAAGAAGACAAATAAGAAGAAAGTGAACGAACCCACACATAATCTCTGCGCCTGTCATTTCTCCATCATGAATAAGTGGCCTACGAACAGTGGATGCCATCATATTCAACTTGATCTTTTAATTCAAAAGTGACCGTCAGTTATGCTAGTTAATAGTAAGAAGGTAGTGCATGAATTTCAACAACGGAAAACCAAGTGAGCTTTCAATCCCCTGAATTTGCATGCAAGGACATCAGAGACTTTTCCAGCTCTGCCTCGGGTTTCCTCCAATGCTCCACGCACATATTGTGCAACCGTGTAAGGGAATACCACATTGACTCTTAGCAAGATACCAATGCACATAAATACTTCGGCCACAAACAAAATTCTCCTATCCTCGAACATGTTGCTTTACAGGTGGTCACGCTGGCTGTTTTGGAGTTAACTCCACATTTTGGCTGGCAAAGGAAAATGCCAGCCAAGCTTCAGGGTTGAATATACTAGCTGCATGGACACTGCCAAAGAATGGCTTGCATTTCAACACTGTATCAAAAACTTCCATGTCTTGTCCACACGTTATAGGAATAACTGCCTTGATTAAAGTTGCACACCCATCTTGGACTCCATCAACCATTAAGTCTGCCCTCATGACAACAGGTAAAGCAAACTACATATTTTCCCTGGAAGAGAAAAATCTTTAAGGCCATAAAATCTATTAGTATGTGGTGCCGAGATTTATGGTTTTGTTAATATGCAGCTACTGTACTGGATAAAAATAAGAATAACGAACTATAGACCCATTTGACTTCGGTGCAGGACTTCTAAACCCTTGCCATGAGAGTTTGAAAGCATTATTGTGCAGGCAAGTAATCATACTCTACAGCATAGGCCATAACATGAACTACAGATCATTCTTCATCTCAGTGGCCAGTATTCCACATGTTTGAAAAGTATAATGTTACTGCTTTAAATTACCAAGACAAGGATTTCCTCCTGCTGGTACAAACCTCCTCAGAACCAATGAAATAAAACATTGGAAATCACCTTCCAGATTTCATTGTGCTTTTCAATAGCTCTCAATCTCTGTCTAGTCACTGGATCAGTGCCTCTTGTTTTACTTCTCAGAGTTGAAACACAGAGATGCACGATCATTCAGCCAGAAGCCTGTTCATCACTTTGTCGTGAGACATCATTTTCAATTACACTTTCAAAACCTCAACAATTATTTCTCAAAGATGCTTCAGTTTCTCTTTATATTTATGACCTTTGAACTTCATACACAACTTTGTCCTCTGAATTAGTACACAACTTGTCCAGACAAGTACTTGTAAATCTGCTATAAAAACATCTTGAAAAATCTGCCTAGAGCTGAGTGCTGAAGCTGCCAAATGGCGAAAACATAAACTGTACCTTGATATTTCCTGTTGCTCCTCATTTATGCTTTGCTCTTGTAAATAGTGTTTTAAGCACTCAAAATGCATAATGCATTCGGAGGGGTAACACCCTCTTCCCCTTTTACGGGAAAAGATAATGGGCTGTTTGTCAGGCCTGCCCCTGACAGTAGAAGGTCCTGGCCCTGTACTACTAGGTGCCAATGAGGGACTAGGTGCCAATGAGGGACTCGGTTCCAATAAGGGAGTAGATGCATCGACCACTGTAGAAGGTGGTGCTGATCAAGCCACATCATCCTCCATGAAGTCCTCTGGGTCAAAGCGGTCCGCCTCCTCCTCCTATTCCTCCTCTTGCTCCTCCTCATCCTCCTGCCCCTGTTGCTGCTGCTACTAATCCTCATCTAACCATGCAGGTGCCTCCTCCATGATAGGTAACTCAACCTCCACCCTCCACTTGGACAATACATCAATATTGTCCAAGCAAATGGCTTCCACAATGGGTGATTTCTCCACCTGCTTCATCCACAGTCGAAGATTGTAGTGGACATACACCAAGTCATTCAGGCGTGGGAAATCCAACCTGTAAGAGGGTGATAAAAAGATCTAATGAGTCTTGACTCTTGAGTCTTGATGCCAGAGGAAACCAATATGAAACAGGATCTTAAATTACAATGAATTTAATTGCTTTGATAAAGTTCTTAGTACTTACCTGGTGCGTTTCTTTGAGTGTATTTTATCGAAGACACTTCGATTACGCTCACATCCAGAAGAGCTACAGGGTTGGCTGAGGACTCGGGTGGCAAATTTTTTTAAATTTGGTGCCCTTACACCATATGTCCTCCACCAAACACCTACAATAAACAAGAAAGAAAGAGAATCGGATTAAATAATTCAAATTTCAAATAAAATGATAAATCATAAAACACAATTAAAATTTAAGAATTTGAAGTTCAAAATACAAATAAATTCTAATTTGCAATCACATACTTGGAGTCAAATTGTTCCTTGGACTGACAGCATCGACGTAGCCAAATAGTCCAATAGCCTCTCGATACATCTCCATCTCACGAGTAATACTCTCCCGAGTCTCAAAATTAGGTACCATCCTATTCATACATTCGATAAGCCCTTCCAAAACCTCTTCATCAAAATCAAACTTACACTTGTATGAAAAGGCAGGGTTGAGGAAAAGTGCAGCTGCATGAATAGGTCGATGGAGCATCCCAGTCCATCGTGTATCAGTCAACTTCCATAGCATCATGTGTCTATTGTGTCCAGGGGTACCTTTCTCGACATAATAATACCAAATAGACTCTTTGGCCCTATCCATGGCCTCGTGCAAATAGCCCATAGCGGGCTTGTCATTGTCAACTAATCTCAAAACCTTTACCAAAGGTTCACTGATTGAGCACACTTCCTCCACTCCTTCCCAAAAGGAGTCGGTGTAAACCAATCTAGTGATGGCTTTCCCATCCTCTCTCCTACTATACGTGCAATCTCGCCACTCATCACAAACAAACATTTGCTTCAGCTCAAACTGAACTCGAAGCAAAGACTGAAGAGAAATGAAGTTGGTGGCAAATCATGTGATTCC
>LPNX010418300.1:270458-359062 GCA_001517045.1 Pseudotsuga menziesii
TCTTCCATGACTGTTTGAATTCCTCCAATCTAGTATTGATGTCTTTCTTCTCTGCTTGAAAAATTGGGCCTCGAATCTCCTCATATGTAGGGCACTTGTACCCTGGGCCAACAATAGCAATGGCATCACACATAGGCTGAAAAAAAGGATTGTTTCTTGTTATTGTAAGAGGCAAGTCACTCCAGAAAAACATCCTCCCCATAATCCTATCTGCTTCTTCCTTCTCCCTTTTTTTAACCATGGACTTGATGCTATTCCGTGGAACAAAGAAAGATGAGGCAACAGCCCTCATGGAAGCTGAACCCATGGCCATGGAGCCCCCAACACTACCCTCAGTGGGGTCCAGATGATCATAATCATATGTCCCTGAAGTCCTAGCCACTCCACCTGCAGCAAGTTCAACTCTATTTGCAGTTGACTCTTCCCTTTTTCTATCTTTCGAGTGAATTGCATCATGGGCCATTCTCATAATCTCAGGGGTAACTGCACTACAAAGTCCCACATCATGGCCAGGGAGTTTTGCCAAATGGTACTTCAACCTGCTAATGCCTCCTGTCATATGTTGTCTACACAATTTGCAATTCAATCGTTGTCGGTTTGTTCCATCTTTAGGGTCAGCATATTGCCAAAATGGGTTCAATGGCTTTGGCATTTTTGCAAAATGTATAGCCTCAAAACTTAAAAGTCAAGACTCAAACCTGTGGCTGCAAAAAAAACAAAAAAAAAGACATTATGATTAAAAATGTATTATGATTAAAATTTAAAAAGACATTAATATACTGTGGCTGTAAATTGTAATACAGTATATTACTATATACTATATAGTATATAGTATACTATATACTGTATACTATATATTATATAATATATAGTATACAGTATATACTATATACAGTATACTATATACAGTATACACTATATACTGTATACTATATACTATATATTATATACAGTATATACTATATATTGTATACTATATATTATATATTATACAGTATATAGTATATACTGTATATACAATATACTATATATTATATAATATATAGTATATTGTATATACAATATATAGTATATACAGTATATAGTATACACTGTATACTATATAATATATAGTATACTGTATATACTATATATTCTATAGTATACAGTATATAGTATACTGTATACTATAAAATATATAGTATACTGTATATACTATATATTCTATAGTATACAGTATACAGTATATACTGTATACTATAGAATATATAGTATACTGTATACTATATAATATATAGTATACTGTATATACTGTATACTATATATTATATAATATAGTATATATATATTATATAATATATAGTATACAGTATATACTGTATACTGTATATACAATACAGTATACAGTATATACTGTATACTATAATATATATAATATATATAGTATATAGTATTATATACTATACAGTATATAGTAGTAATATACAGTATATACTATATATATTATATAGTATAATACTGTATACATGTTAGAGCTGGAATCGAATTCGAGAATGGCACAGGCTATTACAACCTTTGAAACCCTCCTCCAATGGTCGTGGCATCTGCGATACTCTAATCGAAACCCAAAATAATGACCCAATTTCCTTTTAACGAGCCCGAAGGTCAACCAACGATGTTTGCGTTCATGGCGCGATTTTTTCTTAACCTCGCACGACGCGATTTTTTATAAATGTCGCGATTTTTTCGTCGGTAAAAATTGCCGTCCCAAAAATCTCGCGATTTTTCGGGACATCGGCGATTTTTTGGCGATGCTTTCTCCTATGGTGCAGGTAATGATCCTTTATCATCTTAAGCATGAAAATCATTATTATTTCATATTGGTTTCTTAGATCATTTCAAATTCATTTAAGATATGAGTGTTTGAAGTTTGAAGTTTGAAATTTGGGTGCAGATATTGAGACTATGCAGGACAAGACAAGACTAAGCCCACTTAATTGGTGGAACTTCCATGGTGGGGAAATTCCAAATATCTAAAAATTGGCCGTCAAGATCTTGTCACAAGTTGCTAGTTCCTCATCGGCAGAGAGGAACTGGAGCACATATGGCTTCATCCATTCAGTGAAGCGAAACAGATTGGGATCCAAGAAGGCCGAGAAACTTGTTTATGTCTGTTGCCGCCTAATTCACACTTTAAGATGCAGGAAAGTCACAACCTGCTATGTGTGTCCTTGGGGGCAAGCGAGAGCTGGGGACCACTGTCACCACAGTCTACAGCTCCTCCGTTTAGGCAAGATCCCAACAGAGCCAAGGGGGGTAGCCCCTATGGAAAGACTATGTTCCAGGTTTATTAATTAATTGGAGATTAATTAAAGGGATCTTTTTATTAAGATTACAAAAATACAAGACCAATGCCTATATCAAATGGAGTCAGAAGATTATAAGTTACAACAATAACAAATCAAAGTATTTAAGCAATGTACAGCTGATCTAAACTTATCTGTATAAACAAAGATAGCAAAAGAAAATGCCTTAATGTGAAACTTATTGAACCAACAGGAAATAAAGGAAAGAAAGACTTTAAGTTTGATTCACTTGAAGCAAATTTGAACAAATATTAAACAGTCACCGTATGAACAAATATAGAACTAAAAGTAAATGACACTGAAAGTAAATGTACTGAGAAATAAAGTGCTGGAAGTAAAAATTGTAGTGTTGTATTGTAGTAAAAGAGTGCTTGAAATAAATGTATTGTAGTACTTGCAGTAAAATGAAGTGAAAATGATTGTAGTAAAAGTAGTAATCTGTGTTTGTAGGGCGTTTTGCAATGCTTCTTGGTTAATTTTAATAGATTTTAATTAGAGTTGTTCTTCTTGAAGTTAGTTTTAGATCCGGTGGTGTGACTACCCCGATCTAATTCTTCTCAAACTGAAGATGGAATGCTGTTGCGCTCAACAGGTGGGAGCAAGCCCACCCCTAGCTCACAGGTCAAACCCCAATGGCCCAGTGCTCACAAGGAGGACGACGAAGCGCCTAGAGACTGTCCCCAGCGTGCTACCCCTTGCAGCTTTCGAGTCACTGTTTTTAATCGATTCAAAAGTCTCTAGATGGATGCCTATTAAACTACGACTTCCTTTTCCCCTGGTCGTATCTCGGAGTACCCCGGAGGGTGATAACCAAGTAGAGGAGCAGGAGATAGAGAAGCTTGGTTGGTAAATTTTAAAGATTTATTTTAATCTTGATGTTTAATATGCAAGGTTTATTTTAAAATAATCAAAAGAATTTGGGAAGTAAAGAGATTGATTGTAGATTGTAGTACAAGAAAAGGAAAGTTAATCTAATTACCTAAACCCCCACTTACCCTGTTTTTCATATCCAGCTTGAATTCCCTAAAGGGAGATGACAAGTGGATAGAGGATACACAGGTTGGATGGGTTGTATGGTTACTTCTTTAACAAAAAAAAACGGAACTTGTATAAACAGAAACTTGAAAGCAACTAAACTATAGTAAACTCACCTCACAACAATCTTTGAGACAGAGATGATGGTCTGTCACAAAGATAGGTGGGTAGCTGAAAATAAAACTAACTATCTATCTCTTCCTAATCTACTTACTCATAAATTACAATGATTACAAGACTTTAAAGAATACCCCAAGAGACTCTCTTTGGGGTTTACAATAACAGAAAATTTTGAGAGAGAAAGTTGAGAAATGGAACCCCTTTTATGCTGGTTGAAGCTTGAGGCTCACGCATAGTGAAGGAAGCCGATTTGTTTTTGGTGGGGATTTGATTGGGTGTGTTGGCGGTTTCTTATCAGTTCAAGCCCAGTTCAACTCCGCTTCAACTCAGCTTAACTCCGGATTAATCTCTGGTTTATTAAGTCCCCCCTGGGGCTTGGTATTTTGAATAAATAGAGGCTCTTGGAGCTCTATTCTTCAGGGATTTTTTGGGCAAACTTACTCTGCCATTTTGTAATCATATAGCCATTGGATTATTAAAATAAAGCGACTTTGGAGGTCTATGTGGTGTTGATGCTTGTTATGGAAGTGTTTCATCTATTCTAAGGTGATATTGTAATTTGTTTATTGCTCATATTTCATTACTTTGATCAATTATTTAGCTTAGAAGGCTTTCTTAAGCCCATAGGGTGGGCATTTGGGTTCAACTTGTACATTCATGTTGGGGTTCTATGTGATCTGGAAGGAGTAGACTGTAGTTGGAAATACTTATACTCTTCTAGTCCCATTTTGCTTTACATGCAATATTTGATCAAGGTGTGTTTGTGAGTAATTTCTTGTGCAGACCTAATATGTTGAAGAGAGGCTTGAGCTCGATTGCATCTCTCACTTCTTCAAAAGACCTACTTTCTAACATTTGTGTGCATTTCAGGATCTCCCAAAGTTGATCTCAAGCATTAGAGATTTGGCAAAGAAGTGCTAAGTTCGAAGATCTGTCTCTTTTTCAAAACTTAAAACTTGGTTACTTGGTTCTATTGTTGAGTAGTGGATCTACAACCCTATGTTTCCCACACTCCTCTTCTTCTTCTTCTGTACTAAAGTTTTGTCCTGAGTTTAGCCCTCTTCTCTAGCTTCGCTTTTGACCCTTTCTTTTTTCCTTTGTTTTCATCCATTTTCCTCACTGTTTGCAGGCCCATTAGTTGACTGTTCGCTGCCCCATTCATCTCTGTTTGGGCACCCTTTTTTACCCCACAGTTTAGGCTTGTTACCCACTATATGGGCTTCTTTCTAGCCTGCTGTTGGGTTATTCTCTATCCACTGTTTGGCTGCCAATACTATCTTCGTTTTCAACTCTCCTTTGCCCTTTCTTCCAATCCCCTTTTTTCTTTCTTTTGCTTGTTTTTCTTTCCTTGCTTCAAGAGTCCACAAAACAAAAAAGAGTCTTGGTTAAGTTAATTTCCTTTTTTAGTTAGTTTCATTGTTAAGTTTGCATTAGATTCCTTTACAAAGTTAGTTTTGTTATTTACATGTTAGCTAGTTTCCATTGTTAAGTTTAATTCTTAGATCTCATCTTTGAGACTAGACTTGCATTGCTTGTCAAGTTTCTAGTGTATACTTAGTTTAGATCTCATATTTTATTTTGACCAATGCTAAGGGGTGCCTTGAGTTGGATCATTTGTGTAGGCATTTTGAAGGAGAAAAGAGCTTGAGAAGCTTTGAAACAAAAAAAAAATCTAAACCAAGAAAAAAGTGAAGAAACCATAAGGATGATCCAAACCAAAAGTCATTGATTAGCCATTATCCTTTGTAATAGCTCTTAAGAGCTTGTTTCAAGTTTTTTTTTTCAAGTTATTTCTCTCAAAGTCCTTCCAAGGGTTTCAAATCCCAAGGGCATTTGTACTTAATAATAAAGTTTGATTAGTGGGGTTTTTAATCCCCCACACCCAACTTCCCCCATTTGGGGAATCCTTGCATTGTCCTTTGAGTGGTTTGCTTCTTCTTAGCTTAGCTTATTTCTGCTAGTAGCTTAGTTTCATTTTGTTGTAGAATACTAATTGCTAGATTAGTTCATTTTGCGATTAGTTTATTAATTGCTAGTTATTGTTTATCAATTTCGTTGAGCTATCATTTGGTTTCTTTTTTACAAATCTGATTGTATCTTAAAATAAACCTATGTCTCTTGAACTTGCCATAACCCAAGTCAAGAGCACTCTCTGTCGGAGAGCTTTCCCACTGCATTTCCTTACATCAAGCATATAGTTTAGTTAAAGTCTCTTGAACTTCCGTCATAAGACGAAGTCAAGAGCGCTCTCTGTCAGAGAGTTGAACTATGTGCTCCTAATTTAAAATCATTTCAACTCACTTTCCCATTAAAATTTACTTCGTTGCTATCCCTCACCTAGTATGCTCTACTAACCCTAAAAAGTCGGACTCGTACTCAGAATGGTGATCATATTTGTTAATCTTGTAAGTGATAACATAATAAAACTTTCACCCCACAACCAACGCACCGACGTTTTCGATAAATACTCAGGTAGTGGGAAAATTCCAAGTGTGGGCGTCGGGCAACCCAATATGGACACTTGCTGGTTAAATTCTCCAAACACCTAGCTTGTGATTCTAGACAGGTCCATAATGTCTTTGAACGCAGCCACTGAAAGTATTTCTAGTTAGCTTTCCTAGACACCTTAAGCAAGATCATCTTTAAAATTTACAATAAAATAAACCAAAAACAATTTGCAAAACGTTCTCACAAACAGTTATTTTCAAGACTTGTATCTCCAGCATCCCCAAGCACTATACAATTTTTTACTCCATTTGGCACTGGTCTATTTGCATGTACATGTTTTAATTAATCTGGGCCATTTGTCCTTTTGAAGTTCCTACTTGAATTTATTATCTATCTGTGGATACTTTTATTTTTCAAGTCTTTATTATACTGTTAATCTTATATCTTGTATTGCAACGTGGATTGCCCTTTATCTTGTGTTTATTTCATCTAAAACTGTGTTCTCATCATAAAAACTCCTAAACAACACCCATCCACATCACTCAAACATAAAAAACACTTAAACACATTGAGCCATAAAAAACTCTTCGTTAAGGACTACCCCCCTTGGATTTGTTAGGAGTTAGCCTAGGCGGAGGAGCTAGGAGTAGGTGATAGTACCTGGCTCTGTGCTTTCCCCCAAGGCCACACCTCTCCCACTTTCTCAAGTGAGGAGACAACTTTCATTAGATTTCTGCTGCTGGTGTGCATTCAGCGGACAACAATAGGAACGAGAGAACCAAAATCCTAACCACTTTTCAAATGAGTGGTTAAGATTAAAAGATACAAATGTCTAATCAATGGTTGAGATGAGCTCAACATACAATACATGGATCAATATAACAATAGAATATAAAAGTGGACTAAATCACCCTAGAAGAGGGGATCCCACTCAACAAGAAATAAATGAAGCACATGGTGGGTCCATGGAGTGTTAACTAACTTTCTCTGGGTGTCCCCATGGCACAATAAAATAATATAATCTTATAAATTTATAAATTTGTGCCTCCTTGAGGAAATCGTGAGCCTCCCAAAAGCCCCAGAAAATAATATAAAATGCCTAAAAAATAGGTGTGGGGCCAATCTGGTGCCGCAACTGTTGGAGAAAGTCTGGAGGACATCACTCTCATCATCATGACTCATCCCATGCCATTTCCTTGGCTCAGTAGCCGTTTAATCATTTTTTAATCCGCCCCGGGAAACGTGATCCTGCCAAAACAACCTCCTAGGGTGCCTGCGTTGTCCAACTGAGCCCACCAGGCTCTCTGGGAGGGGGGTTCTATGGTACAATTAAGTGGCTGCACCCTTGATTCCCCTAGGAGATCCAATAAAAACATCTCCCTGCTCAAACACATCATCCAGTGAAGCAAAAATGCATCAGAAGGGTAAAATGAGCCTGATAATCTCTACAAGTGCCCGGAACTGAAAACAAGCTGTCTCACTGGACTCAGAAAGGCCAAATCCATCTAAGGTATATACTCATACCCCCTCCAGGCCTTTTCCTGATCATCTATAATATCCAACATACAAAATAATAACCTGTAAATGATCAGATAACCAATATAACTCAGGATGGCATCCATATGCTGCAAGTGTTCAAAGGCTAAGACATGCTTTACAAATCATTTAAGTAACAATCATAACAAGTAGTAGTCACTTCAATGGCGGTTCATCAATCAAGTACATATATGTATAGGGTTTCATTTATTAATCATAACTTAGATCAGACTTTCAAGACCATACTCACTTCATAGTTGTAGTCAATTTGCTAGTGAAGGGTGAAGGCTAAAATTTTCAAGGCTAGGACCAAGGATGACCACCAACTCAACATTGTGACACTTTGGATATGGAAAGGGAATGCACACTCTAGCCATATGCCAGACAAACAATAACAAAGGGGATGGCAGTGCCTCACAAATGGGTGAACTACTTCAGAGGAGCTTACTCACCTTGACAAATGCTCACAATCCAACTCAATACAAGTCAGACCAGCAATCTTTAGATACAACTTTTAGGAACCATTGCTTTTTTGGGCCTTTGATTTTCCATAGCCTTGGTCTACGCACTTTTATGCGGACTTCTATTATTTTAGGCTTTGCATTCATGTATGTTGAAAAACACTACTTTTCATGAATGTTTAAGATATTTCATTACAATATTTTTCAGAGCCAATTTCATTAGGCTATCCTTTCATTCATGTATGTTGAAAAACACTACTTTTCATGAATGAGCTTTTTGCAAGATATTCATTTCATTTTCCAGATACATTGTATTGATGGCAGCGCTACTTGTTTCAAGTAAGCAAACACATCCTAGGTAACTTAGAGCCAAGACACAAATAAACAGGGAGGTTTGTCCAACAAAGGCTCTAGCGGGGGAAAGGTCCTCCATGCCACAAGTCAAGCAGTAGGTTGGGTTAAAACATAACTGGAAGGTAATGGATGGGTGGAGACAGTGAAAGATGAAGCCAACACTAGAAAGCCAAAAAATGGTGAGAATGACTACCTCTATTCTCACTAAGGAGGGTACGACTAATGAGTATAGATCAAGAACTTCCAAGTCTGAGTAGGGACATCAAATACATCATATAGATACATCCAAGTCCACATATCTATATGATCCCCAGATCATGACACTAAATGCCAATACATGTCACAAAAATGAGTATAAGAGCAATGATAACCATAACACAATATATAAGCCGAGTCATAACCATGCAAAATGGAGCAACCGAATCCAGTTGTCCGTTAGTCGAATCCGACTATCATTGTAATAATGAATATGAATAATAATAATATATTGGATGATTTAATAATTACAAGGGAAGCTTGCCTTTATAGGCTTTGAGCTTGTAAACTAAAGGGTTACACCCTTTCATAAGATAATTAACTAATATAAATAATATTTTATTTTATAGTTGTTACATTGCCACTCTCTTAGAAAGGATTTGTCCTCAAAGCTTTCATAATGTTTCTGCCTCATTTTTTTGTAGTGTTGTAGCTGACGAAACATGTCGATACGAATTGCTAAGAGTGGAGCATAACTTCCGATATGTGGATGAATCAATCCATCCCAAATTGATTTGTTGTGGATTGTTGGCATTACATACTGATCTATCGTTAGGAGCTTTGGTCACATTGGTACCATTAGCTTTCGATAGTTCCCACTTTTTAGGATATCGGTTTTTATGGTTGGGGTGTCGATAAGGAATTTTCACAATGTCATTTTCTTTTACGAGTGTCATCTTGTGAGCATTGATATGAGTTGGAAGTTGTATTTTCGTCCCTTGAGGTTTTAAGGTTTCCTTCTGTATCTTTTCCAACTTGTTTTCCAACTGCAAGTAATCATTTTGAAACTTCTTAATCACTTCTACTTGCGCTTTTCTGTCATCTTCAGACTTCTTAAGTTGTTCCTTAAGATCTTTGTTATGACTTCTAATGCAATTATTTTCTTCCTGTTTGTCTAGAAGTTTCCCTTCAATGTCTTCCGTAGATTGTTCTGTCTTACGACTATTTTTCAACTTCTTAATTTTTGTGACTAGTGTTTTGTTATGATTCCTTAATCTGAAAATTTCTTCGGAATTGTTGGATACTGTTTTATTACTTTTTGCGATCTCGGACTTATGAGTCTTTTTAGAGTCGTCATTTTGTTTTTGAAGAACTTTTATCTGTTGTCGATACTGGTCGATCATTGATTCTTGATTTTCTAATTTATGTCGTATCTGCGTTAGTTCTTCATCCTTGTGGCTAACGATTTTGTTCAACCGTTTTATTTCTGCTTCGTAATCATTTATTTCTTTCTTTATATCTTGATTTTTCAATGTCTGATTAAAATCATTTTCGTGTTTTAATTTCTCAATTTGGGCAGACAATTTTTCTATATGATTTTTCTGGTCGGAAATTTTTTGTTCCTTGAGCTCTTTTTGCATCTCATGTATTTTAATATGACTTCCGAGTTCGTATTTGTGCCTCGTAATTCTTCATTATCTCTTCGATAATGCTTTAACTTTGCTTCTAATTTCTCTATTTGTAGTCGCAAACCAGATTCCATGATCTTGACTTCTTTAGTGATAAATGGCCTTGCTTTGACTTGACTTCTCCAATGATGGATAGTCTAGAACTACTTCTTTTCTTCGATTTGTTTTCTTTGTTTCTTTTTTTATTTTTATTTATTTTTATCCCTTTTTTTTAAATAATAATTATTTTCTTTAATAAAATAATAATATTATTTTTTTGTATTTTTTTTAATAATAATAATTATTAATTATATAATTAATAATATTACTATTAATATTTTTAGAAAAATTATTATATATAATAATAATATTAATATTATTAAAATATAATAATTATTATGTATATATTTTTTTAATATAATTTTTAATACAATAATATTATATTATATTATTATAAGGGCAGCAGGAGGAGAAGACTGGAGCAGCAGATGGTGGAGGGCGAGTGGTGATGACTGGGGTTTGGACGCTCGGTGTGATAAGGGATCGTTGTTGGGCAGCGTCGAAGAAAGGATGTAGAAGGGTGATATGAGATGAGCCGAAACCGAGTTCAAGTGAGAGAAGCCGAATCTGAGCTTAGTGTTGAGGAGCCGAATCCGTGCTCAGGTCGAAGGAGCCGAATCCGAGCTCTGATACCAAATGGAGCAACCGAATCCGGTTGTTCGTTAGTCGAATCTGACTATCATTGTAATAATGAATATGAATAATAATAATATATTGGATGATTTAATAATTACAAGGGAAGGTCGCCTTTATAGGCTTTGAGCGTGTAAACTGAAGGGTTACACCCTTTCATAAGATAATTAACTAATCTAAATAATATTTTATTTTATAGTTGTTACACAAAAAATCCATCTGAACCATCATCTGTCCAATGAAAAAATACTGATACAAATATGGGCATCACAAATGGCTCTGCAAATGACTAAATGACTACATCAGTCCTCAAATCTGAGTTTTCTGAAACTCAGTCCTGGCATGGGAGAGTACAATAATCCACTAGTAACATAATGATCCATCAAAATTGCTCATCTCAGCATCTCATATGTAGGAGATCTGGCTGAAAAGTGTACTAAATCTAAAAATTGGTATATGGTAGCCCAGATACTATATATGTGATGACACCACCTTTGCCTTTTTTCACATAAGAAGGATGAATACAAGTTGGGGCCCACCAAACTATGGGATCTAGAACCGGAATTTCCTGACTTGGATATGACATTGAATTCCATGTCTCATATGAATCCATTTGATGAGGGGGCACCATCAGGTTGACAAAGCAATGCTCTCGCTTCTACTTCTAGAGACAATCAAAGTGCTAGTGTTGATGTGGGTCTTCGTCACCTGGACGAGGACATTTTTGATGATATGTAAATGTAATTTATAATTATGTTTTGAACTTTTGAACAATGAAATTATGAGTATGCATTGACAATAGGTTGCTACTCAATTTGATTTGTAATTTGTATATTTGACTTGTGTTATTATGTTGATGATGAGAAATTAGAATTATGTAATATGTTAATATGTAGTTTTAATTTAAAATTTAAATGATGAATGTTAAATTCCATGTCACCCCCCCCTCCCCCCCTCGTATCCGTATCTGTTTAAATGCAACTTAGGTGTTTGGTTAGTGTGGGTTTCCTGTAAGCTTTGTGTGTTTGCTTGGTTGGTGATTTATTAGGGCCTCCTCTCCAAGTCTCAATTGATCAAGAGTGGCTTTTTAGATGGACTGTGCCTCTCCTACTTAAAGGTGGAAACATTGAAACATATTTTTAGGGAGTTTTCTTTGGTGAGGATTTAGTTGGGATCAGGTTTAGTCACAACTAGCAAGTATTTTTCAAGGGCATCTAAATTGGAGGGCAGTGTTGTTAGGAGACTCCAGATTTGTGACTTCAAATTCTATGGCTGGTATCTGGCATTGTCAAACAATTTCAGCATTGTTTGTTCTTTGGGAACTCTGCTGCAAATATGTGCTTAAGGAGTTCAGTTCTTTGCTTTCTTTTTCTCAGCAGTGGAAGAGGAGGCATGTATACAGTTGTTGGCAAAAGGGTCATTGTTGATTAAAGATGCCAAACTGTTAGATTCTGGAGCATATTCTGATTTCATAGCTGCTCTAGTTGTCTTAAGGAAAAGGATGAAATTTTCAATGTATATACCCATCTGCTTTCCCTTTTATTTCATTTCTGATGTAAATATTTGTTTTGTGAATATAAGAAATATCTTTTACAAACAAAATAAAATAACTAACTAAATTTGAGGGTACATAGAGCAATGCTCAATTACTTGGAGAATTTGGTGATCCACATAGTCAAGACTCAAAATTCACAGGAGGATCCTTACACATAAAAGGAGTGTTGTGCATAATCCTCATTCTATTATGTTAATATTATTCTAGAAATAGTGGCCTTTTATTGAAAACTTGGTTGGAATTAGAGATTGTTTTTCCATTGCATAGTTTAAAACTATACCCATATTTTAATGAGGCTTTGTCAATCATAGAAATATATACCCAACATCAAACTTATTTAAGCATTGTAAGAACAATAGAAGATAGCAACATTCAAAGGGAAATAGACCTCACGCATAGAAGTCATACTGAAAAGACTTTCCCATCAACGATGTGTTTACTTTGTGTTCTCTTTCCTAATATTATTTGTTTCTTACAGGAATTTATGGGTCGAAATTTACTAGCCATGAACGTGATGTGGAAATATCGTGAACAGGTATCAGTCCCTTAAGTTTTATGAATACACTTCTTTTTTGTTCTAATGAGAAGGGATCATAAATGAATGTAGAGAACATATTAAGCATGGATTTAACAGAAAAATATATCTTTTCATCTATCTCCGTTCTTCTTCTCCTATTTTAAATATGATCATGCACCTTTCTTGTTAAATAAAAAAATAAGAATCATGTTAATTTGAATGTTTGTTGCATATGCACATATTGAAATGCTTGATAAATTACCAAGGAATTGAGTAGAATGTTCACATAATGATGACATTGTTAGATACACACTAAGTCACCAGATTTGGCGAATTTCAAGCTTGAAGTTTGAAATTTGTCAAATTTCAAGGGCTCCAGAATAAAATTATTGAGATGTTCTTAACCTCAAGATGAATCTAAAGTTGATTTCGAATTTGAATTAAATTGTGCAAAAGATCATTTGAAATGTGTTGAAATGAGTTGAGAATTGTTGAAATTCTCGTCCTAATCCTACAACCTAAAACTTTACTCTTTCCTTCCTTTCACTTTTTCCTCTAGTCACATTGCCTTGCATTCATCCTACTTGCTCATTCATTCTGATGGCAACACCTCTTGAGTCCTTAAAACTTACATACAGATTGCAGTCATAGCCTTTGAGTCTTGACAGTGGAGGTTGCTACTTCCCAACTTGTACTTAAGTGGATAAGCTCTCTATCCATGGGTACAAGCCAAAATAAACCTTGGATTGGTTTTTGATGTCACCACACAACCAATCCCTTCTCCTTAGGCCAGCTCTCAAAAGCCAAGGGAGGCTTCCCTAATTAAAAAGATGTCTGTTTTAAGTGAATTGAGACTTGAGAGTTGATTATGACCTAAGCACAAATAAATATATGAAATAGAAACACGCACTTAAGATGCCAAATGAATCAACAACTAGAAGATAGCTCAATTAAACACTTATATCTAAATGGAAATGCTTCAAATAAATATAGCAAGATAAACTAGAAGCATAAAATAGACAAGTTACTAATCCACAATATTAAAACATCTTAAAAATACACAATGTGAATTAATAAGGAGACCAAGGCTAAGAACAAGGTTGTTAATTACTCTAATCAAAGAACAAAAATTAATCACCAATTGAAATAAACTAATTCCAAGAATGTAAAATAGAAGTTAAATACTCCAAGCAATTAGATGTTAGAAACTAGGTGAATTAAGCTCTAAGTATTAGTGGTGAAAACCACTTTTATGAGTTGTGAGAAGTGTTATTGCACAAATTAGTGCCCTTCTGAAAGGTCACGAAGGCTGGTGCTAACATTGACAACTAATTAGAAGATGCACCCATTGTCACCACAATGCACTCTCCTTATGCTTTAGGCCAACTCCTAAAGGGAAAGGGGGAGTCCCTAATATAGGTGAAATAGATCTGCAAAATCAATCAAGGAAACACAAGAATATCTCGTGAGCAACCTCTTGACAATACCTTATGGAGTCAAAGTAATGAATATAAGGATAGGAGTTAGAAATAATAAATGCTCACAATTAGGGGAAATGATTAAAAGCTTTGCTATTGTTGTAAGAGGACAACTGACAAATATGTGCTCAAATATAGATGGAAACCACTTAGAATAATTCAAACTTACCAAGGTATCCCTAATGGAGAGGGATAAGAATCACATCTTTGTGGCAACCAACAGATGAATAAGATAAATCTGGAATGATTTACTAGATCTGGTTTATGCTTTTAGTGGCCGACGATTTGCATTCTTCGATTAACATAACCAAAAGGGGGGGGGGTGGTAATATACTAAAATAAGGTCAAAGTGGGTATAATTGAGGTGTGCTAGAGTAGGTATGACAACGCTTACAAGCGCAATAACCTTTACAAAACATGAAAATATGAATGTAGCTAGGGGACTCTTAAGTCATGTGTCCTAATGGAGTCACCCCAAAGTGCACCAATACTTACCTAGGGCATAAATGCATGACATGATGAGGAGTTAACACCCATCAAAGGGTAGTCAACAAAGCGACAAGACCAATACACCTTGAAATGAGAACCAAAGAGGACCTGCTATGATTGACCAAGGGTCTAGAGCACTGATAGACCAACACTTTTACATAAAGAAGCCCCAACTTGGCCTTTTATAGCGACAAAAGGACCCCCTCCTTGGAACATCTAGTAGGGTGGGTTGTAGAGAATCTGGGGTGTAACAATTGGCTCCAAGTGTTAGACATGCACTTCTCCCGAGAGTGCATGAGAACCTCTTCAATCTTTTGGTACATGTAGACCTACACACACTTCAAGCAACAAAAATATCAAATACATAGGAGGCCAACACATTCAACCATCCCTACCGAGGAATTCGATTTGGGCTACTGAGGCAAGGAAATGGCATGGGATGAGTTTTGATGATGAATGTGATGTCTTCCACCTCTTTTCCAACAGTTTCAACATTTAGATGGACCCACACCCATCTTTTCGGCATATTTTATGATTTTCTAGAGCTTTTGGAGGCTCACGATTTTCCCAAAGAGGCACTATTTTGCACTTAAAATTATATTTTATTTATATTGTGCCATGGGGACACACTAGGGGTGTTAGTCAATACCCCCTGGACCCACCATGAGCTTTATTCATTTTTATTTTGTCATATTGAGTGGGATCCTCTCTCCTAGGGCGATTTTGTCCATTGATGTGTTATATTATTATATTGATCCATGTACTTTATGTTGAGCTAATCTCAACCGTTGATTAGAACATTTTGATCTTTTAATCTTAGCCATCCATTTGAAAGGTGGTTAGGATTTTGGTATCTATCCATCCTATTTAAAGAGGAGAGCTTCTCATTGTAAAGGAGTCTTTGGCTCTTGGAATCTTGAGAATAGAAAAACTATTTTGTGGAAATTCTTGGGTCTCCTTTGCATTTGGTGTTCTTCGATGGTGATTGGAAATTCTATTGCATTCTAACATTTGAGTATTTGTGGTGAGATCTATATTTTCGTGGAAACTTTGTTTTAACTACAGGAGGGCAACTTCACTTGGGCATTTTTGCAGGGATTCCTCAACTCGTTTGTTTGGCATTGCTTGTATCAGGGGGTTATCATTAGTGTCATTGTGATTTATGGTTTCATCTTGTTATTTTTCTGTAGCATTTGTCATTTCTCTTGATACATCAAATCTGATATTGTTGACGTTTGTTGTGCAAGAGGGAGGGCGCATTGGCTCCTTGGGGAAAATCGATTTGCATAGAGTCTTCATCCAAACCTTCTCAAATTGATCGGGACGACATAGATCATCATCATGAAGGAATCTACAAGGTTATCTAGGTAAGATCCACATGTTATTTCTTATTTTCTTGATTTCAATCCATTGGCATCTTTATTTTACTGTAAAAACCCTAAATATAAAAAATCAAAAAAATTTATAGATCAAACTGCTTGATCATTTGGCAAACCATTTTTGGGTTTTGTAGATCGGGTCAAGCCCTAAGTGGGTCCTCCTAGACGTCATGCTTAGGTGACTCCATTGGGCCCAAATCCCAAGGCACTGATCTCTCAACCCTAGCGCAACCCCTCACTTGACCAATTTCTCTCGTGTTTTGATTTTACCTTTGAGGCTTGGGTACTTTGACACTATCATACCTTTCATCAAGTCTATCCTTTGCTACTAGGTAGCCCCAATCTTGTTCTTAACCTCCCTGCATTTGACACAGTTCCCAAGGCAGTGGATATTGTCATCATTTGCTGGTACCTTGATTATGGATCTAGTAGCAAGACCCATAGGTCACTTATATTTCAACCTTGGATCAAATTTCACACTTCATAAACCTCGTGTTCCAAACCATAACTCACCTTGTGACTTCATCCATAGATCTAGGGTTTACTCCACCTTACACCATACGTACTTCAACTTGCATCGATTTGACCTAGTGTCTTGGTATGATCTCTCCTGTCGGGAGTAGATTTGGGTCTCCCCCATTGTTGTCTTGGGCTAAGACAACATCAAGTGAAGATTGCCTCGATTGGTGTGACAACCATCCATTTGGGAGTCGAGGCTATCTTGGATTCACCTCTTTGGTTTCCTATCCCTCTACCATCCATCTTGGATCCACTTCATAAGGGGCAACTACAAGTTTGGTGACAACGGGTACTCCCATGCTTGGATGAGAACTTGAATGAGTAAATGTGCATGACCATCTACTTCCTATTCGTCTCATTTGCCGATGGGTTACTCCCATACCTGGATGAGAACCTGAACGAGTAGAGGTGTCTGTGCAATCACACGACCATCTGCTACCTGTCTAACTCATCTACCAATGGGATTTTTCCCATACCTGGTTGAGCACCTAGACGAGTAGAGGCACCTGTGTGAGCCCGACCATTTACTACTTGTCCGTCTCATTTGCCAATGGGATTTCTCCCATACCTCGATGAGAACTTGGACGAGCAGAGGTACTTGGAAAAAAGTGTAGTAAATGTCTCTCAGTGATCTCTTCCTCTCAAGGAGAGATGTGTTCTCTTCTACTCCAAGTCTTCCGCGAAAGTATTCAAACTTCACCTTGGGAAGAGGCTTGGTGAGAACATCTGTAGTCTGGTCATCTGTCGGAATATAATGTAGCTCGACTACACCTTTCCGCACCATATCACGTATGAAGTGATACCGAATCTCTATGTGCTTTGACTTGTTGTGAAATACAGGATTTGCTGACATCTGTACACAACTCTGGTTATCACAGTGGATCACGGCTGGCTCTGGAATCTGGCCAAACAATCCTGCAAGAAGTTTACGAAGCCAAATTGCTTCTTGGGCTACTGAACTTGCATCCATATACTCGGCCTCTGCATTATTGAGAACCACTGACTTATGCTTCCTATTGTACTAGGAAATTATTGTAGAACTCAAACTGAAACAACATCCTAAAGTGCTCTTCCTATCTGTAGTGCATTAGGACCAATCTGAGTCTGGAAACCCTTGCAATCTCAAGTCACAATCTGCATTCTATCGTAGATCATATCCCACAGTGCCATGTAAGTATCTGAGCACATGTTTTGCAGAAGTCCAGTGAATCAGCCTTGGTTTGCGCATGAATTGACTGAGGGCATTCATAGCAAAACAAATATCTAGTCTGGTGTTTGTTAGATACATCAAGGACCCAATCAACTGGCGATACATAGTGGGATCGATCGAATTTGAATTTGAAGCAGAATCTCGCAGCTTCTTCAAATTTGCATCCATCGGAGTAGATATGGACTTGTAGGCCAACATTCCGAATCTTTTCAGTATATCTATGGTGTAATTTCGTTATCCTAGGAAAATCTTCTTCTACCTTTATCATACTTCTAATCCCAAGAAGTAATGCATCAACAATATCATTGAGAAAGGATGTCTTGACATCTATCTGATACAGCTTCCATCCCATAGCTGAAGTAATAACAATGATTGATCTAATGAAAGTATATCGAGCCACATGAGCAAATGTCTCATCATAATCGACTCTCTCTTTTTGAGAGAACCCTCTGGCTACAAACCTAGCCTTGTATTTTTCAATACTACCATCTTCTCCATGTGGAGTTTCATGCTCCTCTGCATTCTGCAAAATCTGTCGTGCCCATCTGGCTATTTTCCAGCTTACTGCCAAATTTGTGGGAGCATCATCTGGCTCAATTGGATCAATGGAGATGATCGGTTTATTCATTTATTTAGACTCCCTCTTAATGTTTGGAGGGGGAGATGTTCTCATCTCTTCATCGTCATTGATCTCCATATCTGATCCTCTTTCTTTTCGGATAGCCATTTCTTCTTCAAAGGTTGCATCTTGCATGACTTAGATTTGAATCGATCCTAGGATGTATATTCTATAATCCTTTGAAGACTTGTGGTATCCCATGAATGTTTCCTTCTTGCCTGAAGGTTCTAACTTGGGCACGTGAATGCAGACTGGAAAGTAATTAACCATCCTGGTGATGACCAGGTTCATCAAGGATTCTTCAATTGTCTTGTTCGAGTCACAACAACAGTATCGTTAGGTTTCTTTCGTATGCAGTAGATTAGAATCCTCGCCTTTAAGGGGTAACTCCCTCTGTCTCTCAGAAGTTGGTTGAGTAAATCTTGTTGAAGCAGCAGATAGAGTGACATTCATAGAAGCCTTCCACTTCTGATCACCAAATCTCTGCATGAGATCATTCTAGGTCTAAGAGTCATAATACATGCTTCTAGAGGCTTTCTGCTTCTGTTCCATCTGTATATCAATGGGATCACTTGTCCTTGTAGATCATGGCATTCCCTACAATTCAAATCCTGTTAGATGGTTAGCAATATTTCATAATCAATGTATTAACGAAATAATGTAGGCAACCTTTTAGTCAATGCTTCGACACAACACACGTAAGGTCATTATCTAGATACTTATGGTCTCCATTATAGCATACCATTAAGAGTGTGTACTACTCCAGTATGTTATAAAGGAGTCGTCATCCTAGATGGGTTGTGCAGCATGACATGCTATTTAACTACCTGAATTTAGAAATGTAGATATGTGTAAAACATATTCAGAAACAACTAGATCTAATCTAGTAGAGCATGTAAAATCAAATACTTAACTTTTGTAGTTTTGTGGGTGGGCTCCCACTATTACAGTCCACTGATCTTCATATGCTTGCTTGAAGATCATCACAGTTTGGATCTTCATATCATTTCTTAGAGGAAGAACTCCGAACGATCATCCTTCCTTGGGTCCTTGTGAGGAGGATCTTCTTCTACATCAGTAGTTGAAGCTTCATGCTTCCTTTTGATTGAACTTCGACAGCTACTGGCATAATGACCGTATTTCTTGCACCTGTAGCACTGTATCTAAGATAAATCCTTCTTCTCTTGTTTCTTTTGATCTGGGGGAGGACTTGATCTCTTATCTTAGTGCTTGTGATTGAAGGGTTTCCTTCCCCTTCCCTTGCATTTCTTGGCATGAGATATGAACGCTTGATTCTCCTCAGGTTGGGCGCCATGAATTCTTTGGCATGCTGTGATTCTTGTTTTTTCCTGAGTGCATTCTTCCCATAGCTTATCAAATTTGGGCAACTTGGTCCGACTACTTATAGTTTGGATAAAAGACGCCCAAGATGGTGGGAGACCATTTAAGGTGGTCATAACAAGATCTTTTTCTTCAATATTGTCTCCACTGGACTTTAGCTTGTCCCAGAGTTCAGTGATCCTCATGAAATATGCGGTAATATTCTTGGAATTTGTCATCTTCATATTCGATAGTTTATTCCTCAATGCGAGAGTCACATTGATATTACTGTGTTAAAATAACTTTTTTAAGGTTTTGAACATCTTCCTCACTGTCGTCTTTTCTGAGATCTAAGGAACCAAGTGATCTCTAACTAAGCCCACCAAAGTCCTTCTTGCTTTGGCATCATTCTTCCTCCAACGAGGTTCATCTTCTTCGACTTTTGATTTTGGGACCTTTGCATTTACACACTGTAATAGGTCATTTTCTTCTAATAGAAGAAGAATCTTAGACTTCCAAGGGATGGCGTTAGAAGCTCCTTCCAAGCGATCTTCAACCTTCATGTCAACCATCTTGACTGTAGATATGGATCTGAAACCCTAGAAGAGACTAGGTCGAAATTGAAGTTTGGAGTTTTGGAAAACTGACTCCACAGATAAATGCGCCCTAGAGAGGTGAGTTGAGAAGTGGTAGAGTCGAGCCAAAACTATGGAGGGAGTAGGTCAAAAACTGAAACCCAAATTTCTGTTGCAGTTGCAGAATTAGGTTAAAATTGAAAATTCTCAAAATTGAATTATGTCTTCACCAAAAGATGCGCCCTCCTTAGAGCGAAATTCCCAAGGGTCTTTTTTTTCCAAAAGGTTTAGTGAAGACCTTGAAATATGAAACCCTAGTTTCAACAAGTTTCTGACATAGTTTCGACAATGGCTTCTTCTAGCACTGCTCTGATACCATGTTAGATTTTCATAAGATTATAGTAGTATATCTTAATTGCATTTATCAATAGGATCACTAGAAGATAGACACAGCACAAAACAATAACACGAGTATTTTATCTTGGGAAACCCAATTGGAAGAAAACCCAATAACCTTTGTCTAGAGATGATAATTCTGAGAACAATGTACAATGAAGAAAGAAAAAATATGGAAATGCTTTCCAAAGATAGAAAACCTGAAAGCAATCTTCTTTTGCAGTATAGGAAAGCTTCTCTCTCCCAGAAAAATGTGAACTTCTCTTGTGTTGTTGTTGTGCTGCTATGTGGAATAATGAGGAGGGGCGCCTCCTATTTATACGTATTTTCCACTAATATTTTAACTGGAGCTGACTTCTCTTGGGGGAGCAACATAATTTATATCTTATGATTTATATTTTGTCTTTTCTTTTGCTTTCTTTTCTTTCCAAGGTCTACATTGTTCTTCTAGGGTTTGTATGATTGATTACAATAAGTTCATCTCCCATAGGAGGTACAATTGTAGAACACTGAGAATAACTTCTGAAGTTGCACAAACTCCAACATGCCACCTCTCCTTACCTAATTTTCCTTTCCAATAGCAAGTCGCCACAAACCCACACATGAGAGAGAGGAAGAAAGGGCGCAACCACAGCTAGGATTTTCCTGACACCTCTTAAACCTACCTCAATCAACAACTTCAACAATGGAGATGACTCTCTTACTCAATCTGAAGCTGATGAGACCGATTTCAATCAAATCAAAGCAAATCCCACTGATTTATAAATTTGGGAATATTTTCCATTTATTAATTATTTCTATTTTTAATTAATAAATTTGATTTTTTGGAAAATTTTTCATTTAAGTGATAATTTATCACTTAAAACTTAGGAAAAGTGGGTTTATGAGTTAAACGGGTACTTGGAGTTAGAAAACGAGCACCCCCAAGGCCAAAACTGATCCCTAACCACACTTGTATTACATTTCCAATTTTTCCAATTAGACTATTAAAAAATAGCCCAAGTTTACGGATTTTTTTTTTTTTTTACCAAAACTTAAAAATAAACCTAGGGGGACCTAGCACATGTCCATATGACTCAATATTAACGCCTAACATATTTATAAACATTGACACATAGACTCTAATAACCCCTTAGGGTTAAACACCAAGACGACCACCCCAACTTTGGAGGTATGGGTGAAAAACTCGGAAATTATTAGTCGTTTATTCAACAACAAATAATATCTAAGGGAAAAAACACTCTGGGCTAGTCGGATTGATATATAAGTCTAGGAGACTGAGTCTATCATATACACCGCCATGCTAGAACATTTTATTACAACTCCCCTAAGGGGGTATGAACATGTGGTACAAGATTTTTTTTTTAAAAATCCCAGAAGAAGCATGAATGACTTCTGAATTTTGAAGAATGAACACTGGTGTTTGCTTGTCTCATCCAGCTCACTTGATACCACCAACTAAGTATGACTTAGTGGGTAACAACTGGTACTTCTTAATCATATCATCCTTCCATTCTTTGTTCTTGGGACAGTCTTTCGTGTTGATGTATTTGTAACTTCAGAATGTATTCATTTGTATATTTTATATTGTATTTCATTGTAACCTGACGAAAATGTTTGTTCCTCCGATTGGGAGAGTCATTAATATAAAAAGGTCATGTAAAGTCATTGAGGTTAACCCTCTGTTGCAAGTCGGGGAAATAGTCCGCACAGTTGAGGGGTATTAGGGTTATTAGACTCTGCTAGTGAGGTCAGCCCTGGAGAGTAATTGTCAAGTGGAAAAAAAGTATAAATAGAGAGTGAGACTCTCTATTTTTAATACACACTCACTCAACTGTAGTGCATGAGTGAGAGAGGAGGAGCTCGCAAAAGTGAGAGACAGAACAACTGTCGAAGATCATCTGTGTTTTTGGGTTTTACTTTTTCTATTGGTGCTTATTCTATCTCTAAGGAAATTGCGAGGTTTTCTCCTTTATGGTTTCTTTGAGGAAAACTCTTTGTGTCTCGTCTCTTGTGATTATTTTTGTGCATGTTATTCTCTCAGATAAGATCCTATATCATATTGATTAAATGATAAAAATCTAAATTGGTATCAGAGCTAACCTGAGAAGAAGACACTGTGCATTGCAGAAGCTAGGGCTTCTTACTTTTTGGGTCTCTCTCCACAGATCATCAACAAAAGGAGGCTAGGCTAACTCCCCATTGAAGGGCGCATCTTTCTGTCAAAGCAAAATTTGATTCCAGGCATTTTCAACTTTTGACCTGTCGCTACTGCGGGAAATTAGGGCTTTTCACAGAAGAGGAATTTTTGAGTGAGCCCACCATAGGATTTCTCTCCTCCTCAAAATCGAAATTTAGAGACCAAGATTGAATTTTTTGGTTGGGTAAAACTCCGGGAAAGTCAAACCCTAATTTGAAAACCCTAAAAGACTAAAACTATTCATTTTAGTGCATTCACTATATCTCGAGATTGGAGAAGGATCAGGAGTCGAAACTTTTACAGGTCGAAGATAAATTCTTGATGTACTCTGTGTAAAAGTTTCAGCCTCAAATTCGCTATATTCTGGGAGTTATGATTCCTCCAAATCAGGGTTCCATCCTCTCCCAGAATTCATCCCTAAACAGGACACCTAGGGAGAATTGTTATATCTCGGGCTACGAAGGTCCAAATGAAATTTCGCAAGATGTTGTAGATAGGGAATGGATTGTACGTTTTGTGGTAAAAGTTTTAGACCTCAAAGGTGAAACAATGACACGTGGAAGTCTGTCCAAGTTCGCTATGCTGAACAGACCTGAAATAAGTCACCTTGGGAAAACTATCATAAGTCCCAATTGGTGAAACCAATTCTGCTCAAACCTGCGGTGTTGGAAAGAGGAGAGAGTTTAGAATGTTTCAATACATAGAGAACGAAAGGAAGATGGAGAATGATGCTCTGCTTCGGAGGGAGGGACTGCAGAAGATCCTGAGGTTCGACATTATACAACGGGATGGATAGCTTACTGATGGCTCTAGGCTTTACTGAGAGTAAAGCGGATTCCAACCTTTGCTTCAAGGTTGAAGGTAGAAAACTAGTGATGCTCTTTTTATATGACTTGTTTTTGACAGGAAAAGAGGAACTCATTAGAGATGCAAGAAGGAGACTTGCTGTCGAGTTTAAGATAAAGGACATGGGAATGATGCACTACTTTCTAGGCATGGAGGTGTGGCAGAGTGCGGATGGAATCTTCCTTGGACAAGGGAAGTATGCAGTGGATATCCTGAAGAGGTTCGGGATGATGGACTGCAAGGTCATGGCCACACCTATGGCATCGAACCTGAAGCTATTGAGCAATGCTTCATTAGAGACGGTTGATGCCACGATGTATCGTCAGATGATTTGTTCCTTGATGTACCTGACAAATACGAGACCAAATATTTTCTTTGTTGTGAACACATTGAGCCAGTTCCTCACTGATTGCTGCAAAGCATATTCTGAGGTACTTGAAGGGTACAGTTGATTATGGGCTCAAGTATGAAGCGAATCAAAATATTAACCTGAAGGGTTATGTCGATTTGGATTGGGCAGGTAGTGCCATTGATAGGAAGAGCACTTCGGGGCGCTGCTTCAGTATGAGATCAAGTGTGATCTCTTGGTTTAGCAAGAAGTAGTCTTGCATGGTGCTGAGAACAGCCGAGGAAAAATATGTTGCCACTTGCTTTGCTATATGGGAGGTCATATGTTTCTTTTGAAAACTACTATTTGATTTGATTGATTTGACTTGCATTTTTGTATGATGTAGAGAGGAGCAGTGAATCTCCAATATGTGATCTAGATCGAGATCTCTCGAAAGAGGGAGCTCTAACATAGCTAGTGAGACAAGTTATCTGAGCATAAAATCCTAGCGAAGCTCATAGGTTGCTCAGACGTAAACAGTCCTGTAGGTTGTCCTCGGATGTAATCAGTCCTAGCAAAGCTCGCAGGTTATCCTTGGACGTAATCAACCCTAATGTAATACTATGCTAGAAATGGCCAGAGTGAAGTTTGAGTACTTCAGGGAGAAGCTTGGTGTTCTCTAGATCGAGGTTCCCTCCAAGGGGAAGTGATGAGTCCATAAGCCCTTCCGACATGGTGGCAGGCTAGGCCTCCCATGGTCAGATGTAAGTGCAGAGCCTTTCTGACATGGTGGTAGGCGGGGCCTCCCATGGTCAGATGTAACTGCAGAGCCTTTCTGACATGGTGGGAGGCGGGGCATTCGATGGTCAGATGTAAGTGCAAATCCTTTCTGACATGGTGCTAGGCGGGGCCTTCCATGGTCAGATGTAAGTGCAGGGCCTTTCCTTGGATGGTAGATGGTGTGTCCTACCATTCCGGTGGATGTAAGTGTTGGGCCTTTCTGACATGGTGGCAGGATGGGCCTCCTTTTTGACATGGTGGTAGGCGGGGCCTCCCATGGTCAGATGTAAGTGCAGGGCCTTTCCTTGGATGGTAGATGGCGTGTCCTACCATGCCGGTGGATGTAAGTGCTAGGCATTTTCGACATGGTGGCAGGCTAGGCCTCCCATGGTCGGATGTAAGTGTTGGGCCTCCCATGGTTAGATGTAAGTGCTAGGCCTTTCTGACATGGTGGCAAGCTGGGCCTCCCATGGTCAGATCTAAGTGCTGGGCCTTTCTGACATGGTGGCAGGCTGGGCCTCCCATGGTCCAATGTAATCGCTGGGCCTTTCTGACATGGTGGTAGGTTGGGCCTCCCATGGTCAGATATAAGTGTTGAGACCTACATCCAACATGAAAAAGGGCTGGATCTATAGAACTTCCTATGACGAGTAGAATTGAGAGATAATACCATTTGCTCGAGATAGTGAGAGCAGTGATTATGATGATCTAGTGATGAAGACTTGTGCTGATGAACTGTGTCAAGAGAATACCTTCCTAGTTAAGAGGGAGTGTTGATGTATTTGTAACTTCGGAATGTATTCACTNTAACCCGACGGAGATGTTTGTTCCTCTGATCAGGAGAGTCATTAATATGATAAAGTCATGTAAAGTCATTGAGGTTAACCCTCTGTTGTAAGTCGGGGCAATAGTCCCCACAATTGAGGGGTATTGGGTTATTAGACTCTCCTAGTGAGGTTGGCCCTGGAGAGTAATTGTCAAGTGGAAAACAAGTATAAATAGAGAGTGAGACTCTCTATTTGTAATACACACTCACTCAACTGTAGCGCATGAGTGAGAGAGGAGGAGCTCGCACAAGTGAGAGAGAGAACAACTGTCGAAGATCATCTTTGTGTTTTTGGGTTTTACTTTTCCTATTGGTGCTCATTCTATCTCTGAGGAAGTTGCAGGGTTTTCTCCTTTATGGTTTCCCCGAGGAAAACTCTTTGTGACTCTTGTCTTTTGTGATTATTGCTGTGCATGATATTCTCCAGATAAGATCCTAGATCATATTGATTAAATGATAAAAATTTAACATTTCGCAAGGTGTCCTTTATCACAACTGAAACATCTGAATTGTGAGAGGTCCTTCTTTGGAAGTCCTTTTATTCTTGCGAGAATGTTCTTCCTTCTTGTTCTTTTTCTTCTTCGTATGATTTGTTAGGGCTTGATTGTCACATTCATCCATCTCTTCTTTTGCTATCAATCGAGTTTCTTCTTACGTGTATTCCTCCATAGGTGAACTTCCTTCTAGAACAACTCTCTTGAATGAAAGATTCCCATGAAATTGGGAGACCATTCAAGGTTGTAATCTC
Source organism: Pseudotsuga menziesii (assembly GCA_001517045.1). NCBI lineage: Eukaryota > Viridiplantae > Streptophyta > Pinopsida > Pinales > Pinaceae > Pseudotsuga > Pseudotsuga menziesii. Next base: position 296,879 of record LPNX010418300.1, read on the forward strand.
CACTTTCGATTCTTTAACATTGTCTGCAATGGCTTTTAGTTTCTTCTTGATTTAAGAGATCCTTGTGAAGTAAGATTGAATGCTTTCTGATATCTGCATCTTCAGATCCTTGAGTTGAGTTCTCAAGGTCATCTTCATGTTGATGTTCTTTCCTTCGTACAGGATGGCCATTGCATTGAATGTATCTTTGGAAGTCTTCAAGGATGATACATGTGAGATCCAATGGAGACAGAAATAATCCTCTTGGCTTTGACTAAGCCCTTCTTTTGCTTTGTCCTCATCTCCCTCTAGATATGCAGCTTCTTCTTTGACATAGTTCTCCAAGTCATGCTTCTTCAAGTATGAGAAGCTCTCTCTACTTCCATGCTCGGAAGTTCTTGACTCCTTCAAGCTTGTCCTCAAGCTTGGTACTATTTGTCATCATGATAAAAATGAGAACCTCAAGTGGAAATAGAGAGGGTAGAACTTACCAATGAGATTGCTTCAACTTGATGCTTGCTTGAAAGCTTTGCTGGAAGATTGCTTTTGGTGGACTTAGGGTTTGATAGAGAAACCTAATTTTTCAACTTTAGGTATCTTTCATATCTGAATGGATAGAAAGATGCGCCTCCTCAAGGTGAGCTGAGTAGCATATTTATTTTCCCAAAACTGTGGACACAACTACAAAATATTTGATGCCATAGTTTTCCCTGAGAATCCACAAAATGAGAAAATTCTTACATAGAAATATGTGCCCTACTAGGGGGGAAGTACCCAGAACAGGAAGCCCTAGTTTTCTCCAATTTCTTCTACAACATTGTCTGATCTTTATTCTGCTATATCTCCAAAATTACTGCTCCTTAATGTCTGCAACTTTGTCCTGAGATAACCTGCTCTGTCTTCTTTCCAACCCCACAGGTTAGAGCAGAATTGGATTCACCAAGTGGAACTTATGCGAAGTTTCCCAAGGTGACTTGTTTGAAGATTGTTTAGCATAATGAACTTGTACGGACTTTCACATGTCACTGTTTCACCTTCGGGGTCTAAAACTCGTACCACAAAAACTACAGTCTGTGCCCTATCTGCAACATCTTGCGAAATTTCATTTGGACCTTCCTAGCCTGAGATATAACAATTCTCCCTAGGTCACCTGTTTATGACTGTATTCTGGAGTTGGATGGAATCCTGATTTGGAGGAATCATATCTCTTGAAGTATAGCGAATATGAGGCTGAAACTCACACACAAGCTACAATAAGATTCCATCTTTGACTAATCCAAGTTTCAACTCCTGGGCCTTCGCCAATATTGAGTTATAGCTAAAATGCCAAGATGACTAGATTTTTCCTTCTAGGATTTTCAAGCATGAAACCCTAATTGCCAGTAGTTGTAGTTGTAAGAGTGTTTCAGCTGCACAAAGACTTCTTTCAGGGTGGTTCTGATACCATGTTAGAATTTTAATGGTTATACAAGATCTAAAAACATTTATCATCATAACCATAAGCAAAGGAATACTGAAAGAAAGACAAGCACAACCACACAAAAGAGCACAAAGATTTATCCTGGGAAACGTTCGTGTGGAAGAACACCCAACAAAACTTCCTCTATATAGAATTCGACCAAGTACAGTGTAAAACCCCAATAACAAGAATAGGAGCTCCTCTTCCGCAATATACTCTCTCTCTCTCTTGCGCAATGCTTGAGTGAAAGTGTGTGAGAATGAGAGAGGTGCCTCACCTATTTATATAAATTAGGTGAGTGACTCAAATAACTAACTAGGTTGGCCAGGTTCACTAATTAGGGTCGACCTACCTAGGGAGACTCAAAATTAAATTTATGAATTACTTTTGTGGGTACCATTGCCTCGACTTACAAAACAGGTTTTACCTAATGACTTTTACATGACCAATTACATGAAGGACATATCTGAACGGAGGAATACTATCTCCAAAGGAGAGATACAATAAACGTACAATAGAATATCTTCCGAAGTTACAATATTTTAACAATCAACAGAAAGCTGGAATAACAACAACGACAACACGAGATTGGCTCATCAGCATAATGCTGGAACAACAACAACATGTGACAGGCATAATAATATCATGATCAATAGCTCAAGGTTGGAGTATCATCATCTATGGCAGGTGTAACAACAACCAACATGATCCTTCCTTTTGGAATTACAGGATCATGGACAACACATCTCTGCTACTCAGACGATCCTTCCTTTCGGAATCACGGGATCAAGTCTTTGCGAAGCTACCAATATTGATCACAACTAACACATACATACATAGGACAATCCTTCCTTTCGGAATTATGAGATTGTTACTTACTAAGTCATGCTTAGTTGGTTGTATCAAGCTAGCCGACAAAGAAGAACAAATATACTTGTTCATTCTTCAGAGTTCAGAAGTTTGCTAGGCGTTTTCTGGGTGTTTGTTCATTTTGTTTTGTAACACATGTCCATACCCCTTTGGGGAGATTGTAAAAAATGTGCTAGCATAATCAATTTTTATAAAAGGCTCGGATTCCTAGAATTAAGTATTAAGTCGACTAGCCCAGAGTGTTTTTTCCCTCGGTAATTATTGGTTGTTGAACAAATAACTAATAATTTCTAAGTTTTTCACTCACACCTCCAAAGTTGGAGTAGTCGTCTTGGTGGTTAGGCCTTGGGAGGTTATTAGAGCCTTTGTGTCAGTGTTTATAAACATGCTAGGCATTCAAATTGAGCCGTATGGAAAAGTGCTAGGCCCCCCTAGAGTTTCGTCTAATTCCAAGAAAAATATTTGTTTCCGTTTTTTAAGCCATTTTTCAATGGTTTAATTGAAAAACTTCAAAATGTAATAAAGGATGGGTCTGAAGTCCGTTTTTGGCATGGGGATGCTCGTTTTCACACTTAGAGCGTTCGCTTTAGCCGAGAGGACACTTTTCATGTGTTGCAGATAGCTACACATCCCGTGGAGGATTGTTTCTCTAAAAGAGCATCAAATCGACGTTTTAATACTAAAGGTGCATCAAATTGGCACAAAAGGACAAAGTTTAAAAAGTCAAAAAATCAAATAATAAAGTATGGAGTGACATGGCATGGGTGCCCCATAAGCATGCGACCCTCTCCATGTAAAGTTTTGAACTTTGGTTTATAAGATTAATGGTAGTGAATAGTTTTATTTCTAAGTGACGTCAACTTCAAGCATATGTTGAAAGCACCAACTTATGTGAAGGTTGCGATAGCAACATGGGTGGACCCCTCTCCATGATTTGGAGTGTAAAGAAACTTTGGTTAGGCTTTGAATGTGGCAAATATGTTTTTTAATTTGATTTTTGAGTTAGCGCATGGGTGAATAAAGAAGATGCACACATGAGGAATTAATGCTTGCCTTCATGAGCAAGCGAGTGTTTGGGTGTGAGGTGCCAACCAGTGAGTGGATGGGTGAGTTAGGTGAGTTAGGTGAGTTAGGTGAGTGAGGTGTCATTCTCTCCAGTTCTACTCCCCTTCCACTACACTTCAACTTAGTTAGACTCTAGTGAACTGAAATCCCTCTGCCAGTGTTAGATGCACCCACTTCCCCCTGCTCTTGCTATAAATAAAGCAGGCTTTCTCTTATTCAACCTAGTTAGAGTTGTTTGAGAAAGGATTTCTATTGTTGTAATACTGTATTGATCATTCATTATTGTAATAAAGAAGCTTTGGAGGCTAAATTGTGTAGTGCTTTCATGTGTGGAGTACCATTATCATGCTGCTATTGAGGTGATCTGCTATTTTTTCAATTTTTTCTCTCAATTTTGTCTAGCCTGAATGATTCTTTGAATCATAGGAATAGATCATTGTAACTAAGATTACTTACTTCTATTTTATTATATATGCTTAGGGAGTTAAGATTTACATGTTAAATAATATTATTTTCCATGTTATGTTTATCTCTTTGCATGTGTATATCTAGATCTCATAAGGTTGTGTGCAAGATTGTTTTTCTAGCTTTTAGGTCGCTATGATTGGAAGAGCTGTGGATCTAGTTTGAATCCACTAGATTTTCAACGAAATTGCGAACATATTGTCCCTGACACCTGTGCACTCCACTAACAAGTTTTCCTCGGCAGATCTTTCCAGCAACGAGCACTTTCTCTCCTCTTCCTCCTTCAAATTTAAATTTCTCAAATTGGTTACCTTTTATGATCTTATTGTTTAAATCTATTTAATTGCAAAGTAAAATCGTTCATAGATCTAATCAAAAGGAGCATAACTCTTAGCCTAGGCTATAGATCAAGAAGAAGGATGACTTCCGTAGTAGACATAACAGTTGAGTGGAAGTCATGATTGTTCAACAGTAATAGTAGACATACGAGGACCTAATACATCCAACTATATGTGGACACATGACCCACGGGCCTAGAGGATCTCATATAGAAATTGACAATTGGAAGAAGAAGGCTCCAAGACATGTTGGACTCTACTACAGATGCTCGTTTCTTCGATGATTATGAAAATCAATTGCTTTCCAGTTAGAGTCATGATAGATGGATTGAGTATGTTAGCCCTGGAGGACGAGAGTTATTCAGTTGATTGTTGAGGAGGTGCACATTTGTTCAGTTAGAATTGTAACTCAGGATTCAAAACATATTGCTAACGATGATCTCATGTTCCTGATGATGTATACTGGTGACCTATTCCTTACCGAGACAGAAGGACTTAGTCCGTGAGATGAGGACATTGGACTATTGCATCACTTATTGATGATCCCACTATATAGACAGTTGAAGGATCCTCGATGAACCTGATGGATACTTACATTTTACCTATGGATAACTCCAGAGAGGGAGTAAGATGCTTCGCTACAGAGGGAGCAGGATGCTCAGATATAGAGGGAGACCTCTCGGACACCCTGTAATGGAGTGGGAAGACTAGTCTTTTGATACTCTCCCATACAACTGCATGAATTCAGCTATGTGATTTGTTATTATTTCACTCATTTGCATTTCATGTCTAGAATAGGGCACAAAAATGTCTGCCCCAATATATTTGATGCCTCTGTTAGTTGATATGTGTGCAGGTTATAAGAAGATTCTACGAGAGCACATTAGTACCTGTATGATACAAGATAGGACCGTACCCGACTCCTAAACACCATGTGATGGGGTGGGGGATTGGCCCTTGATGAGTAGTGTTGATGCATCGAGCAGGTGTTCCCCCAGTATTGGCCTTAACTTAGCAAGGGGTGAATGGCTCTGGGCGGGATAGAAGCTTCTCCCAGTCATCCTGAGATGGGATGGGAATATTGGTCTCTAGTTGCACATGAAGAAATTCAATGACATTAATATGGAATTTTTCATTTACACATTAAGTCAAACACTTGATTTAACTAGGGTTTATGATGAAAAATTACTTCTTTAATTTGAAATATAAACCACCATGATCAAGAACTTCTCAACTCTGAAGCAATCATTCACACATGAATACACATAAATTTTGGTCAAATATCGGGGAAAACCCCAACTTCTGGGGAAAACCCTAGAAAGAGAAAATTAAAATTAAAGGAGAATTACAGAAATTTTTCCAACAACAAAAAAATTATTTCTCTTACAACCCTTACTGACAAATTCACGCAAACTGAAATAAACAACAAAATATCTCGATTTCAATGCAACCAATTGTTAGATTTTCTTAAGATCTGATTAGATTATCTAGGATCTTTATCTGAAAGAATAACAAGCACATCAAAATGCATAAGATATGAAAAATACTCGAGACACAAATATTTTCATTGGGAAAACCATAAAGGAGAAAACCCCGCAAACTTCTTCAGAATAGTAAGATGATCAAAAGCAGTAATAAGAATTGTTCAGTAGCTATGTTTCTCTCCTCCTCTGACTGTCTCTCTCTCTCAAATGCCTTAGAGAGAGTGTGTGGTGTGTATAAATGAGGGAGAGTGCCTCCCTATTTATACCCTTTCAAGTCACTGACCAAATATAAGACTCGAGCCTACATGTCATCTCACATGGGGCCTACTTCTCCTAGAGAGACCACAATTACTTATTACATGATGTTACACTGGGGACTGTTTCCCCGACTTACAACGGAGGTAGTACCTCAAGTTCTAGACACAATTTCGACATCCCGTAAAGGGGTAACACACATCCCCAATGGGGGTACAACAACATACAATGATAATATACATCAGAATATCTTCCGAAGTTACAAATACATCAACACTCCCTCTTAACTAGGAAGGTATTTTCTCTCTATACAGTCATCAACACATCTAGTCAGGTCTTCATCGCATCATCATCATCACGGAGTCGTAGAGTCTTCATCATAGCTGCTGCCATCATCTTCTTATAATTTGATCATCGTCTCATACTATCTGTCAGCATAAGTTTCTACAGTGCCAGCCCTTTTTCATGCTAGATGTAGGCCTTGTCCTCTGCCAGGTCTTCATCTTCTCTATGAGCAAGCCATCAAGTAGGTACATCTAAGGACTTATTATATGCCTCTTGCAAAAACTGCAGGATCTCCTAGGACTGATTATATGCCACTGCAAAACCTGAAGGAGCATCCCAGGACTGATTACATGCCTTGCAACACCTGTGTACCCTACTATTACCTCATCATCTTCAGATCATCTCATTGTCACACGGAGCACAACCCAGATACACATAACACAACACTTACATCAACGACCATGGGAGGCCTAACCTGCCACCATGTCAGAAAGGCTCAACACTTATATCATGACCGTGGGAGGCCCAGCCTGCCACCATGTTGGAAAGGCCCTCAACACTTACATCAACGATCATGGGAGGCCCAACCTACCACCATGTTGGAAAGGCTCAGCACTTACATCCCGACAATGGGAGGCCCGACCTACCACCATGTCGAAAAGGCTTATGTGTATCTATGTCTTCTGGACTCATCACTTCCCCTTGGAAGGAACCTCGATCTGAAGTACACCAAGCTTCTCTCTGAATTCTTCAAACTTCACTCTGGCCATTTCCAGCATAGAATCACATCAGGACTGCCTGCGTCTAAGGATAACCTATGAGCTTCGCCAGGACTGATTATATCCGAGGACAACCTACAGGACTGATTACGTTTGAGCAACCTACGAGCTTCTCCAGGATTTTATGTTCAGAGAACCTGTCTCATCGGCTATGCTAGAACTCATCACTCCCTCTTTCGAGAGATCTCAATCTGGATCACATACTGGAGCTTCACTGCTCCTCTCTGCATCATACAAAAATGCAAGTCAGATCAATCAAATCAAATAGTATCTTTCAAAAGAAACATACTACCTCACAAATAGTCGTGCAAGTGATAACATATTTTGCCTTGGTTGTACTCAGCGCCATGCAGGACTGCATCTTGCCAAACCAGTAGCCCATACTGAATCTCAAACTGAAGAAGCAACCCAAGGTGCTCTTCTTCTCAGTGGCACTACCAATCTGAATCAACATAACCATGCAGGTTAGTCTTCTGATTTGTATCATACTTGAGCCCATACTCAACTGTACCCTTCAGGTACTTCACTACATGCTTTGCAACTAGGTGAGCACGTCTTATATCCATCAGGAACTGGCTCAGGTCATTCACATCAAAGCATGTGTCTGGTCTTGTATTTGTCAGGCACATCAATGAACAAATCATCTGACGATACATCATGGCATCAACCGTCTCTGATGAAGCATCACTCAATAGCTTCAGGTTCAATGCCATAGGTGTGGCCATGGCCTTGCAGTCCATCATCCCGAATGTCATCAGAATCTCCACTGCATACTTCCCTTGTCCAAGGGAGATTCCATCCACACTCTGCCACACCTTCATGCCTAGAAAGTAGTGCATCATACCCAAGTCCTTCATCTTGAAATCGGTAGCAAGTCTCCTTCTTGCATCTTTAATGAGTTCCTCTTTTCCTGTCAGGAATAGGTCATCGAAATATAACAGGGGCCTCACTGGTCTTCTGCCTTCAACCTTGAAGTAAAGGTTGGAATCTGCTTTACTCTCAGTAAAGTCTAGAGCCATCAGTAAGCTGTCCATCCTGTCGTACCATGTCAAACCTCAGGATCTTCTGCAGTTACTCCCTCTGAAGCGGAGCATCATTCTCCTTCTGGCTTTTGTACTCTCTGTATTGAAGCATTCTGTAATGGAGTGACAAGTAGCTTCCTTTGCTACTAATATTCTATGTATCCGTCTAGGGTCACTGGATACCAAGATCCTCTATCTTGAACTTTGTTGAAAAGTTCTTCTCTTACCCATCTGTGAGCTTGTCATCCTTTATATGATTTCATCTTCAATCTTGTGGAAAAGGTTAAGATCTTCATCACTCTAGGTGGATCTTCAAGCTCCTTATATAACTGTATGTTCTATCCCATGGGTGTCTTCTGAGCTCATACAAGGCCTTCTTTAATTTGCACACATGACTCTGCCTGTCATGTGTCTCAACTCCCAGTGGCTTCTCTTAACTCGTCACTGGTACACATGTCTCTTCGTAGTCTATGCCTTCTTTCTGTAAGAAGCCTCGTGCTATGAATCTTGTCTTGTATCCCATGATGTTTCTATCTACTGCATGTTGGATCTTGTAGATCCATATGGAAGACACTACGGACTTCCCTTCAGGCCCTGACACCGCATCCTAGACATCATTCTTCTTGAACTGGTACTCTTTCATCATAGTCTCCTTCCCTTTCTTCTTGTCTACTTCTTCATAGTTGGAAGGCTATGCATCAATGATGTCACTCAGTAGTGTCACATAACTAGAGTGTGTCTGAGGCCTCTTTCTTTCTTTAGAAGTATCGTCATACTATTCTTCATCTTGGATTATTTCTCGTGCCCAAGGTGGTCTTCATCTCTCAAGGTGGATCTATCGTTCTCTTTGTATTCTTCTGAAGCTCTTTCTTTCACTATGGTGTCTCTAACCCGGGAAGCTTTGCATTCCTCTTGTGAGCTGTCATTACTTGTTCTTCGGAATGATCTACAAGTCAATTTTAGTTTCATGATTAGAAACATCTCATAATTTCCAAAATATATTAATAGTGACAAATATATGTCACATAGCCATGCAACTATTTTAGCCAATGCTACAACATTCATCCATACATACAATAACTTCTAGATGCATTCTACCCCAATGTTATTAAGAGTGTGTACTACTCCTAATATGCCAACAAAGAGGTTTTAATCTAGATGAGCAGTAATGGAATGTTGTACAACATCATTGACTTCTTACCCATCATGTGCAATTTAGTAGTATAAATGCAATTACTCAAACATCCATAACACATCAACTGAATATAAACAAATCCATAACCAAACAATATCATGAAATGACAATTGAATACTTATTTTTATTTGTTTCGTGGGTAGACTCCTTCTTGAGCCTTCAACTTCATCATCTTCTTCATTCATAACAGCATCATTTCTCATCCAAATGCTAAGATGGATAAGAGGTTCTTCAAGAATTGAGTCCTTCATATTCCTCATCGCTTGAGGGATCTTCTTTGAATCGTGAGAGCTTGATCTTCANGTCGATCTTCTTCTTGTGTGCACTCTTCCCAGAGTTTGTTGAAGGTAATCAATTCCTTTTGGCACACATTCCTCAAATGAATGAATCCCATGATCTTGGGAGGCCATTCAAGGTGGTTATAACAATGTCTTATTCTTCTTCGATTACTTCGTGATAGCATTGAACACTTCCTTTTCATGTCTTCAAGGATGACACATGAGAGATGAGATAATCTTTAATAGAATCTGCAATGATTCTCTTGGCTCTAGCCTTAGCCTCATCTCCCTTTGGCTCTTAGACCTTCCTTACTGAAATACTGACCCAAGTCAATTTCTTCAAGGATCACGGAGGCCCTATACTTCCATACTCGGAAGTCGTCAACTTCACCAAGCTTGACATCAAGCTGGGTGTGATTAGTCATTTTGAAATGAGAATCTCAAATGTAAATAGCAAAAATTTAGATCTTACCAATTTGAGGTGTCTGTCCTAGATCCGGAGCTAGCCGATCTAGGGTTTGTTAGAGAAACCCTAATTTTCAAAACTTGGAATTTCAAAATTCTGATTGGATAGAAAGTTGTGCCTCTTCAAGGTGAGCTGTCCAATGTACTCCTTTTCTGAAAACAGTGAAGGGAAGCTCCCGGAACAGGAAGCCCTAGTTTTTCAATTTCTTCTGTGGAAATGACTGATATTGATTCTGCTGTATCTTCAAAGGTTTGACTCCTTATATTCTTAAAATTCTCACTGAGATAGCCTGAGATGTCCTCTTTCCAACCCCATAGGTTAGAGAAGAAGTGGATTCTCCAAGTGGGACTTATGCCGAGTTTCCCAAGGTGACTGTTTTGGGGACTATTCAACATAGCGAACTTGTACGGACTGGCACGTGTCACTGTTTCACATTTGGGTCTGAAAAGCATACCACAGAAACTACAGTCCGTGCCCTACCTGTAACATCTTGCGAAATTTCGTTTGGACCTTCCTAGCTTGAGATATAGCAAATCTCCCTAGGTCACCTGTGTATGACTGTATTCTGGAGGAGGCTGGAACCCTGATTTGGAGGAACCATATCCCTTGAAGTATAGCGAATCTGAGGCTGAAACGTTTACACAGTGTACATAACGAATTTCTCTTCGGCTTGTAAAAGTTTCAGCTTTTGAGCCTTCTCCAATCTCGCGTTATAGCAAAAGTGCTAGGATTACTAAATTAAGTCTTCTAGGGTTTTCAGGCATGAAACCCTAATTTCCATTAGCTTCCATTGCAGTTGTATTTCGGCTGTACAATGAAACTTCTTTGATTCAGAAATTGATACCACCAATGGATGCACCCTAGCGAGGCGAGTTAGCCTAGCCCTCCTTGCTTGATGATCTTTGGAGAGAACATCTTCAACCAGGAAGCCCTAGTTCCCACAACTGCACAGTGCCTTCTTTCAAAGAGGCTCTAATTCCATGTTATATTTTCTTAAGATCTGATTAGATTGTCTAGGATCTTTATCTGAAAGAATAACAAGTACATCAAAATGCATAAGATATGAAAAATACACGAGACACAAAGATTTTCATCGATGAAACCATAAAGGAGAAAACCCTGCAAACTTCTTCAGAATAGGAAGATGATCAAAGGCAGTAATAAGAAATGTTCAACAACTATCTTTCTCTCCTCCTCTGACTGTCTCTCTCTCTCAAACACCTTAGAGAGTGTGTGTGGTGTGCATAAATGAGGCAGAGTGCCTCCCTATTTATACCCTTTCTAGTCACTAACCAAATATAAGACTCGAGCCTACAGGTCATCTCACATGGGGTGCACTTCTCCTAAAGAGACCACAATTACATATTACATGATTTTACACTAGGGACTATTGCCTTGACTTACAACGGAGGTTGTACCTCAAGGTCTAGACACAATTTAGACATCCCGTAACGGGGTAACACACATCCCGAATGGGGGTACAACAACATACAATGATAATATACATCAGAATATCTTCCGAAGTTACAAATACATCAACACCAATCTGTTGTACGGCCTCACACGTGTGATGTATGAAATTGTACTTTTCTTCCACGTGACTGTACAAACTGTACTTTTCTGCAATTTAATGTTTCCTCGGGAATCATACCATCCTACAATTAATGTTGTACGGCCCTGTCATACTGATGTACGGATCTCCCTTGGGATTTGTGCCCACAGGTGTTGTTGTATGATTTTGACAAGATGCAATTAATGATGTTGTACGGATGTTGCTGCTTGCATTGGGAATCATGCCCACTCTAGGGTTTTCTCTCTCCTTCAGTCTCAATCTCCTCTCTCTCTCCTCATTGATGGTGTCCTTTGAATTTGTCCTTTACCCTAGTTTTACATTTTAAAAATTTGTAACTACTCATATAACCACCTAATTTGTGGTTGAGATGCTTTTACAAAATGTAGGGTCATCATTAAATGCACCCTTATTTAATAATGACTTACTTTAATTATTAAATAACATTTAAGTGAGACCCAATACAATAAAGTACAAAACATCATTTATTTATACATAGCTCAACTTTATATATAAATACACAAAGGACAAATTACATGTCCTCTTTATCACACCACACCAAAACTATAAAGCGGGCCTTTAGAGTTAACTTTCTAACAACACACACTATCTTCCTAGAGGTTGATGCATCGAGCAGGTGTTCCCCCAATTAGGGGTAAATGGATTTGGGTGGGATAGAGGCTTCTCTCAATCATCCTGAGATGGGATGGGGATATTGGTCCCTAGTTGCATACATTATCCTTCTAGAGGTTGAGCATCGGGCATTTTTTTAGTATTGGCATTTGTGACTTGGCTACAAGTGAATGACTTAGGTGGGACAGAAGCTTCTCCCAGTCATCCTGAGATGGGATGGGGAGATTGGTCCCTAGTTGCTCGTAGGGAACTGCCCTAGACACTCTGTGATGGAGTGGGGAGATTGGTTCCATGATTATATCCCTCGCTAAGAAGAAAGGACGATTATACAGATACCATGCATTCTCTCAATCACTTCGAAAGAAGTGAGGAGATCTCTCAGGCATCCTGAAAAGGATGGAGAAGCTGGATGGATGGACCAGGTGAGTCGCATTGGGCTTAATGTTCGCTCACAGTTAGTGGTGAATGGCCTTGACATAGCCTTATAAAAGGCTCAAGATTATAATGGCTTTAGTATGCAGCAACGAGCTAAATGTTCACTCATAGTTAAGTCGTGAATGGATTTGGTGTAGTCTTGCTTCGACTCGAGGTGCTGACATAATTCTCATCTAGACAGCCAAGCACAACATCGGGCTAAATGTTCACTCACAGTTAGTGGTGAATGGCTCTGGTGTAGTCTTACTTAGACTCGAGGTGCTATGTATTGAGGCTTCAGATACAGACATTCTCACCAAGTGAGAATCTTGGAAGTGATGTAGAATGCCCCCCTCACTAAGAGGGAGTGTTAATTTTTCTCCAGGGTTTTGTTTGAACTCCTGGAGCATGTTCCCCGATGGACTGGGTTGAGTTGATGCACGAGTGACTCTCCGGTGGACAGACAGAGTTGTGGATCTAGTGCATGTTCTCCCATGGACTGGATTGAGATGATGCACAAAGATTGATTTATTGACACTTCTCGATGGACTGAGATTGTGTTAGAAGACCTTCCTTATGATATAGAGATGTTTGAGATAGTCGTGATGTACATATGAGATCCAGATGTGTTCTAGTATGATAATACTGATGATCCCTCCCAGGCTAAGAGGGAGTGTTAGTGTAGTAGCTGCGTGAGGCATCCCCTCAGAAGTTGGCCCAAGAATTATAATAATAGAATTTATTTTATTTTAGAAATAACAAGTCGGCCCCAGAAAATGAAGGATAAGTCGTCCCCAGTAAAATAGGCAAGCCAACCCAGTTGAAAAGTAAATTGGAAGTAACTCAATGTATAAATAGAGGGCGCCTCACTCATTTTAACACACTGCAACAAGACAAGCTCGCTCAAGCAAGGAAGAGTTCGCTACTGCAGCTAGGAGAGGTGTTTTCTAGGGTTCTCCACTTTGGAGAAGTTTCTCTTTGTTTTCTTTGGTTGTTTGCTACTACTATCTCAATCCACATCGATCTCTATTGGAAGGTGTGAGCTCGGGGGAGACAAATAGTTTTTGTCTATGGTTGGGAGGTGATAGATCATCATTGTGGTTAAACGAGCTCCACATTTTGTTTTTGTGCTTGGTTATTCTTTTAGTGATCCTACAAAATCTAACACAATGGTCTATATTTCTTCCTTTACGACTAGAATTGATGCCAAATTCCAAGTCGTTAAGCTAAGGAGGGAGAATTCCTTCCTTAAGTCGTAAATAATAGTAAAAAATCACCAATGCCATGGTTCTCCTCCAATACAAGTAGTAAAAACCATTGGCAATGTTGATACAAGGTACTAGAAACTATGGGTGGTTTCCTCAATCCAAGCAATGGTCAAATCCTCATTTTGGACCACATGATTTGAACCAAGGAAGTCCTTTTGGAGTCAAGCAATGAATACAAGCACGTTTACCAGGTATTTCAAGAGGATCAGAGTTAGAATGGATAAATGTTCACAATTATTGCAAATGATTAAAAACCTTTCTGCTCTTATAAGAGGATAGCCACAAAATATGTGCTCACATATGTATCAAAACCACTTAGAACAATGCTAACTTACCAAGGAAGGTATCCCCGATTGAGAGGAATAAGAATCTCACCTTTGGGGTGGAAAATGAATGAATAATACAAATATGGAAATGACCTACCAAATCTGGTTTATGCCCTAACCTGCCCCTTGAAATCACAAGAAGGTCATCTTGATATGAGTGCCCAAGAGAGTAAGTTGATAATAGACCTCGTTATAGCTTGCGAGACCCTCCAAAGATGAATTTTGATGGTCATACCTGTCAAATTGAATTTGAAAAAAATTCTCACTAGCTTTTGCACATAACCATAAATATCTCCAATTAGCCACAGAAAGAGGACCCCCTTCAAGATTGACCATGAAATCAATGAAGGCACATTAATTGAACGGATTAGATTTTCCAATACAACAATATTTTTGGATTTTTCTATTTTTTGATTTTAGAGTTTTTTCATATATTTAACTTTTTTTTGTAGTTCTTCCAATATAGTACACAGAATTTTGTAAAATTGAAATGGTGAAGATGAGGGAAATAGACCTTAGTCTTATTCCACTAGGAAATGAGAAATCGGGGCTAGCATTTCTCTCAAGAATCAACAATTCAATATTTGAATGAATTAAGGAAAGGCTAAAAGACCCTAGGTTATGCTAGTGCTTGACCTAATTAGGGAAAACGAGATCCCGAGGCCCAAACAAGAGAGATCCTTCAAGAGTAATGTCTCACCTAACAAAACTAGACTATCATGCATAAAACCCTAAATTTCTCCTACCTTGGATGCCTCCGATAGTACAAGACACAATGTTCAAGATCTTACCACAATTGAGAGAGAAAGGAGAAGAGAAAGAGCCTCAATAATCCTTTCACCTTAGAATAGCCTTGAAAGATTATAAAGAAACCTCAAAACAACAAGATTTGATCCTTAAAAACCCTAAAACAACCAAGAAGAGAGGTGCACACCACTTAATTGCTCATATACGCTAGTGAAAATAAGAATTCAGTCATATTTGATCCCATGATCTTTCTTTACAATTGAGAGGAGGATTCCTTATTTATAAGAAAAAAAGACTCACTTTATCTCGCCTCTAGGCCGGCCTACCTAATTTGAGTTTGAATGACTTTTTAGGGTTTGTCACCCACAATCCGGGGACTAAACTTCGTAATACATAAAATAATGATAAAATACAATGATAGCTTCAACATGATGAAAGTTGATCTTGGAAGGAGGATGCCATGCCCCATCTAACCCCAACATATGTCTTTTGCCCTCAACGCCTTCCTTAGGGTGGTACGACCTTCAAAAGGTTCTTTTTAAGGTGGACGATTTGCTCTTTTTGACCAAGATTACCAAGAGAGAGGAGTGATACAATAAAATAAGTTCCAAGTGGGAATAAATAAGTTGTGCTACAGCAGGTATGATAACCCTTACAAATGCAAATACCTTTACAAAGCATAAAAGCATAAGTGTGGCTAGGGGCTCCTGAGTCATGTGTCCCAATGGATTCACCACAAGATACACCAATACCTACCCAAGGATATATGCTCGACATGATGAGGAATTACCGCCCATTAAGGGGTTGTCAGCAATGCTGCAAGACCAGCACATCTTGAAAGGAAGACTAAGAGGACCTTCCATGACCTGACCAAGGGTTTTGAGCCCCGCTAGACCAACACTTTTACATAAAGAAATCCCCAACTTGGCCTCTTACAATGGAAAAAAGACCCCCCTCTTTGGCACATCCAATAGGGTGCGCTGAAGAGAGTCTGGGGCATAACACCTTCCACCATTTCCTCATGGTGGGTACCTATTCTATTGAGTTCTTTCTAGTTATACCAATGTATTTTGCATAACAATATTCTGTATAGTGAAATTGGATTCCATGCACCTTATTCCTTATGTCAATGTTGTTATTATATCAGGGTTGGCCCAATTGTATTCATAGCTCTAGGCTTTGGTTCAGCCCTAGAGGAAATTGCTTTTGAGAAACTAGGGAAATTTTCCTTCCCAGATGCTGTCATATTCTTCTCAATTTTCATTGCTGCATATTGTGCTGCTTTGATATTTTGAGGATCTTTTTTCCATGTTTGGAAACCAAGCTCACAATCAAATGCATCAAGATAGTAAGTCAAAATAGTTGCTTCTGGGGGTTTGATGTCATTATGTAACTTGTGTACAATTTGGTTAAATTTTCTGTTGAAGTCCTCTAGAGTTTCATTTTCATTCCTTTTAACAGTACTAAAGGCAGCCAATAGATATCTATTATCCTTACACTCTCCCCATCTTTCTTCGAAAGCTATCTTGAGGGAACTGTTAGACACTGAGAGGGGGGGTGAATCAGTGTAAAGCCAATTTTACAACTTTTCTTGACTTGTCACTATTAACTATCAATTCATCATACCATTATTCTATTAATCTCATAATCATTTCATAAACATATTTCACTTCATCATTCACATATCAAAAGCATTTGAATCACCAAGAACCATAACACAAAAGAACACAACACCATATAATTTTGTAATCTTTTTGTATTAGTTTTGGTCCGGCTACAACCGTTAGGTAAAATCAGCACCAACTGAAACAAAGAGCACCTACTCTGCATCCAGGACCTTGCCTGGTTTTCTTAGACCCTGCTAAGAAGGGTTTGAGGTATCCTAACCTCAAAAGCAAGACAAGCTTGCTTTTACAATACAGTATACTTGTGTTACCATACTCATGTCATCATACACAAGAAATCTCTGTCACATCATCAATGCTGCTCATCATCCCTGCTCATCACATCAACTCTGTTGTAACACTGCTCATCATTCATCTTGTTTATTTGCTCACTGCTGCTCAACAACCTCTGTACTCTAGTCACTGTCAAATCATCCCTGTAGATATCACTGCCACATCATCTTTCTGCCCATGGTTATCATTGTCATATTGAACATCAATACTGCTGGTCAAGCTGCTCATCAACTTTGCTCATCAATCATTGCTGGTCAATCTGGTCATCATACTGCCTTGTGAACAATCCACTGTCAACTGTCCAAATCATTGCCAGCTGCCCATAACACATCACCATTGTAGAATATGCATTAATTATGCATCATTCTCATCATCAAGGCATCACCATCATCAAGTCTTTATCTGAAGATATCATGTCATACTGTTGTAGATGTCATTGAGGTCTGCATATGTTAATGAGGTCTGCATATCTCACTAAGATCTGCATATGCCATCTTCTAGGGCAGTCATGTATAATGCATCATCATTTCAGTACATCATCAAGGTATGCATCATATCATAGGGTTTGTATCATCTTGCCACTTCCTTCAACTGCTTAATTTGATAAGTTGCTCATATGGTCATTTAGTTCAAATGAGTTTGATATGGCTCCTTGCCTTTGCTTCAGACCTTCATTTGCATGGCTGCCTCAAACATTAAAATCAGAGCTATTTGAAGGTACTTTACTTAAAACTTCAGTTGTCTGTCTTAGTGACCTGCATTAGATGTCTTCAAAACAACGTCTTTGGCTGCCTCTTTCACAAACTCTAAACTGCATGAATTTAGAACTCTTACAAAACAAACCATTTGTTGCCTCAGTCCTTATGTTCCTGAGATTGATCTTTAAATGCCTTTAGTGTCTCTGCTGATATTGGTTGAATTGAGAACTCCATCAATCTTAATAAGACCTACTACAACAATTAATATATATACTGCTACAGAAAATCAGAGTTGTTTTACTTTCATACTTCAGTCATCTTGGTATTCCATTCTTGTCTTCTACAACTGCTAAAGTCAACCACCCGAATTCAAAGAATGGTTTGGAATCAACTTCAGATCAGTCCATTGACTGTGGCATAAGACAAGGTATGATCCTCTACGAACTGTGCTGTAGTTAACAGATTCTATTGAGCAGAGATAGATTCCCTTTTTGTGAAGCGACCAAACCTGTAGGTGACTATTGGTACTCGTAGCCCTCCTTGGAAACGTACAGCACTCCCTTAAAGCCATGATTTGATTGTAAGAAGTAAAGGTAGACTGATGTTTTCTATTGGGATGTAGCAACTCCTTTTTGGTGCTCAGAAGTGTAGAGTATAGCCCCTAAAAGAGAGCTGGTAACAAGGTAAGTGCCCAGCAGCATTAACTCAAACACCTGAGGTGACTGATATAGGGCGCAGATCACCTTTTGGCTGAAACACGCACTTCCTATTGTGGAACTGAGGTCAATACGAGTGTGTATATGCCAACTAAGACGCCCAACAACATGTATGCAACTCCACAGTCCTTCCCAATCAGATTTATAGCAACAGTCTTGTCCCCAACAGTTGCTTATCTTCTCAGCAGTGAGTGTATCACACCACAAATGTGCCCTGAGCCCTCTTCAAAGTATTAAGTGCGTCCTCCACACAGGTAAATAACTCCCACCAAGAAGTGCGTCCCCTCCAATGTTTACAGTCGGAGCTCTCTTCCCAAAATAGAGAAACGGCCCGCTTTTTTATTATTCCCTAACTGCTGTAGGATGCCACGTTTGCAAGCCCCTTGTTGGTGGAGAATAGGCCCTCCAAGACCACGATTTGGATGCGTATCTGCAGGAGCAACTTACAGGAGCGATGATTTATACCCAGCTCAGAAAGAATCGAACCCCACAGTGATTGTATGCTGCAAAAACAAACCCTAAAAGAACCTTGGATCCTCCTTGATCACTGCTGCAAGGTTTAGGTCTGCAAAACAAAGATGGTGTTTAGCTGCATCCACCGAATATTTACCTTAGTAAAATTTCCTCAGTAAGCTACACCTCACTTAGCTGCTACTATAAAAATTTCGGGAGCCTCAGCAAAGCCCTAGATCACCCCTGCATGCTGCTGTAGCAGCCTGAGAGTCTTCAACACTTGCACTGGTAACCTCTTGTGAAAAGAAAAGAAAAGATCTCCCAAAAAAAATAAGAAAAGGTCTCCCAAAAATTGCCTGAGGACAAAGACTGCTCCACGAGTTTCTTTCCTCAGTTAAACTGCAATTTTCGGACTGCTCCCTACTGCGGCTGCCACAGTGCCTTCTATGATCTGAAAAATCCACCTCAGTCTGCTCCTTCGCTGCCTCAGTGAAAAAAAAATCACAGAGCTGATCCACATTCCACACCAAAAAAAATGAGGTCATTTGCCTCTTATTTATATTGGTTTCTCATAGATTTTTATGGAGCCGACTTGTCATATCGAATTTTATTATTATTTTTAAATTTTAATTTAAAAAACAATTCTTTTGTTTGGTCGGCTGCCCCTTCAAGATGGTTTAGATTTGCCTTGTCATCTTCAAAAATTAATATCTCATCAACCATGAGGAACCACGTGACGTGCCACCTACCGTTGGAAAGGGCATGACGAGGGCTATCATCTTATGAGGGTTTTGCTTGCATTGACAAGATCCTTCACTCATATTTTCTTTAATTTGTGCAGGCTGTCATGAAATGACTTGCATTCTTCTTGATGGCTTCTTCACGTACTTTTATGGCATCAAGAGCTTCATGTAGGTTCATGGCCATCCATCATATAAGTGGGTGCAAGATATTCCTTATGCACTTAGGACCATTTCAAGAATTATCATCTCCATCAAGGCTCATCTTGCCATCTAACCATATCAAGTGCTAGTAGTGGGCTTCATGACCTTGGCAAGGACATCAGGGTCTTCATCAAGGGTTCCAAGTCTTCATGGGCTTCTCCATCGTCTACAAAGGCTTCAAGACCATCTCTAGGGTCTTCAGCATCATCAGCAGGGTCTTCAACATCTTCAGCAAAGAGGTGGCATCAAAATCCAAGCTTGTGGGTACAGGGACCTTGTCAACTGGGTACAAGGTGCTTCAAGACACCAACCCACTCTGTTAGGGGTCTAGGCACTATAGGTGGGACTTGGTGGCATCAATGACATCCCGTGGGGCCACTGCAAGTCCATGTTGGCATCAATGACAATTTCATCAACAGGAACCCCACGAGTTGATACTATTATCTGCCAACTTCTTGAACCAATCAATAGAATCGTCTTCCAAAGACAATGCAAATAAATTCATATTAACATTTAAATGTTTAGCTCCCTCTGTTCTATAGGTCATATTGCTAAACTTGCTTAAATGATCCAGAGCTGAGACTGCATTATTTCCTTAGAAAGTAGGGAGATTATCTATTAGGTCCAGCTATAGCAAAGAAATCAAAAGGCTTATAAATGTCATCCAACCATGGTGCAACCATATTGCTTTGAAAAATGAGTCTTATATCCTCAACAAAATCAAACCCTTGATTACTTGTATTTTGAGATCCATGGGTATGCTTGTTCATTCTTCTCCTATAATATCTTTTTGGTTCCAGAATAGGGTGAACAATGCCTTGTGAAGAGCTCTATGTAGAGTACTTCTTGGGCAAGTTTTCTTTATCTGGAGTTGCTAGATGAACTTATATGATAAACCATAGGTTTTATGCTCATCAAATGTTGTGAAACTCGAACTTCAAATGTTTGGGAAATGCACTTTCTGCTCGGGAATGACACCAAAATGTTACCTCCTAAACCCTCACCTTTGGTGGCAAATCCCTAACCACAGGTGAGATTCACTAAGACAAAGGATAAGGCATTGGAGAAATGTGTATTCAACATGGTAACATATCTAGGCCCATAGCCATGGCAAAACAACATATCTGTGATAAAGTACCAACCAATTTTATCCCATGCTTTTTCAAAATCAATTTTAAGAACAAGGACTTGCTGATCAATCTCTCTATCCCAATCGATTGCTTCCTTTGTTGAAATCGAAGTATCCTGTATAAACCTGCCCTAAACAAAGCAAGTCTTCTCTGGTTTTATACTTTTCTTTAAACTAGAATGGACTGTGATATTGATTTTCAAAGGATAGATTCACCACCCAACCATAAGCATTCCTGCTTGAATGCCACCCCAATCTTGGGAAATGATATGACAAGTGATCAGTAGGCATAGGAATAACTCTCTCATTCTCTAGCAATCGCAACAGGAAATCCCTTTCTGGCTCCAAGTAGCTCATTGATCGAGTGCAAATTATAGCAGTAGAAACATTGAAGTCCATTAGCAGAAAGAAGGCTATTTAAAGTAAAAAAATGTATAGTGTAATTGCAAACTATGCACTATGCAAAAACATAGGCTGAATATTTTATGGAAAATTTGTATTAGGTAATTGCTAAAGTATCTGATATCAGTTTCTAGATTTGGCCTTTGTGGCTCCAGCTTATAAACTATCATGTAAATACTGTGTGTACAATTACAATTGCCTATTTCATGGTGTTGTGTATATTTTAATGTTGAAATAATGGATTTATCATGGAATGGAATTGTCTACAACTCTTCTTTTTTCTTGGGTCAAATTTTGATTATCATGTTTTTGCCAAGTTGTTACTGAAGTTGAATTCCATGACATTAGTCTAGATAAATCTCTAGGAGGGACCAACGTGTGATGCCTTAGTAGAAAAATCCTGCTTATTCATTTTACTGGACATTACTTCCAAGTTGTGAGGCAACACATGCTTGTCTTTCTACAATATATGCAGGTTCACCCTATTAGGAGCAATTTTCTAAATGAACTCTCCAACTGTATGGGATTGAACTCTTCTAATAAGCTCCCTAAATTGAAGACTAGTAGATGGATGCAGATGCTGATTAAAATGATTCCAAATCACTCTTTTCATAAGAAAACATTAAAAATGCCTTCCATAAAACAAAGAATGTTTCATGAATTGGTCCTCATGCATTGCTGGAAAACTGCTGGGTTTGGCTTTTGGTTGGGCAATATGAACATGATGGCATCATGGTGCTAGGAAAATTACTGGCTATTTGAAACATTAAGTGGTCTTAAATTTCTCACCCATAACCTCTCCATTTCCAATGGCCACTCATTCTAAAGGGCATGGTGAGCCCAGTCAGATGAGCAAAAAAAGCTGGAGCTAAAGATGCCATTTACCCATTTTGGTCTCTTGTTCCGAAACTATAAACTTCAGTTGAGGATACAATAATATTTTTCCTATATTTCATGAGAATAAATGGAACTTATAGAGCCTATAACACTTCCATTATGAAGGTGATCACCGTTGGTAAAAGTTTGGGATTTTATTTGTTAAATCAATTTTAGCAGTGTCCGAATAGAACATTTCTCTTGATCTTGCAAATAATTGGTTCCACTCTAGGAACATTCAACACTAAAGTGACAGTTCTTCAAATTTGATAGACTGCATTGCTTGGCAGATATATGTAGGAAAGTCTTTCAGCTTCACCCAAATTGCATCGAAGGTCTTATCTTTTCATGCTTTAGTATTGTGTTTCCAAATTATCCTAGTTTGATAATATAGAACATTGGGACATTATTTGAACTCCCTGTTTAGTATGGCTTTAAGTTTTAGTAGCTGGAAGTTGATTCTAGAACAGTGAAGTCAACAAATGAATGATATTATAACCAGGTTCAATATCTATTTCGACTTTTGACCTGATGATACTTGAGCAAATAATGAAGGTGAAAGATTGAAAACAAAATTGCCACTTCAAGTGTACAAGTAAAAAATTGACAGCTTGCTATCCATAAATTCTGAGAGTATTTTGTATAATGAGAAAAGTGGTCATTAGACACACAAAAGTGAATAGTGAAACGATACAGCATCCTTAAGATGTATGGTGCCAGAAACAAATTTGACTGCTTATGTCGTGTTATTTGCATGAAATAAATATGTATGATATTTTGTGTTGACATGTTTCAAGCTTATTGTATTCTTTGTTTCCAGCGCTCTTTTCCTTTAACTGAGGAGGAGTACTTGCTGAGGCTAGATGATGTGGCAAACAATCTGAAATGTTGGGGAGCTGTTTCACACATTCGAAATAGCCTTGCAAAGAGCAAGGAAAGGCCTCGCATAGGCAAGGTATATCTCTATGATTCTAAGCCTTACAAACTGCACTTGTGTTTTCCTGGCATATGCAAGGGTTGTTTTGAATTCTAACATTATTGTGGATTTAAACTCTGAACATTCTATCCTTCATTCTATGGTTGCTTCACTGAGCTTATTTCATCCAGTGAGAAAATATAAATTTCTAGATAATTTGTTTGGCAATAGAACAATCTATCGCTACAGAAGTGCCAATATTTTTGGATAAAACTGATACAAATACTAAACCAATTGACCAATTTCTACTAACATGGAAGTGTACAAATAATTATTTCAAATGTAGGACAAAGATGTAGGCTTGATGTCAGACATAACAGAACTTGCATTCATTCCATCCATGTTTGAGGTCTATTTGAACTACCTCACAAAATCTTTTGTTGTGATGTATTAGAGGAAGAAAACATCTTTCTATTAGAAGGTTTTCAAAATAGTAAAACAAATGCACAAATTAATGCACCCTATATAGTATTCTTATCACACCGATTCAGAGTTTTCACCTACTGATCAAACTTAATTCTATAGATTAAGCAAAAGCATATAAATTGGTAGGTTTAGATTCTAGAAATAGAAAAAAAATAGAAGACATGTGCAAGGTAGCAGGATTGATATTGATACAAATTCAAGTAGAAGCAAAATAAGATGGGAAGAGTATTGAAATCATAGATTTTTTTATATATTATGACAGTGTAAGCAAATTAGATAACAAAGAAGTATAAATTCAAAAGTATCAAAGCATAAATTCCTTAAAGCTTACAAAATATCATTGTAGAAGTTATCATCTGAGAAGAGCTTTTACTATATATATTTTTAAATATTTTCAAATCCAAGGCTTGTTAATGTTAAATATAGTGATCATAATAATTACTTAGGTGTAGTCTATAACTTTATATTATTATAAATTATAATAAAGAAATGATGTAATAATGACATAATGTAAAGTTAGAAATAAATTCATTTATTTAAGAGGTGATAAGCTGTTTGGTGGGATACGTACTCAATATATGTCTCCTACTTATTAGTAATAAAAAGTAATAAGCCCTTAATACATTGCAATAATATATCAACCGAGTATATTTCTCTCCACTTCTCTCTTACATATTGTACCTACTTCTTCCCGCCTGCAACTCTGAAATTGTATCAAAGCCACGAATATGTAAATACGAGAAGTAACATAGGGGGAGGTGAGGGACTTCAATGGTTAGAGAAGGCGTTAAGAGATTGTAACATACATACCAAGGTAGCAATGGGTAGAGAGGACATGATAGCATTGGGCAGAGACACCATGATGACATAAAAAGAGAAGTGATTTTTTCTTTTTAAATATGTCTTGTTGACCACCAAAACCAACTAGGTGGACAACGATGTACCATGCACATGTTGGATGTGCCTTGAAGATAAGAATGAAGTACTTAATGATTATATCAAGCGAGGCAGCTCTTCTTCTCTTCTTCTCTCTATGAAATTTCCGCACCCCTGCAGGGGATTTTGTAAGGATATGTCAGCATGAAGTTCTAGTTTTTTGTAACTCAATCGCCTAAGACTTGGTCATTAGGGAAGTCCTTTCATCGAGTGTTTTTTCAATTGGATAATTAAAATTTTGTTTTAGAGATTTTAATTATTGAGTTTTCACTCAAATTTACCTCCAAAGTGGTGAAAGGTGTTCTAGTGATCGAGTCCATGGGATGATTGGGGCCTAGGAATGTTCTATATTACCATGCTAGACATTATCCAGAGTCTTGCGGAATTTCATGAAGTTTTGCATAGGTTTTTTTAATTTTTGGTCATTAAAAATTGTTACTCAGAACAATTTGTTATAATGTAAAAGAGGGTTACTTGGTCATTTTTAATGTTGTATAGGGGTATAAGTACTCAAGAAAAATGGCATGCGACCCTCTATATCCTTGGGCCAAGTTTGAAGTCATTCGGACAAGTATTACTATGGTTTTGGTCACTTTTTCCCAGGTCAGTCATGGAAATCAAGAAATTGGACATTTAATTAGAGAGCCAAATTTTGGAAAAGTGACTATAGTCACTTGGGGTGGCCAAGTAAAGGTTCTAATTTTTATATTATGCTCCTATGACAGTTATAAGACCCAAATCCCCACCCCCAAGCGAGCATGTAACAAGTTTTGAGTTGCCAAATCTAGGGGGGTGCCCCCTTATCTCTTTGATTGGTTGGGTGAGCTAAAGTCAATGGAAAGGGCCCCACTATGGTGGTTTCCTCCCCATTTGACATAACAATAAGGTTGGAAGCATTAAATTGGGGGTTTCTCTCCCCATATTTGTGATCTCAAACCTTGGTTTTACCCTCCTTGAGCAAATTCGCCCCCCTCTTTTGGGCCCCCCTCTCTCTCTTGTGACACTTGTCTAGCATGCAAAGAGCTTGTCTCTTTCATTTTTCCTTTTAAGGAGGCTTCCCCTCCTCATTTAGGTTACAAAAACACACTCGCACCCACTCTCTTGCTCATGCTCTCATTCTTTCTCTTGCTCTCTTGCCCTTGCTCCTGCTTAGGCCATTGCAATTTTTAGCCATTTGGCTTTGGTAATCAAAATCTTTAGAGGAATCTGTGTCCATTGTTTCCATTGATGATTTGCTTCCATGCTTAAGGAGCTACACAAGTTTGGTTGGCCAAGGAAGCATAATAATTTGCTTTGGTAAAATTTATGGTATTTGTATTCCATAAATTTTGTGAGTTTTCATTCTTGTAGTAAAGAAGTTCATATATTTTCTAATTTGAAGTTTATGATTTCTTTGCTCATTATTTGATTCTCACCTTCTAGTAGTTGTGTAGTAAAAATCTTATAAGTTGCAGGTTATTTGGATTGAAGAGTGGGATTCCTCGGTTGGATGCCCCATTGCTTCACTTCTTGAAAAACAAAGGACCAATTTTCTCTTGCTCTACATACAAATTTCAGCATCTTAATTTTAGTTTGTTGAGTGTTTTAAATCTGATTTTAACTCTTATATACTCAAGTTCTTTCAAAATTATTCATCTTGCAACTTTGTATAAATTTTATATATATATTGCACTAACATACTAACTTCCCCAAAGTGATTTTAGGCACATTTTATCATTTTTTGTTTGCTGGTTTTTAGCAGGTTAGTGACAAAACAAGGCAAAACTATGTCAAATTTCAGCCATAGAAGAGTTTTAAGGCCACCCCAAAGAAAGAGCTTCAAGGACATCTCGAGAATGGAAAAAAACACGGTTTTTCTCACTCATTTTATCTCTTTCTTTACGCTAAAATTTCAGCCTTTGTAACAAGTCCAAGAGAGTCTCTTGGACTTGATTTCTTGCTTTACATTTTCAGTTAAATCAAATCTCATTTATTTTCCATCCATTGCTAGCAAAAGAAGTTGGGCTTGTCCACCTTTGCATAAGCAATTGTTGATTGGGGTGGGTTTTAGATTAGTTAGAGTTTCATTTTTTTTTTCTTCTTTATTTTTGCCCACACCTTGCAAGTGATTTGGCTCTGCCATCCTTGCAAAATCATGCTCGCTAGTGTTTTTGTTTTTTTTTTGTTATTTTCATTTTCGCACACCTTGCAAGTGATTCGGCTTTGC
Organism: Pseudotsuga menziesii; assembly: GCA_001517045.1. Lineage (NCBI taxonomy): Eukaryota > Viridiplantae > Streptophyta > Pinopsida > Pinales > Pinaceae > Pseudotsuga > Pseudotsuga menziesii. Next base: position 323,497 of record LPNX010418300.1, read on the forward strand.
CATCCTTGTAATATCGTGTTGGCTTGCATTGTTAATAATTGTTAAATTTTTCATTTCGTTTAAAATAAACCAAGCCCCGTTTTTTTCCCTGTATCCTCTCCCCTCACCGGTTCGGCCAATCTAGGGTGACGAGAAAAGGCAAAGATTTGTGTTGGCTAGTTTAATAGGCACCCGGATAAGTATCTTCATTAGAAACGAGAAAAAGAGGCTTGACCTGTGAAGCTAGTGGGGTAGAGGCCGTAGGGGGCTTCGTGGCACTTTGTGTCCTCCAGTTTAGCCCCCAACAAGTTTCAAGTTTGACCCATGGTTTTTGTTTTTTTGTGTTCCCATGTTGAGCACCCGACATTCTCTCTCTAATCGAAGGAGATAGTCTCTTGGGGTAGACATCTAGAATAGTTTATTTCTTTGCAACAAACACCTTAATTCCCTAAGTCAAAGAGAGACATAAAATTCACTAAAACTTACAGGACCACTTGCATAACATTGTTACAATCATTTACATTTGTCTATGTTGCAATCACTTTATTTTAACTTACTCATTTATTGGAAGTCATCATGTTCTTGAATATTTGTTGAAGTAAATGAGTTGATGCTTTAAGAAAAGTATTTGAAGTTGATTATTGTGACTCCATAGCCCAAGTAGAGACGACACTGGTCATTTTTATTATTTGATTGTTTCTCTCTTTCATACATAACTGGTTGATTGTTAAGGGATTTGCTTGTCATTTGAAATTGTTGCATTTCTGCATGATTGATTGCCATAAAGTTTAAATTAGTTTATTCATCTTTTAACTCCTAAAACACAATCTTTGAAATATAGTAAATAGGGACTACCCCTTGGACCTTTTTAGGAGTTGGGTCTAAATGGAGGAGTTAGGAACTGAGGTGACATTGGGTTCTAAACTCATAGTTGCCTTCGGAAACACACCTAGTGGTTGGAAGACTTTTTCACGATCAAGTGTGTTTTTAGGCAGTAACATTTTTGGCGCCATTGTCAGGGACAAGTCTTTTTGTTCCTGGTGTACGACTTTTTCTTTCCTCTTGGCTTTTGCTTTGCTTGATGAATGTTTAGAGTAGATCTTTTTTATTCATCTAGCGACGCCACTAACCTCTTTGTTTTGTAATTTACAAGAAAACCAAAAATAGTTTTGTTGTGAGAAATTTATAATGCATATTTTTCTTCTCACATGGCGACTCCATTGAAGGGATAAAACCCTGTTTGTCATAAAATTGTTGAGATTGATTTGGTAGATGAGCCCATTGTTTGATAGCTCCAGTCCAGTTCGAAATGCATGATTAACTCAGATATGTGCTATTAGTAACCCTTATGGATGACGAAGAATCCAGAGCAGAAATTTCAAATGCATATCCTCCCATTGACTTCTCAAGCGTCGCGGGTTTTCCAAACCATGAGCCATGTTTTTCAAAGGAGGGAATTGTTATGCTTCCTATATTTTTTGGAAATGGTGATTCAATTGTTTGTCACATCATAGATTTTCTTTCATTTTTGGTAAATGATGTCAACGTACTTCATCAAGATAGTAAGATGCGGGTATTTGTTAGTACACTAAGTGAGGATGCTTGGATGTGGTATTATGGTCTTCCTGATAAAAGCATTACATCCCTGGAAAATTTCTTGGAACTTTTTTTTAAGAGGTGGCATAATGGTGAGGAAGATATGGTGACTCCTTTAGAGAAGGGCTTTGACCAACTAAAAAAGATAAGAGAACAAGTTGATCAACACCTCCGTGATGATCTTAATGAAAATTTTTATCAAAATTCAGACATTATTGAAGATCCTCCTTATGACCCCTCAATAGAAAATATTGAAGATTGGGGATCTTTTCATGATTATTTCAGTGTTGATGATCACATTTGCACCCCAAACCCACCTCAAGAAGAAACCATTATAGAGGCTTATAATGAAACTTATGAAGAAATTCATGAAGTTTGTACTGTGTATGATGACACCCCTCCATATTCACCACTTAGGGATGAAGTTTTGAAATGTTTTATTGCTTTGAATATGTTTGAAGCCAAAACTTCTAAGAATGATCATTGTGAACAAGAGGAGGTTAGTTATATCCGGGAATGTGATACCAGCTATGAAGACTCCCTCGTCACTGATGTAGATGGGAATGATGACTATTGGACTTTTATTGAAAATCCAATATATGAGACTTTTGAAAATCTTTTTGAGAATCCCATCTACGACATGCCCAGAGAAGGGAGTGTGGATCTTGAGACTTTGCAGGATCTTGGTATGGAAAGTGAATGTTCAAATTTTCCATATGATTATTCAGAGCCTTGTCATTCAGAACCGTAAACAAGGATCAATAATAAAGACTTGGAGAAAGAGTACAATGAAGATCTAGATTGGGTGCAATTAATGGAAGTATAGTCTCAGCTTTCATATTCACGTACAGACGTTCCTTATGATTTGGCGCAGCTTGGGGCTTATACAGAGATTTATCATTCCATTAGCCTTGTTGAACAGTGCGATGGAGTAGTCGATGTGCCTCATCAGACAAATGTGTACATTAGTCCTATCCAATCTTGGATAGAAGAAGCCTGCAAGAAAACCTGTCAGTTTGGGAAGCAGTTTGATCACATTATCCATGCTTATGATTCCCCATCTCGCCTGCCCATTCTGGATCATCACACAGGTTTGCATTTATTAATAAATGTGTTCTTGCTTTGGCTGGTAACCAATGCCAAGACAAATATTTTTAAGGTTGATAAAATGCTTAGGTGGTTGCATTGGATATTTGAGTTTACCTAAGATGTTATTTTGTTTTGCATAGGAAAATAAGCTCCTTAAAGTGAGCATTACTTTCTGCATTTCTTTTTTGTATTTAGGTTTCTTTTAGTTTCTAATAAAGCAACCTATGGTTCATTGGATTTTTTCATAAAACTTGTGCTACTAAGGTTTTCTTGTCAAGTTGAGATGTTTTTACAGATTATAAGAGCCAGAAATTCTTGGAGTTCTCGTATCCTCTCCTTGCCTGAAGACCAGATCGGGCACACATCCCATAGTTGGAGCCAGAATGTTGACCACCAAAACCAACTAGGTAGGCAACGATGTACCATGCACATGTTGGATGTGCCTTGAAGATAAGAATGAAGTACTTAATGATTATATCAAGTGAGGCAACTCTTCTTCTCTCTATGAAATTTCCGCACCCCTGCAGGGGATTTTGTAAGGATATGTCAGCATGAAGTTCTAGTTTATTGTAACTTAATCGCCTAAGACTTAGTTGTCAAGGAAGTCCTTTCATCAAGTGTTTTTTCACTTGGATAATTAAAAATATTTTTTAGAGATTTTAATTACTTGATTTTTTCACTCAAAATTACCTCCAAAGTGGTGAAAGGTGTTCTAGTGATCGATTCCATGGAGTGATTGGGGCCTAGGAATGTTCTATATTACCATGCTAGACATTATCCAGAGTCTTGCGGAATTTCATTAAGTTTTGCATAGTTTTTTTAAATTTTTGGTCATTAAAAATTGTCCCTTAGGACAATTTGTTGTAATGTAAAAGAGGATTACTTGGTCCTTTTTAATGTTGTATGGGGGTATGGGTACTCAAGACAAATGGCATGTGACTCTCTACACCTTTGGGCCAAGCTTGAAGTCATTCGGACAAGTATTACTATGGTTTTGGTCACTTTTTCCCCGGTCAGTCATCGAAATCAAGAAATTGGGAATTTAATTAGATAGCCAAATTTTGGAAAAGTGACTATAGTCACTTGGGGTGGCCAAGTAAAGGTTCTAATATTTATATTATGCTCCTATGACACTTTTAAGACCCAAATGGGGCCCCCAAGAAAGCATGTAACAAGTTTTGAGTTGTTGAATCTAAGCGGGTGCCTCCTTCTCTCTTTGATTGTTTGGGTGAGATAGAGTCAATGGAAAGGGCCCCACTATGGTGGTTTCCTCTCCATTTGACATAAGAATAAAGTTGGAAGCATTAAATTGGGGTTTTCTCTCCCCATATTTGTGATCTCAAACCTTGGTTTTGCCCTCCTTGAGCAAATTCGCCCCCCCCTCTTTTGGGCTCCCCTCTCTCCCTTGTGACACTTGTCTAAAATGCAAAGAGCCTCTCTCTTTAATTTTTTCTATTTAAGGAGGCTTCCCCTCCTCATTTAGGTTACAAAAACACACTCACACCCACTCTCTTGCTCATGCTCTCATTTTTTGTCTTGCTCTCTTGCCCTTGCTCTTGCTTGGGCCATTGCAATTTTTAGCCATTTGGCTTTGGCAATCAAAATCTTTAGAAGAATCTGTGTCCATTGTTCCCATTGATGATTTGCTTCCATGCTTAAGGAGCTACACAAGTTTGGTTGGCCAAGGAAGCATAATAATTTGCTTTGGTAAAATTTATGGTATTTGTATTCCATAAATTTTGTGAGTTTTCATTTTTGTAGTAAAGAAGTTCATATATTTTCTAATTTGAAGTTTATGATTTCTTTGCTCATTATTTGATTCTCACCTTCCAGTAGTTGTGTAGTAAAAATCTTATAAGTTGCAGGTTATTTGGATTGAAGAGTGGGATTCCTCGGTTGGATGCCCCATTGCTTCACTTCTTGAAAAACAAAGGACCAATTTTCTTTTTCTTTACATACAAATTTCAGCATCTTAATTTTAGTTTGTTGAGTGTTTTAAATCTGATTTTAACTCTTATATACTCAAGTTCTTTCAAAATTATTCATCTGGCAACTTTGTATAAATTTTATATATATATTGCACTAACATACTAACTTCCCCAAAGTGATTTTAGGCACATTTTATCATTTTTTGTTTCTGGTTTTTAGCAGGTTAGTGACAAAACAAGGCCATTAGAGAAAATGCGGGGTCTAAAATGGGCCTTATAAGAAAACGTGCCAAAATAAGTTTTTGTGAGTTGGAATTCAAGAACCAATAGAATTTCAATAAAATAAGTCAACCATAATGGTTGAATTGACATATTTGTCATTAAAAAAAACTGTTTTTTTTGTTCGTATTTTCGACATATCTCATTGTGTTTTTACTCAAATTTCGATCGGGAGAGCTCGTTGGATGCAGAATTTGATTCCGCATCCAACGAGTACCCACACTGCATACTTTTGACGGACCTCGCTACCCCAAAAACAAGAAATACCTGAAAAAACGTGATGATGATGCTTTTGACAGACCCCGCTACCCCAAAAACAAGAAATACCTGAAAAAAAGTGATGATGATGTCATCATCACCTTTTTTCAGGTATTTCTTGTTTTTGGGGTAGCGAGGTCCGTCAAAAGTATGCAGTGTGGGTACTCGTTGGATGCGGAATCAAATTCCGCATCCAACGAGCTCTCCCGATCGAAATTTGAGTAAAAACACAATGAGATATGTCGAAAATACGAACACAAAAAGTAGTTTTTTTCTTTCTTCCTCCAAAATTAATCAATATTATTTTATTATTTTAACTATTATTTTATTATTTTCCTTAGGAGACCCATTTTAGACCCCAAAATTCCTCTAATGCAAAACTATGTCAAATTTCAGCCATAGAAGAGTTTTAAGGCCACCCCAAAGGAAGAGCTTCAAGGACATCTCAAGAATGGAAAAAAACACGGTTTTTCTCACTCATTTTATCTCTTTCTTTACACTGAAATTTCAGCCTTTGTAACAAGTCCAAGAGAGTCTCTTGGACTTGATTTCTTGCTTTACATTTTCAGTTAAATCAAATCTCATTTATTTTCCATCCATTGCTACCAAAAGAAGTTGGGCTTGTCCACCTTTGCATAAGCAATTGTTGATTGGCGTGGGTTTTAGATTAGTTAGAGTTTCATTTTTTTTTTCTTCTTTATTTTTTCCCACACCTTGCAAGTGATTTGGCTCTGCCATCCTTGCAAAATCATGCTTGCTAGTGTTTTTTTTTTTTGTTATTTTCATTTTCGCACACCTTGCAAGTGATTCGGCTTTGCCAACCTTGTAATATCGTGTTGGCTTGCCTTGTTAATAATTGTTAAATTTTTCATTTCGTTTAAAATAAACCAAGCCCCATTTTTTGCCCTGTATCATCACCCTTCGCCGGTTTGGCCGATCTAGGGTGACGAGAAAGGGCAAAGATTTGTGTTGGCTAGTTTAATAGGCACCAGGATAAGTATCTTCATTAGAAACGAGAAAAAGAGGCTTGACCTGTGAAGCTAGTGGGGTAGAGGCAGTAGGGGGCTTTGTGGCACTTTGTGTCCTCCAGTTGAGCCCCCAACAAGTTTCGAGTTTGACCCGTGGAGCTAGGGGTTCCCATGTTGAGCACCTGACATTCTCTCTCTAATCGAAGGAGATAGTCTCTTGGGGTAGACATTTAGAATAGTTCATTTCTTTGCAACAAACACCTTAATTCCCTAAGTCAAAGAGAGACATAAAATTCACTAAAATTACAGGACCACTTGCATAACATTGTTACAATCATTTACATTTGTCTATGTTGCAATCACTTTATTTTAACTTACTCATTTATTGGAAGTCATCATGTTCTTGAATATTTGTTGAAGTAAATGAGTTGATGCTTTAAGAAAAGTATTTGAAGTTGATTATTGTGACTCCATAGCCCAAGTAGAGACGACACTGGTCATTTTTATTATTTGATTGTTTCTCTCTTTCATACATAACTGGTTGATTGTTAAGGGATTTGTTTGTCATTTGAAATTGTTGCATTTTTGCATGATTGATTGCCATAAAGTTTAAATTAGTTTATTCATCTTTAACTCCTAAAACACAATCTTTGAAACATAGTAAATAGGGACTACTCCCTGGACCTTTTTAGGAGTTGGGTCTAAACGGAGGAGTTAGGAATTGAGGTGACATTGGGTTCTAAACTCATAGTTGCCTTTGGAAACACACCTAGTGGTTGGAAGATTTTCCACGATCAAGTGTGTTTTTAGGTAGTAACATTTTTGGCGCCATTGTCAGGGACAAGTCTTTTTGTTCCTGAAGTACGACTTTTTCTTTCCTCTTGGCTTTTGCTTTGCTTGATGAATGTTTAGAGTAGATCTTTTTTATTCATCTAGCGACGCCACTAACCTCTTTGTTTTGTAATTTACAAGAAAACCAAAAATAGTTTTGTTGTGAGAAATTTATAATGCATATTTTTCTTCTCACATGGCGACTCCATTGAAGGGATAAAACCCTATTTGTCATAAAATGGTTGAGATTGATTTTGTAGATGAGCCCATTGTTTGATAGCTCCAGTCCAGTTCGAAATGTATGATTAACTCAGATATGTGCTATTAGTAACCATTATGGATGACGAAGAATCCAGAGCAGAAATTTCAAATGCATATCCTCCCATTGACTTCTCAAGCGTCGCGGGTTTTCCAAACCATGAGCCATGTTTTTCAAAGGAGGGAATTGTTATGCGTCCTATATTTTTTGGAAATGGTGATTCAGTTGTCTGTCACATCATAGATTTTCTTTCATTTTTGGTAAATGATACCAACGTACTTCATCAAGATAGTAAGATGCGGGTATTTGTTAGTACACTAAGTGAGGATGCTTGGATGTGGTATTATGGTCTTCCTGATAAAAGCATTACATCCCTGGAAAATTTCTTGGAACTTTTTTTTAAGAGGTGGCATAATGGTGAGAAAGATACGGTGACTCCTTCAGAGAAGGGCTTTGACCAACTAAAAAGGATAAGAGAACAAGTTGAACAACACCTCCATGATGATCTTAAAGAAAATTTTTATCAAAATTCAGACATTATTGAAGATCCTCCTTATGACCCCTCAACAGAAAATATTGAAGATTGGGGATCTTTTCATGATTATTTCAGTGTTGATGATCACATTTGCACCCCAAACCCACCTCAAGAAGAAACCATTATAGAGGCTTATAATGAAACTTATGAAGAAATTCATGAAGTTTGTACTGTGTATGATGACACCCCTCCGTATTCACCACTTAGGGATGAAGTTTTGGAATGTTTTATTGCTTTTAATATCTTTGAAGCCAAAACTTCTAAGAATGATCATTGTGAACAAGAGGAGGTTAGTTATATCCGGGAATGTGATACCAGCTATGAGGACTCCCTCGTCATTGATGTAGATGGGAATGATGACTATTGGACTTTTATTGAAAATCCAATATATGAGACTTTTGAAAATCTTTTTGAGAATCCCATCTACGACATGCCCAGAGAAGGGAGTGTGGATCTTGAGACTTTGCGGGATCTTGGTATGGAAAGTGAATGTTCAAATTTTCCATATGATTATTCAGAGCCTTGTCATTTAGAACTGTAAACAAGTATCAATAATAAAGACTTGGAGAAAGAGTACAATGAAGATCTAGATTGGGTGCAATTAATGGAAGTATAGTCTCAGCTTTCATATTCACGTACAGACGTTCCTTATGATTTGGCGCAGCTTGGGGCTTATACAGAGATTTATCATTCCATTAGCCTTGTTGAACAGTGTGATGGAGTAGTTGATGTGCCTCATCAGACGAATGTGTACATTAGTCCTATCCAATCTTGGATAGAAGAAGCCTGCAGGAAAACCTGTCAGTTTGGGAAGCAGTTTGATCACATTATCCATGCTTATGATTCCCCATCTCACCTGCCCATTTTGGATCATCACACAGGTTTTCATTTATTAATAAATGTGTCCTTGCTTTGGCTGGTAACCAATGCCAAGACAAATATTTTTAAGGTTGATAAAATGCTTAGGTGGTTGCATTGGATATTTGAGTTTACCTAAGATGTTATTTTGTTTTGCATAGGAAAATAAGCTCCTTAAAGTGAGCATTACTTTCTGCATTTCTTTTTTGTATTTAGGTTTCTTTTAGTTTCTAATAAAGCAACCTATGGTTCATTTAATTTTTTCATAAAACTTGTGCTACTAAGGTTTTCTTGTCAAGTTGAGATGTTTTTACAGATTATAAGAACCAGAAATTCTTGGAGTTCTCGTATCCTCTCCTTGCCTGAAGACCAGTTCGGGCACACGTCCCACAGTTGGAGCCAGAATGTTGACCACCAAAACCAACTAGGTAGGCAACGATGTACCATGCACATGTTGGATGTGCCTTGAAGATAAGAATGAAGTACTTAATGATTATATCAAGTGAGGCAACTCTTCTTCTCTCTATGAAATTTCCGCACCCCTGCAGGGGATTTTGTAAGGATATGTCAGCATGAAGTTCTAGTTTATTGTAACTTAATCGCCTAAGACTTAGTTGTCAGGGAAGTCCTTTCATCAAGTGTTTTTTCACTTGGATAATTAAAAATATTTTTTAGAGATTTTAATTACTTGATTTTTTCACTCAAAATTACCTCCAAAGTGGTGAAAGGTGTTCTAGTGATCGATTCCATGGAGTGATTGGGGCCTAGGAATGTTCTATATTACCACGCTAGACATTATCCAGAGTCTTGCGGAATTTCATCAAGTTTTGCATAGTTTTTTAAAATTTTTGGTCATTAAAAATTTTCCAATTTGTTGTAATGTAAAAGAGGATTACTTGGTCTTTTTTAATGTTGTATGGGGGTATGGGTACTCAAGACAAATGGCATGCGACCCTCTACACCCGTGGGCCAAGCTTGAAGTCATTCGGACAAGTATTACTATGGTTTTGGTCACTTTTTCCCCGGTTAGTCATCGAAATCAAGAAATTGGGCATTTAATTAGAGAGACAAATTTTGAAAAAATGACTATAGTCACTTGGGGTGGCCAAGTAAAGGTTCTAATATTTATATTATGCTCCTATGACACTTTTAAGACCCAAGTGGGGCCCCCAAGCAAGCATGTAACAAGTTTTGAGTTGTCGAATCTAGGCGGGTGCCCCCTTTTCTGTTTGATTGGTTGGGTGAGATAGAGTCAATGGAAAGGGCCCCACTATGGTGGTTTCCTCTCCATTTGATATAACAATAAGGTTGGAAGCATTAAATTGGGGGTGTCTCTCCCCATATTTGTGATCTCAAACCTTGGTTTTGCCCTCCTTGAGCAAATTCGCCCCCCCTCTTTTGGGCTCCCCTCTCTCCCTTGTGACACTTGTCTAACATGCAAAGAGCCTCTCTCTTTCATTTTTTCTATTTAAGGAGGCTTCCCCTCCTCATTTAGGTTACAAAAACACACTCACACCCACTCTCTTGCTCATGCTCTCATTCTTTCTCTTGCTCTCTTACCCTTGCTCCTACTTGGGCCATTGTAATTTTTAGCCATTTGGCTTTGGTAATCAAAATATTTGGAGGAATCTTGTGTCCATTGTTCCCATTGATGGTTTTCTTCCATGCTTAAAGAGCTACACAAGTTTGGTTGTCCAAGGAAGCATATTAATTTGCTTTGGTAAGATTTATGGTATTTGTATTCCATAAATTTTGTGAGTTTTTATTCTTGTAGTAAAGAAGTTCATATATTTTCTAGTTTGAAGTTTATGATTTCTTTTCTCATTATTTGATTCTCACCTTCTAGTAGTTGTGTAGTGAAAATATTATAAGTTGCAGGTTATTTGGATTGAAGAGTGAGATTCCTCAGTTGGATGTCCCATTGTTTCACTTCTTGAAAAACAAAGGACCAATTTTCTCTTTCTTTACATATAAATTTCTGCATTTTAATTTTAGTTTGTTGAGTGTTTTAAATCTGATTTTAACTCTTATATACTCAAGTTCTTTCAAAATTATTCATCTGGCAACTTTGTATAAATTATATATATATATATATTGCACTAACATACTAACTTCCCCAAAGTGATTTTGGGCACATTTTAACATTTTTTGTTTGCTGGTTTTTAGTAGGTTAGTGACAAAACAAGGCAAAACTCTATCAAATTTCAGCCATAGAAGAGTTTTAAGGCCACCCCAAAGAAAGAGGTTGAAGGACATCTCAAGAAAGGGAAAAAACACGGTTTTTCTCACTCATTTTATCTCTTTCTTTACGCTGAAATTTCATCATTTGTAACAAGTCCAAGAGAGTCTCTTAGACTTGATTTCTTGCTTTGCATCTTCAGTTAAATCAAGTCTTATTTATTTGTCATCCATTTTTAGCAAAAGAAGTTGGGCTTGTTCACCTTTGCATAAGCAATTGTTGATTGGCGTGGGTTTTAGATTAGTTAGAGTTTCATTTTGTTTTTATTTTCTTCTTTATTTTTGCCCACACCTTGCAAGTGATTTGGCTCTGCCATCCTTGCAAAATCGTGTTGGCTAGTGTTTTTTTTTGTTTTGTTATTTTCATTTTCCCACACCTTGCAAGTGTTTCGGCTTTCCCATCCTTTTGAAATCGTGCTGGCTTGTATCTTTCTTACTTTCATTTTTATTTTCCCACACCTTGCAAGTGATTTGGCTTTGCCATCCTTGCAATATCGTGCTAGTTTGCATTGTTAATAATTGTTAAATTCTTCATTTCGTTTAAAATAAACCTAGCCCCGTTTTTTGCCCCGTATCCTCTCCCCTCACCGGTTCAGCCGATTTAGGGTGACGAGAAAGGGCAAAGATTTGTGTTGGCTAGTTTAATAGGCACCTGAATAAGTATCTTCATTAGAAACAAGAAAAAGAGGCTTGACTTGTGGAGCTAGTGGGGTAGAGGCCGTAGGGGGCTTCGTGGCACTTTGTGTCCTCTAGTTGAGCACCCAACAAGTTTCGAGTTTGACCCGTGGAGCTAGGTGGGAACCTTGTGTTCCCATGTTGAGCACCCGACATTCTCTCTCTAATCGAAGAAGATAGTCTCTTGGGGTAGACATCTAGAATAGTTCATTTCTTTGCAACAAACACCTTAATTCCCTAATTCAAAGAGAGACATAAAATTCACTAAAACTTACAGGACCACTTGTATAATATTGTTACAATCATTTACATTTCTCTACGTTGCAATCACTTTATTTTAACTTACTCATTTATTGAAAGTCATCATGTTCTTGAATATTTGTTGAAGTAAATGAGTTGATGCTTTAAGAAAAGTATTTGAAGTTGATTATTGTGACTCTATAGCCCGAGTAGAGACGACACTGGTCATTTTGATTATTTGATTGTTTCTCTCTTTCATACATTACTGGTTGATTGTTAAAGGATTTGCTTGTCATTTGAAATTGTTGCATTTTTGCATGATTGATTGCCATAAAGTTTAAATTAGTTTATTCATCTTTTAGGAGTTGGATCTAAACGGAGGAGTTAGGAACTGAGGTGACATTGGGTTCTAAACTCATAGTTGCCCTCGGGAACACACCTAGTGGTTGGAAAACTTTTCCACGATCAAGTGTGTTTTTAGGCATCAACATGTCTCATATTCACAGAAAAATATTTACAAACATTAAAGAAAAAAGTGAAAGGGTATATACAATGGACATCAGAACCTCTTCCGTAATGCAACTAAAACAGAAATAAAATCAGATTAATCTATGGGATCTAAAGATTGAGCATCTTTGATTAATAGAGCGACCTTAGCAAGAGATGATGGCATACCCCATCCCAACACATAGTAGAGAATGTAGACAATGAGCTAACCTCATGTTCAAAGACAAACTTACACCTAATCTTCCATAGAATGAATAAAGCCAAAATCTGCAAGCACTGCCATATATCAGAGAAGGTAGCATGAACTAGAGAACAACAATCTCCAAACAATGCAGCACGCCAATGAGCCCTATGCCACAAGCCATTAGGGAGCCCATTCTTGTCCAATCGAGCCTTGGATGGGATCCTCCAATCCATAACTAACCATGCAAAACCCTTCAACTTATACAAAATTTGAATAGAGTAAACACTATGCAGTTTGCACACCCATCTATCCTCTATATCAGTGGATACCTACCTCACTTGAGGAACAAGGATAATCAATGTCTTTGATGAGGCACCTAATTTAGATGATGGGAGTTATACTGAAGAAGAGTTTTACCAAATCTCACCCCCAATCCCTTCAAAATGGCCCTGACATCCCAATAATCATAAACAACTTAGACTCCAGAATGAAGCTTGTCAACTCTGTGATCCAAGGACTATCAAGGGAAATAAGACCATATTCTTGAGCAAGGGAATGCTAATCCTTCCAAATTCATGTGTCAAAATCCCACAAATATCCCTAGAAAAAATGCCTTTTCTACTTAGAGTTTCAGTCTATAAGCCTAAAAGTGAGGCATCTCTGCAACACAAGAACCCTAAACCTTCCAGCTCCAAATGGTATGACAAGCTAAATCCCATCCTACCCTGTTTCCCTCTAAATGCCAATGGACCAGACTTTCAACAACTTTCCAAGCTGGCCTAATACTCTTGAAGATGAACAAGCCCAATACCTAAAATGGATGGGTTTGTTTGGAATCAATTCGCCCAACTGGAATATATATGTTTGCATCTCTTTAGCTCATTAGTTTGCGGGTTTTTATAATTGAAAATATACTCTTTGATGCCTTTAATATAGCTATAAATGGATATGGAAACTGGTCTAGTCAATTGTGAGTTTTGGGCTCGTTCATTTTATTCTCCTTCATTTTCTCCAACTACCATAGCTCCCTCTAAATTTTGATAAAAATGTAAGTCAAGTGGCCTAACGGGGCCCCGCGGTCACTTTCGAGTGAGTCCCACTTCCTCTGTGAAATTTCCCGAGAAGAGATAATATTGAGGCATTGGATTTTTGCCTTGGGATGTTTATTGGAATGTGAGGGTAATTAAACTAGTCACTCCAATGCTTTTGGTGCAGCCAACTGGTTGTTCAAACCACAGAGGTGCAAAGCATACACAATGGAGCCTTTGTTAATTTTAAAGGTTTTTGAGCAAATGTTCTTGTTTATTAAACCCAAAAATCTCTTTCAGGTTCGAAAACCGTACTCGGGAGAGCAAGGAGTTAATTCCAAAATAAAGTAACAACTAAAAAGAAAGATTTTCTAATTACTACATCAAAGGGTATCTTTTCCCCTTATGGGTACTTTGGTAGAGCAATGTTGGGTTAGTATCTGGTTTTGCAAGAAAGAAAAGAAACTTAAAGCAAAAAAAATGATTGATCTATCTTATTCTTTGTAAGAAAAGCAAAACTATTCTAATGCAATGCAGGTATAAAGCAAATAAACAGAGAAGGCCAAATACAGGCTTCCCCCAAATGGGGGAAGGAGGGTGTGGGAGCTGTAATCCCACTTGATTTTTATTATGATTATTTACAATACTTAAAAGAAGTACCACATGGTCCTTATAAACTTGGATCCAAGGGTTTACAATGCTAGAAATTGATAATATGAAGAAAAGAGGTGCCAGGAGCTTTGGATGGCTTAATTTTAGTGAAATTTTGCCAAAGTGACTCTCTACTCTTTTATTAAACCTACAAAACTAGTGTAATATCCCAAATCCCGATATTTTCTATTTCTAAACAAATATGCTGATACAACGGGGCATGCAAACTGCCATGCACAAATCCCTATTTTATAGGAAAAATTAGGGTTAGGGTTTGCGAGATAGAATGAACACTTACCACTGATAAGCCGACTGAACTGCTCCGGAGAAAGTATGCAAGCTCTGAGAACTGGATCAGAAATAGGCGGATCTCCTCTGCTTCAGGTGAACCCCCAGCAGCAAGACGCCCCAGTCAGAAAAGGGTGACACCCTCAAGGAAGGAGGTGTTTGATGGAACTGCGAATTTGCCGGGTTGATAGTTTTTCAGTGTCGGAGAGAATGCCTGATGCATGCGGAGGTTCTAAGACCTCTAGGCAGGGTAGCGAATTGCTTCAGAGAGGCAGCTACTCACGCCCTGGAACCCCGAAACTGCTAATAACGGCTTCGGATGAGCCTTGATGGATCTGATAATCACTGGGTACCGAAGTATGAAGCTGATGATGAGAATGGTGCTTGAGTTTCGGAAGGAAACTGAGATCTGAAGGCCCAACAGCTGATTAGGGCTTTCTGGCTGAAAAACCCCTCTTACGGCTGCACACGTGTCCTTGCAACGATCTATACCATGTACTAGATAACTGATGAATGAATGAAGAACAAGTGGTGAACCTGTATGGCTTACCTGGAATAAGACTAGGACAGATGTTTCACTGTCGAAATCCTGTTAGTTAAAGACTCCGTCTCCAACCCCAACTGCTGTGCTGCTATCCAAGAGCTCCCAAAATAATCCTAATCAAAAGTGAAGTCTCCTTTCGCTTTATCCTCTATTTATAAAGTTCAACTGCGCAAAACCTAATCTTTGACATAATTAGGTCACTTTATCTTCTAATTTGCCGTTGACTTGCATGCATGCGGATGGAGACTTAAAAAGTGCATGCATTATTAAATAATGCTAGGATGGCATGCACGAAGGTGGCCTTTGGCCCCGGTGGCCCTTCTTGACCAAATGATGATGCCCTAGATCTTTTATGGATGGCATCAGTCCTTAACTAATTCCCTAGCTGTCAGTAACCGCTCGAACCCACAGGAATCACATAGGTTAGCGGTTTTGGGCCTTAAGGCCTAACTGGAAGAGGACATTACAACTAGTAAGCAAACAAAGTTAAAAAATGATGTGGTATGAACAAATGAAAGATGAAAAAAATCATCCTTTGGTACTTAGAAAAATATTGGAAAATTTCTAAGTCTAAGTACCAAAATAACTAGCCTATATTTGGTAAAATATTAAAGCTTTGAAATCATTTTTAGATCTAGCTACTTTAACATGCTACTATCAAGTAGATTTAAAGAAATAAGCTCCCAAAAACTCTATCTACTTAATTAGCACTTTTGGAACAAAGTAACTAGAGAAGAGAAAAGTTTAAGTTTGAGAAGATGGATAGGAAACTTCAAGCCCTTACTTGATCTTTTTGTGAAAACTTTGAAATCCCTGCAAACAATGGAATTAGCTTTTAAAAGTGCTAAAGAGAAGAGAAGATACAACTTAGTTCAAATCCTCCTTCGAATTTGTGACCTGCACAACTATAAGAAAACTCTTGAACAAAAATGAATTAGATCTAGTGTGCTTGAAGAAAAGAAATCAAAGGAGATTCAATACAACTGAGTATAGTTGGATACTCTCATATCTCTCAAAAGAAAAGAACAAGCAAGCAAGTTAACAACTGCAAATGCTTACTCTATGTGTTATAGAAGAACCCTCTAAGCTAGATCCATCAACAAAATTGAGCAAGAGAAATCTAAGCAATACAATATCACCTCATAAAAATAGCATTCATCCGATGGAACAAGGTGGACCTCCAAATTATTTGACTTTCATTAATCAAAATAGAAATAGTATTACAACGGGAAGAGGTTCCTTACATCCCTTAAATAATGGAGCAAAGCCTTGCTTAAATAGGAAAACTTAGAGTAAACCCCAAGGTGGGCGAATTTGCCAAGTGTTGAATCTTTTTGAGATGATTAGGGGTGAACTGGAGTGAACTAGAGGTGGTAGGAGACACCTCTCACAAGGTAGGTCACCCCCTGTTTTTGTTGAAATAATGTAACTTCGAAAAATATTCTACGTGTGCTTTACATTATTATAGTTCTTCCTTTGGGAGATGTCACTAATGTAAAAGGTCATGTAAAAGTCATGAGGTAAACCCTTTGTTGTAAGTCAAGTCACTAGTACCCACAAAAGATTAATATGAATATTATTATGAGTTTTCCTAGGTAGGTCGTCCCTGTCAGTTTGATAAGTTGGCCCAGTTAGGTTAAAATGTCAGTTAGGAGATTAGTATAAATAGGGAGGCACCCTCCCTCATTTATACGCAATTACTCACTTGTGTATTGCGCAAGATAGAGAAAGAAGGAAGAACAGAGAAGGAGGAGGAGAAGTGTCTTTGGTGTTATGGCTCTTATGTTAGGGTTTGGTATCTCTCTCTTATGAGACCTTGTTCTTTGGGCATTGCATTCTAGTAATCTATATTGAGGAAGTTTTGCTGGTTTTTTCCCTTTTGGGTTTCCCAGGGTAAATTGTTGTGTACCTTGTGATTGTGTTTCTTTCAGTGATCCTCTTTATGTTGTTATTGTGAAAATGTATTAAATGCTTATGAAGTTCAGACTTAAGCTATAACGTCATATAAAACTTAACATGGTATCAGAGCTAGCATGAAAAGAGCATCTTTCACTATGTAAATCTCTCTCTCCTTCTTCGAACAAGAAAATTAGGGTTTTACACTGAAGAGGATTTTTTGAGTGCAAGTGACATTGGGAAGTGCACCCCTCCTAGGCGCATCTTTTGGCACCTAGATTGAAGTTTTTCAGTGGGAATATCCTCCAAAATGTCAAACCCTAGTTTGACCTGGAACCAGAAAACCAGAACCAGAACCAGAAACTGCAGTCCAGAATTTTGCAAATCCAGTTTCAAGGGTTAGTTTGGGTTCCTTAGAAACTGATTGTACCAGCATGCTCATCTCAATTAGGTGCATCTTTTGGTAAGTACAGTTTTCATTTTTGAGAAATTTCAATTTTTTGTCATTTTCTATTCTCTGGGACAAGATGTCTCCAAGCACTAAGCTTGATGACAAGTTGGAAGGCATAGAAAAATTTCTTGCTTGGAAACACAAAATAGGACTCATTCTAGAAGAGAATGATCTTGCAAAGTTTATCAAAGAAGTTGTGCCGGAGCCCGAAGAAGATGAAGCAAAGGAAAAGTACAAGAAGGACATGATTAGAGCCAAGAGGATCATAGCAGATTCTATCAAGGATCGCATGATTCCTCAAGTGTCCTCCAAGGATACACCTAAGGAGATGTTTGATGCCCTATCAAGAATGTATGAAGAAAGAAACATCAACCGGAAGATGAATTTGAGAGCCCAACTCAAAAATACAAAGATGAGCAAGGGTGACTCTATCCAAGAATACTTCACAAGGGTTTCTCAATTCAAAGAGCAACTAGAAGCAATTGAAGACAAGATTGATGAAGATGAATTAGTAATGACCACTCTCAACGGTCTTACTATACCATGGGATTCTTACATCCAAACAATTTGTGCAAGGAAGGAAAGCCTACAATTTGATATCCGATGGGAAGAATGTGTTCAAGAGGAAGCTAGAGTAGCAAACCGAGAAGCACTACTTAGAGATGATGACCATGCTCTAGCTACTCATGCTAAAAGAAGAAAAGGAAAGCATTATTTCAAGAAGGAAACTCATAAGGAGTCTCATCCTCCTAAGAAGTTTCAAAAGAACAAAAAGGGAGATTACAGGTAGAAAGACTTCTTGTCTTATCAATGTTACCATTGTGCTAAGACAGGACAAATTGCCAGAAATTGTCCAACAAGAAAAGAAGAATATAAGAGGAAGAATAACAAAAAACATCATGCTCATTTAGAAGAAGAAGAAGAACCTCCCAAGAAGTTAGCAAAGGAAGAAATTGAAGAATATATTTTATTCTCTGCTCTCTCCGGGTCTGTGACACCTGGAAATGACACATGGCTAATTGATAATGGTGCTTCAAAGCACATGACAGGCTAGAAGAAGTTTCTCTCTAGTCTTGAAAAAAAGGACTCCCCTTAGAAAGTTTCACTAGGAGATGACTATCAATATCCCATCAAGGGAATAAGAGAAGCCACATACAAGCTTGATCAGGAATCCCAATGAAGATGAAGGATGTGCTATATGTGCCAGGCTTAAAGAAGAACTTAACTTCTATTTCATCCTTAAATAAGAAAGGATTCAGGATTGCCTTTATAGATGGTGAAGTTCTTATGTGGCCTAGAGGAAAATATCTAGAAGATGCATCTGTCATTGGGACAGAAGAAGGTGGCTTGTATAAATTAAAAGGTCACTCAGAAACGACCTTGATTCATGATACTACAAGTCCATGTGAATTGTGGCATAAAAGGATTGCTCACATAAACTACAAAGCCTTACCACATGTGAGCAAGGTAGTCACAAGTCTACTAGATCTAAAGATTGTGTTACCCCCTTTTTGATTAAAATGGGCGTAACAGAACCCAGGGAAGAAGTATGAAGGCACAAGGCATAATGTTGGCTTTGAGATGATCGATTCTATTGCTAGAGCAAAAGGTATTTCTCTGAACGCAATTCAATCAAAATCATTAATTGGAAAAGAAGTTTCTTGAAGAGTACGATGGGAGTGTAAAAAAGGAGAGCAGTTTATATTAGGAGTATGTGAAAAATATATCAGCTAGGGGCATGCAGCAGAAGTATGGCTTTGAGGGCCACACCAATGCATGTTGGACACACCAAATCACATCTGTTTAGTCAAAAAATAGCACTGTCAATGCATCTCTATGTGAGAGAAGAGAATGCATAGAAAACCTGAATCGTACTCGCAGTTTTCTTCATATATGACCCTCCTTCGTGGCTGATGAAGCGTATAAAACCTGAAGCATGTGCAGAATCAAGTCTAAGGAAGCAGATCATAGAGACACTGGAAATATACAAATTGTGCATCAGCGTTTGGCAGGTTTGAACGAGGCATCTAGCATTTGAAAATCTGAGTAGCGGTGTCAAGAGAACCCATGGACTGTATAAGACATTTTTTGGGAAGCAGTAGAGAATCAGGGCATCCTTAAGAGGTAGTCAGGTTTCAAGAGTGTTCAAATCAATAAACATATCAAAGGAAGAGCCCATTTATCCTTCCTCGATTGCATCTGGAAAATCTACTCGTGCAATTGTTGATAGTAAAATGAAGAATGAAATCAAAGATGGCATATCCATGATTCATAGCAGTGATAAGTATGAGGACATAAGGATACCCTCTCCAGAAGTTCGGCGAGGATTGAGTAAAGTTGGCATTGAAGGCAGCTTGGTGGATTTGAAGGATGATGACAAGTTGACAGTGGCAGAACTGAGTGCAATGATGAAAAATGGAATTTAGCCCACTGGCCGTAAACGGGATCTCATCTTGGCACTGAAGAAAAAGAAAGGGAAGCCGCAGTAATGAATTCTCTGTGGAGCAGCTAGAGTGAATATTACAAAGAAGTTGAGCTCGAGACCCTCTTTACCCAACCAGGGGTTTCTCGATGGCTCCGCCAGTTCATTCCATAAAGAATCATCGCCAGTGGTTGGCCTTTCTCTATTTGTCTTGGACGCAGTTTACAGGTTTTGAAATTATTACGGCAGAGATTAAGATTTGATCAGTTCATGTCTAGCGAGTGGTAGTCCTCGTCATTTCTTAAGTTACCGGAGCCGTTCACAGGTGGATGGCATCGTTGTCAAAATACTTTTTAAGCGGCTGGCTTATCAAATCAATGACCCATGAATTGCCAGTCTCAAGTAAATCCTGCTCGAAGTTCCTTTTCAACAAAATTAGTCATGGATAAAGCCGATATTTTCGAGCCTCCTTTGGTGTCGTGGTAGCAGGCAGCTGCAGTCCACCCAATCTGCTAAGAGTATCGACGCTGGCAACCAAGCACATTTGATGGATTGATTTTGTGTTTATCATCTAGCAATTGTTTAGAGATGCACCAGATCATGGAGTATCTTGGGACAGCTTGTGAGTAAATCAGGTAGAAATCCACGAGTTCATTTGCGCATCCATCGGTGTCCTTGGTAGCGACCAACACAGGTGGACATGCAGAAATGTTCACGGTGATAGATTTGGCCAACCAATCGGGGGTATTTGTGTGGTCACGTGGAAATCTGGAGCTATTTGAATTTCTCTCAGCAGCAAATAGAACTCGTGCCCAATTGCAGACTACACTGGGTATCGATCCACTGGCAGCCGACGTATTTTGACACTGAGTAAGTTTTGTTTTACCCCGAGCTATCGGGTCCAGTTGATTGGCAATCGGGTTCGGCTTCAGATGAGTTGTTTGGCGACCAACTTTGGATCATTTACGTATCAGTCATTTGGCCGTCGATTTTATGGAAAGTATCTTGTGAGATCTCGATTGGGTTATGGAGCAGTGCCCATCCACTGTTTTTTGACCCGGTGTCACTTATATTGTTCGCTGAAGATTACTTTGGGTAAATTGATTTTCTTTTTATTATTTTGTGACAGCGGGGCAGGGATTTGCATCATCCAACATCGCCATATGCGAATTATAGAGTCCCACCTGGAAGGACTATTGTGAGTATTAATGGGTGCCCATTGCATATGGTTCACGTGGCCGTGGAAGTAGCCAGTCATCTAGAAGTTCCACTTTAGGCTAGACTTAGAGATTTGGTTAAGTGAGTTTTGCTTTTAAAATAAAGTTTGATAGAATAAAGTAGATTGAGTCAATTTTAGATTGGAGAAAAAGGTGGATCTGGTTCCACTTATTCTCTCTTGTTTATTATTTTATTTTGTTTTTTTTTTGAAAAAAGAATAAGAGGTTTTTGGCCTATAAAGAGGCCAACCTCCTTCATTGTAAAGATGGAATCTTGGGGCTGGGAGGATTTTTCCCCAGAGCTAATAAAGAAAATATAATGATGAGTTTTTGGGATATGTTGGGTTTCTCTCTCGTGGTTTCGGGTTTTCATAATTTATAGACCAAGCCAACATAGAGGGCTATAATCTAGCACATTGGGCAAGCATTTGCGGCTGCCAAGTTGTTTGTCACCGTTATGTTCTTGGAGGTTTGGGAGTAATGGAAAGTAGTCAGTTATACTCCTATTCTCCTTGCCTCTGATTATGGAACGGACCAGCTTAGTCTCACTTCTGCGAAACACAAAGCCCTTCTGAGTCCCCTTCTGACTCCATTTACCCTTCTGGTGCTGGCACTAGCCTTCCCTTGAGGATTGATCCTCCCTTCCCTTCCTGCCCATCAATCCGAATCATTTTCCTTTTTGTGACCTGTGTTTCTCTAAGGCAGCCTCTTTAGATCACCTTGCCCTCAGTCGTACCTGCCTTAGTGATCCGAACTTAGGGAAATCCCCCTAGAGCTGGAGAAGAGCCAGCCTGAAGCAAGGAGAGAGAAGGTGTGGTGACATTGGCCTCTCTCTCTTGAGAGTTGTCGCCGGGCCGGCGTGCCCGCAGTTTGGGCTTTCAGCACCCGCGTGCCAGTTTCGGGCGACAACAAATTGATCATGAAGATGTAAAGGATGTGCGAAAGGAAAAAACATAAAGAATCCATTTCTGAAGAGCGACACTAAATTAGAAGGAATATTGGAACTTATTCACTCAGATGTATGCGTTCCAATTCCCTCAACATCTTTAAGTGGGTATGCATATTATGTAACATTCATTGATGATTACTCTCGTAAGACTTGGGTTTACTTCTCGAAATCAAAAGATGAAGTGTTTGGAAAGTTCAAGGAATTCAAAGCCTTGCTAGAGAATCTTTCAAAAAGGAAGATCAATACACTCAAGTCAAATAATGGAGGAGAGTATACTTCAAATGAATTTGGAAAATTTTGCAAAGATGTCGGGATTAAGAGGGAACTTACCACTTCCTATAATCCACACAACAAAATGGTGTTGCTGAAAGGAAGAATCGAGCCATTATGGAAGTAGTGAAGGCTATGACCATGATCAAGATCTTCGTATGCACTTATGGGATGAAGTAGCAAGGACAACTCTATATGTCCAAAACATAATATCCCATAGTGCACTTGGGTTCAAAACCCCTAAAGAAATGTTCATATGCAAGGAACCAAAGGTAAGTCACCTCAAGATATTTGGTTGTCCAGAGTTTTTTCATATTCCAAAAGAGAAAAGAACCAAGTTAGATCCTTCCATTAAGAAAGGAATATATGTTGGATACTGTGAGGTCTCCAAGGCCTTCAGAATTTATATACTAGGTTACCACCATATGCAAATTAGTAGGGATGTAACCTTTGATGAAGATACAACTCTCAAGAAATCGAGAAAGTGCCACCTTGAAGAAACATATGAAGAAGTTGTAGCTCCTAGAGCTGCAGAACCAATGAAAGAAGTTGCACCTTCTCCTAATGATGAGATTTTGAAAGAACATGATATGTTGGAGCCCCAAGAACCTACCCACATGAATATATCCCACAAGAGAAAACCAGCTTGGGCTCGTGAGATCATTCAAGAAGCAGAAAGGTATGATGCTCCAGAAGGCTCATCAAGACAAGGCAAGAAGCCAAAGCTATTTCCTAGTTATGTGGCTTTGATGTGTGATCTTGTAGACAAAGAACCTACTTGCTTTGAAGCAGTTTTTCAAAATAGAGAATGGGTAGAAGCCATGATGAATGAATTGTTGTCGCCTTTCACACACCTAGGGGGGTTAGGTTAGCGTGACAAAAATCTTCAAGCCACTAAGTGCATCCTTGGAGACAAGTCTCGAGTCAAGTACTGTCACTTGATCTTGACTCCTCTGTTTAGGCAAACTCATAACAAAGTCAAGGGGGTTAGACCCTATGAGTTACTAATGCAGATTATGTTGATTTTTCTGAGCAGCATCGAGAGCCATTCTCTTAGGAGAATGGAGACACCTAGTCCGGGACCAAGGTGTGGAACTAGTCTAGCACTGGGGGACTCAACCTAGAGTTGAGTGACCATTCTATTGAATGGGGATATCTAGTCCGGGACCAAGATATGGAACCAGTCCAACACTGGGGGACTCAACCTTGAGTTGAGTGACCATTCTGTTGAATGGGGACATCTGGTCCGGGACCACGATGTGGAAGCAGTCTAGCACTGGGGGACTCATCCTAGAGCTGAGTGGCCATTCTTTGAATAGAGTTACCTGGTCAGTTACCAGGAATTTAACCTAGTCCAGGACTAGGGACTCAGCCTGGGGCTGAGGGCCATTCTTCGAGAGAACGGAGGCGCTTGGTCTGTTACCAAGTATTTGACCTTGTGTCAAATTATGTAGCCTATGGCTAAGGCACCTGGTCTGTTACCAGGAAGACACTATAATCCCTAGACCTAGTCTAGGCATGGGTGACACTCTGACCCTCTATCAGTGGGCTTTGTGATCTTCTCCAAGGCTTAGCTACCCTTGGTTAAGACACCTTACTATCCGATCTTGGTGTCACATAGAGTGTGACATAAAAGCATTAGTAATGCTCTCTGTTTATGATGATGTACTTTGAGTGGGGATGAAGGACCACCTTGACCACTTGTTTTGACCACAGGGAACTTGAAGAAGGCTAAAGCAAAAGTCTAAAATACATAAGGACCCTTAGTACCACTAAGGAGTCAAAGTGAAAGTACAAAAAGACATTTAGTACCACTAAAGGTAAAAGTCAAAGTGAGAAAATAATAAAATAATAATATTTTGTTCTTTTGAGTTTTGGTCCACTTACAGGTGACTCAAAGGATATAAAAGAAGATCAATCCATTTCATTATTACATACACACTTGCTCTCATAGGTACAACTGCTCCAAGAAGAATTCGTTGGCTCAAGAAGAAGGAAGTTATCTTGCGTTTGTGCCCTAGCATGGATGAGTCTAGCTAGGGCATCCATGCTCATCTCTTTGATCAAACCCTAAACTAGGTTTTTATCATTTTTATCAACAGTCTTCTCTCTCAGGTTGATTACGGGAAGCTTCAATTTGTCTTAGGCATTTCCTTCCTCCACCGGGAAGTCCCTTCCTTCATCGAGAAACCATCTCAACCCACAGGAAGCCCCATTCCTCTTTGGCTTCCCTTTTCTACTCTCAGGCAGGCCACAGGAAGGCACCTAGCACCAATAGGTATCACGTAAGGGTTGTCGGGCCTGCCACTCACCATCGGGCAGCCTATAGGGATACCCGAGAGGGCTGTCGTGGCCACACAGACCCTCGACAACCTACCAACATACCCGTAAGGGTCTCGGGCAGCAGCCTGCAAGCCTGTAACGGCTGTTAGGTCTGTCCAGACTTTAGGACAACACATAGGCCAGCTCGTAAGGGTCTCGGGCTTGGCCAGAAAGGCATATCTGCCCTCTGAGTAGTATCATAGGACACGGGCAAAAGGCTGGGTAGACTCCGGGTAGCTCGGGTAGAGTTGCAATAGCTCCAGGCAAGACAGAAGGCACAAGGCAGACCTCAGGTAGGTGAGCAGAGAATCCGGGCAGGGTTCGGGCATGCCTAAATCGGACTCGAGAAGGCAAAAGAAAAATCTGAGCAAGCTATCTGGGCAAATCTGGATTTTTGGGCAGCTAGGGCTTGAAGCCCTAGTTTGATTTTTTCTGTGGAATTTTTTATCTTTTGTAATTGTGGATTTGTGGTATAAACCCAGTTAGGGTTTGAGAAATTTTTGAAGAACTCAGTCATCTCATTTACGAGATGAATTACTAATTCTTTTGGGGTTTTTGTCCTTTAAAGGTTTTCTTGGTGAAAAACACTTGTGTTCAGTGTGTTGATGTTGTTTACTGCACTTGTAATTTGTTTTATGTTAGTCTGCAAATTTAAAGTATTCATGTTCATGCTAAATATTCAACATGGTATCATAGCTTAGCATGTCAAGACCCAGTAAGAAGAAATTGTTGTTGTCTTCCTAGACCTTGGGTTATTTTGCATACTTGACATTTGATTAAGTGGCAGAGATGGCCATCAACATCTTCAAACCGGAAGAGAAGCTTCAAGGTTCAGCTAACTATAACTCCTGGAAAGCTAGGCTTACAACTATTCTAGAAGAAAATGACCTTAATAACATTGTGTTCAATGTCAGTGAAGAGCCAACATCCAATGTTGGCAGACTTGCTTACAAGAAGAAGCAGGCTAAGGCTAGAAGGATCATCTATGATTTTATCAAAGAAACTGTGATGCCCAACATCACAGCGTTGAAGACTGCCAAAGAATGTTTTGAAACCTTGGCTAACTTATATGAGAAGAAGGCTCCTAGTGAGAAGAGAGTCTTGAAGAAAAGACTCTGAACATTGAAGATGAACAAGGATGAAGGGGTTGGTCCCTTCTTCACAAAGATTGTACTGGTAAGAGATCAACTTATTACTATTGGTATTGCTGTTGATGACGATGACCTTGTGGAGACTATGGTCGATGGTCTGCCAAGTTATTGGGAAACATTCCTGGCATCTGTCAGTGGACGTGAGAATCAACCAAACTTTGAAAGACTTTAGCATGATTGCTTGGAAGAAGAGGGAAGGACTTCAAGCAAGCCAACTAAGGAAGGAAACCTTGCACTTGCAGCAAATACAAAGAAGTTCAAGAAGCCCTCCTCTCAGTAAGAGAAGGGAGAGAAACCTCAAGGTAAGTTCTCTGATGTTTCAAAAGTGGAATGTTACAATTGCCACAAGTTTGGGCACTTTGCCAGGTATTGCAGGCAGACCAAGAAGAAATTCAAAAGAAGATTTCAAGCGTCTGCTGCAGAAGAAGAAGAACACCAAGGCTAACAAAGAAGATGAATCTAGAAGAGAGTACTACCTGATCTCTGCTCTCTCTGGATCCATAAAAAATAGTGCTACCTCTTGGTTGGTGGATAGTGGTGCCTCTAGGCATATGACAAGTAACCGTGGAGCTCTCACCAGTTATAGAAAGAAGAAGTTCACTACATAGGTGGAGCTTGGAGATGACTCCACGCACATGATTGAAGGAGTTGGCTCAACTTCACTTAAACTTGACTCTGGTACAGTTTTACATATTGATGATGTCTTATATGTTCCTGGTTTGAAGAAGAATCTTCTATTTGTTTCCGGCTTATAGGACAAGGGCTACAGAGTCCTTTACATGGACAAGAAAGTCCTACTATGGGAAAAGGATGAAAAGCTAAGCTCAGCTGTACAGATTGGGGTTTGAGACGGAGGCCTTTACAAGGCTTCAAAAGATTCCACTCATGCTTTGGTACATCATTGAGTTGATCCATGTGAGTTGTGGCATAGAAGGTTTGGACACCTTCACTACACAACTCTTCCAGGCTTGTAGAAGATGGTCATAGGTATGCCTGAGGTATCTCCAAACCATGATGGAATTTGCAAAGAATGTGCTCTAGGTAAGAACACTAAGAAATTATTTTCCAGAAGCAAGAATAGATCTAAAGGCATTTTAGATTTGATTCACTCTAACATTGTGGGCCTATGTCTTCACCCTCTTTGAGTGGGTGTTTATATTATGTCTTGTTCATAGATGATCACTCTCAGAAGTCATGGATTTACTTCCTCAAGGCCAAAAGTGAAACTTTTGACAGGTTCAAAGAGTTCAAGGCATTGATTAAAAATCAGACTGGCAGACACATCTGTATCTTGAGATCAGATAACAGAGGTGAGTATGAATCTAATGAGTTTGATTATTTTTGCTGAGAAGAAGGAATCAAAAAAGAGCTGATAGTACCATAGAACCCTCAGCAGAATGGGGTTGCAGAAAGGAAGAATAGAACGATCTGTGAAGCTGCTAAATCCATGCTTACAAATCTAGATCTTCCTTTATCCTTGTGGGCTGAAGCTACAGGTACTGCTGTGTACATCCAGAATAGAAGCCCTCATGCTATCTTGGGAGAAAAGACTCCAGAAGAAGTCTTCACCAGAAAGAAACCTACAGTTGACCACGTGAAGATATTTGGCACTCTAGTTTACATTCATGTGCCAAAGGAAAAGAGGGCCAAGCTATAGCTTTCCAGTAAGAAAGGTATATTTGTCGGGTACAGTGATTGCTCGAAGGCCTATCGCATCTATGTACCTGGACTGAGGTGCATTGAAGTTAGCAGAGATGTGATCTTCCATGAGGAAGCTGTGTTTCGTCAAACACAAGAGATTTCAAAGGAAGATGAAGTACCTCCCCTTGAGTTTTCCAGATCCAGAAATTCAGAGGGAGGAAGAGGAATTTGAGGATCAAATTTCAGATACACCTGAGGACACTGAAAGTTTACTAGAAAAATTGCTTGAAGTTCCTCCTTCCAAAAGGAGACCTGCTTGGTACCGAGAAACAGTATAAGAAGATGTGAAGCATAGAGCTCCTCCCAGGAATTTCATTGAAATCATAAGACCACAGAAGTACTCCGGTCTTATGAGCCAGCTCATCAGTGCAGAACCTTCCTCATATGAAGAAGCAGCAAGTCAACAGGTATGGGTTGATGCAATAATTGAAGAGTACAGTTCAATCATGAAGAATGATGTGTGGGAAGTTATTCCCAGACCAACAGGAAAGTCAGTGGCGACAACCAGATGGCTTTATAAAATCAAGTATGCTATTGATGGCAGTGTGGAGAAGTATAAAGCTAGATTCGTAGCTCGTGGCTTCACTCAGAAAGAAGGCATTGACTATGATGAGACATTTTCTCCTGATGCCAGGTATACTACCATTACAACCATCATTTCTCTTGCTGCAGTATTCAGATGTATGTAAAGACAACCTTCCTCAATGGAAAGATTGAGGAGGAAGTCTATATTGAACAACCTGAACGCTTTGTGTCTTGTGTGTAAACTGAAGAAAGCCTTGTATGGACTGAAACGGGCTCCAAGAGTCTGGTATGCGAGGATGGATGGATTTCCCCACAGCTTGGGGTTTTCCAAAAGTACAGCTGACTCTAACTTGTACTTTAAGGTTGTTCATAATCATGTCTTGATCCTTGTTCTATATGTAGATGACTTGTTTCTTACAGTTGATAAACAGTTGATAGAACAGTGTAAGAGAGAGCTTACGTCTGAATTTTAGATGAAGGATCTCGGCTTGATGCATTATTTCCTTAGCTTAGAATTCTGGCAGAAGCCGGGAGAGATTTTCTTGACACAAGGAAAGTATGCACTAGACATCTTGCAGAGATTTGGGATGCAGGATTGCAAGTCCATGAGTGTACCCATGACTACCAACTTGACAAAGTTGCGTGACTCAGCCATCAATTCACAAAGTGTGGACTCTACTCTGTACATACAACTTATTGGATCCTTGATGTATCTCGTGCATATGAGACCAGATATCTATTACACAGTAAATGCTTCGAGTTAGTTCATGTCCGATCCAAAGAACATACACTAAGTAGTTGCTAAACACGTACTCAAATATGTGCGAGGTACTATCACTTATGGGCTCAGGTATACTTCCAGCAATGGAGTATTATTATCAGGATATGCTGATTCAGATTGGGCTGGCAATGCAGTAGAGCAGAAAAGCACCTCTGGTTACTGCTTCAGTATGGGATTTGCAATGGTCTCTTGGTCCAACAGAAAGCAGGGTTCCATAGCTCAGAGTACAGTTGAGGCAGAGTATATTGCCGCAAGTGATGCCTTCAAGGCAACAGTTTGTCTCAGAAAACTTCTATTTGATCTATTCGGTGGAAATCTTGACTCAACGATCATCCATTGCGATAATCGGAGTTGCATTAAGCTTTCAGAGAACATGGTGTTTCATGATAAATCGAAACACATTGAAAAGAAGTATCATTTCATCAGAGACCTAGTGCAAAGAGGCGCTCTAAAGTTGCGGTACATTCGTACAGATGAACAAATCGCAGATATCTTGACCAAGCCTTTGATAGCATCAAAGTTCATGTACTTTCGTGACAAGCTTGGCATGGCAGAGAATGCCTCTCTCACTGAGAGGGAGTGTTGATTTTTCTGAACAGCATCGAGAGTCATTCTCTTAGGAGAATGGAGACACCTGGTTTGGGAACAGAGTGTGGAACCAGTCTAGCACTAGGGGACTCAACCTAGAGTTGAGTGACCACTCTATTGAATGAGGATATTTGGTCCGGGACCAAGATATGGAACTAGTCTGGCACTAAGGGACTCGAGCTTGACTTGAGTGACCATTCTGTTGAATGGTGACATCTTGTCCGGGACCAGGATGTGGAACTAGTGTAGCACCGGGGGACTCAACTTAGAGTTGAGTGTCCATTCTTTGAATGGAAGCACCTGGTCAGTTACCAGGAATTTAACCTAGTCCGGGACTAGGGATTCAGCTCGGGGCTGAGGGCCATTCTCCGAGAGAATGGAGGCACTTGGTCTGTTACCAAGTATTTGACCTTGTGTCAAATTCTGCATCCTATGGCTAAGGCACCTGATCTGTTACCAGGAAGACACTATAATCCCTAGACCGGGTCTAGGCATGTGTGACACTCTAACCCTCGATCAATGGGCTTTGTGATCTTCTCTAAGGCTTAGCTACCCTTGGTTAAGACACCTCAGTTTCCAATCTTGGTGTCACACAGAGTGTGAGATAAAAGCATTAGTAATTCTCTCTATTTATGATGATGTACTTTGAGTGAGGATGAAGGACCACCTTGACCACTTGTTTTGACCACAGGGCACTAAAAGAAGGCTAAAGAAAAAGTCTAAAATACATAAGGACCCTTAGTACCACTAAGGAGTCAAAGTGAAAGTAAAAAAAGACCTTTAGTACCACTAAAGGTAAAAGTCAAAGTGAGAAAACAATAAAATAATAATATTTTGTTCTTTTGAGTTTTGGTCCACTTACAGGTTGACTCAAAGGATATAAAAGAAGATCAATCCATTTCATTATTACATACACACTTGCTCTCACAACTACAACTGCTCCAAGAAGAATTCATTGGCTCAAGAAGAAGGAAGTTATCTTGTGTTTGTGCCCCAGCATGGATGAGTCTAGCTAGGGCATCCACACTTATCTCTTTGATCAAACCCTAAAGTAGGGTTTTATCATTTTTATCAGCAGTCTTCTCTCTCAGGTTGATTACCGGTAGCTTCAGTTTGTCTCGGGTTGTTCCTTCCTCCACCGGGCAGTCCCTTCCTTCACCGAGAAGCCATCTCATCCCACGGGCAGCCCCATTCCTCTCCAGGTCACCCTCTTCTACTCTTGGAAAAGCCCCGGGCAAGCACCCAGCACCAACAGGTATCCCGTGAGGGCTGTCGGGCTTGCCACTCACCCTCAGGAAACCTACAGGCATACCCAAGAGGGATGTCGTGGCCACACAGACCCTCGGGCATCCTGTCGGCATACTCGTTGTTAGGATTATTAATCCTCCCTTGTTCATACTTTCTATTAGATTAATTAGCCTAACTTAAGAACCTTAATTAATTAATTAGGTCCACTAGTACAATTGGGTCTACTTAGCCTAATGGGGACACATGTACCAGTCACTGGAGTGTGGGGAACATTGTTAGAGGTTAATTGCCACTTACTACATGTACATGCATCAGTTTGGGCACCTCCTAGATCAATCCCTACATTTTAGGAGCCACTAAGAGTCCCGGCACCAACCTACTTCAGTTAGTTGGAGTTAGTACTAGATAGTCTTAGTTAGCCCTTAGTTACTTTCAGTTAGTTCACAAACAATTAGCTAGCGCATGTCTTGCATGGATAATGTATGGATGCATGTGGAGTAGGCGCCTTTGCCTACCTAACACACTCAGTTGCACTGAGTTAACTAGTTGTCATTGTTTGTTTGAGTTGGTTGGACATCTGGGAGTTAATTTTGGACTTCGATATTGATTGGGAGACCATGACTTAGAGATTCAGTTAGATACAGTCATATCCACTTGGGAGATTCAAATTCATACCCCGTGCATTCGAATTCTTCCTATGTAAACTATTGTAACACCGGATATTATTATTGTGAATGATATTGTAAATTCCTGAGCAATACTCATCCGTTTCTTGTGTGGTTTGTTTTGTTCAGTTTGTATCTTCATTCTCCATTTACTGCAAACATTATTAGAACTATTTGCTTGAAAATCTAAATGGCATTCAAATTCTAATATGGTGTCAGAGCCTTCTTAGGCAGGTTTCATGCTTGTTTCTCCCCATCGAACATCAAAAGTAGCTAGGTTTCCACAGAAGCCCCCTATGAAAATTTGCTAGCTCTGGACTTATTTAGAGCACCGGAGAGGGCATGACGGACCCTGAAAAAATGTTCATGTCGGGAGGAAAAGCATGATTCTAACAGTTCATATGTTTTAGTGTGTTATTGTAGTGAAATTGACAGGTACTACGTAGCTTGTGTGAAGTATTTGCAGTCTTCCAACCGGAGTGTTGCCCACCTATTTCAACTAGGTGGCAACCTCATGTACGTTGAAGATGTACATTATGTGCAGTTTGTACCATGGAAAAATTCTGGGGATTTTTTATTCAACAGGGCAATTATGCCCCTTTTGTACACGAAATGTCCGCTCCCCTGCGTGGGATAATTAATGTAACTTTATATGTCATCATGGTTCATTCCTCCAAGGATGTCACCATGGACTTTATTATCAGGGAAGTCCTCTTCACCAAGTGTTTTTTTTCCTCTTCCAGTTAATTTTGTTAATTAACAATTTTAATTGGTTGGGTTTTTCACTCACAAATCCTCCAAAGTGGTGAATTGGCGTTCTGATAATCAAGCCCATGAGGTGGCTAAGGTTTCAAGTTGTTGTCCATGACCATGCTAGCCATATCTTGTAGTCTTGCGGAATTTCGTTAGGATTTTAATTTTTATTTTGATTTTTTCTTAATTAATTAACTTTACCATTTGGTGGTTAATTAATTAAGTTTTGATGTAATAATGTAATCTCTTGAACCTTGGCATTTTGTAATAGGGGCTATGAATGCAAATAAAAATGCTATGACACCCCTTAAGCCATTGGTTCAAGTCTCATGTCATTCTGACAAGGAGTTAAGAAGTTAGAGCAATTTTAGTTAAGACAAGGTATTTTTTCCTAGGAAATTAATTTAATTTAATTTCCAAGGGTGAAAAATTAAATTATTTGATTTTGAAGGAAAAAATCAAATAAGGCCATGGTAATTAAGTTTGGGGGTGGCCAAGCATAGTCAATTTTTATGGTCAAAATAAATGTCTGAAGTTCTCCTAAGTGGGGCGTCCCTCTTTTCTTAATAAAAGATAAAAAATAAAAATTAAAGATAAAATAAAAAATTAAAGATCAAAAATTAAAAAATTAAAAAATTAAAATATTAAAAGATTAGAAAATAAAAAGATAAAAATTAAAATTAAAAATTAAAAAATAAAAAATAAAAAAAGATAAAAATAAAAAATAAGATTAAAAACTTGAAAATAAAATATTTAAAGATATTAAATAGAAAATTAAAAAATTAAAAAAAATAAAATATTAAAAGATTATATAAAAGATTAAAAAATTCAAGATAAAATTAAAAATTGAGTCAAAGGAGGCCCCACTTGAGTCATGGAAACCCTAGATCTAAGGGTTAGGCTTCATTGTGACATGGATCTATCTTTTTGACCATTGATTTGAAAAGACACCCTTGCTTATGATTGGTGGATGGCTTGTAAAGTCAACATACCTAGATCTAGTGGTGGAGATCTAATCTTGGCCATTGATCTTCAAGGGGTTGGGGTTGTTCCTCAATCTAAGTTGCAGGAAACGTCATAAACCCCCCCGTACCAAGCTCGTTTTCGGTATGAAACGCTGAAACCCGTGTGATACGCTCTTGAAACGCGTTTCAGAAAGGACGAAACCCTACCACGATGATGAAACGCGTATCAGACAACTGGAAACTCGTTTCACACGCGTATCACCTCCCTCACGCCGCGTTTCACTTTTGGATTAGGGCAAAACCGGGCCCAGTTGACATTTAATTTGTTAATATATATAATTTCGTGGTCTAATACACAGTCCCATCATCTATTGCAAGAGTCTCAGCACATATGCACAGTCTATGAGCCAAGGTTGAGTTCCATTGTGGAAAGGGAAGAGCAGGGTTTACATGTTTTTCAAGTTGTTAAAAGAGGGCACACATAGGGAAAAAACACCACGAGCCAGAATCACCACAGTCCTGTCTACAAGCACAATATTGCTGTCTTGTAGCAGCTTACTCCCTATTTCTGAGTTTAATCTTCTGTAGCAGCAAGTGTGCACTGGTTCACTGTAATAAGAGGAAAAGAGAGGTCGCCTCAGCTTGGTTTGTGGCCAGAAATTGTTTGGAGGTCAAAATCGTGCTTTGTGGAGCGTTTCTCAACCATAACAACGAGTTACAAATTCTTCCAGGCATGTAATTTTCTTTGAATTAAAATATCAGATCTGAGAATTTCTTTAACTATGGTTGTTTGTGTTATGAAAGACTGCTATTAGTGCTATTTTATTCCCTAAATATTGTCATAGCCAACCATGTCCCATATTGCTGCATGAAACTCCACATTACAACTAGAAAAAAATAGTGTCACACGCTGGGAGAGACTTGGGTCACCTACAGCAGTAGTGTAACTAATTGTTTGACGAAATATGTGAATAGCAGAAGTGTTTATTCCATCCATTATAGGTTTAATTAAGTACTGTGAGATTTCACATGATTTTAATATTGTAAGAGTATGCTGTTGGGATATTGTCATATTGTTAAATTGTTTGTATGCTGTTGGGATATTGGCATTTTAGGGCAGCAGAAGTCACTTCTTCCATCGATTTCACCAGCGAATTTTAAACAGCAACCATTTTTAGGCAGCTGAAGCAAACAGGTTTTCCAGTTAGGTGGCATTTTAGTGCAGCAGCAGTGCCATTTTGGTGTTTAGTGGTGAGCAACAGCCAACAAGCAATCTGTCAGGGTTCTGTTTTTTTTTTATTTGGTTTATGCTTCATTTTTTACAATTTTAATGCTAATTTGTTTTAGTGTTTCACCTATTTTTTTGCAGACAGCAGAAGCTATGGCTACCAATCAAGAAGCCACTTTTCCTCCACTGCCTAAGGCAAACAAAAGAGATGACTATTACCCATTATGGAGGCATGTTAAGAAGATTGCAAGAATTCCAGGTGGTGGTTCATGGGAATGGCGTTGCACGCTTTGCAATGGCCTGTATAAGGGCTCTTACCCAAGAGTGAGGGCACATTTTTTGCATGAAACCGGGAAAGGGGTTGACAGTTGCATGAAAACAAGTGATCCAGGGGAAAGGAGGAAGTTTGAGGATGAACAGCAAGAGGCTGATAGGGTTAAAAGAAGGCATGATGAGCTTAATAATGCCTCACGTCAAGCTCCGTCCATGGAGCCAAGGATTGTGCTGGAAGCAAGAAAGAGGAAGGCAGCTCAGAGTCAAATACAGGGACACGCATCAAAAATCAGCAATAGTTCTTCTCCTTCAATTCAAGACAGCAGGATAGCTAAAATGGTGGAGGTGCAAGGGAGGGAAGAAGCTGAAACAAGAGTTGCTAGATCCCTTTATGCTTGTGGCATCCCATTCAATGTGGTTCAGTCGCCTTATTGGCAAGACATGGTTAGGGCAATTAACACTGCTCCCAAAGGGTTCAAGGGGCCCAACTATGAAAAAGTACGAATCGATCTCCTAAAAAAAGAGAAGGAGCTTTTAGAGGATGTTCTATCACCTATTCGTTCTTCTTGGGGTAGCTCCGGTGTTACCATTGTCTCTGATGGATGGACAGATACTAGGCGAAGACCATTGATAAATATTATTGCCACTTCACCAAAAGGAGCAATGTTCCTAAAGGCTGAAGACTATTCAGGGGAGGTAAAGGATGCTCCTTTTATTGTTGATGTTATAATGGCAGCTATTGAGAAAATAGGGCCTAGTAAGGTGGTGTAAGTTATCACAGATAATGCACCGGTTTGCAAAGCTGCGGGTCTAATTATTGAGAGCAGGTATGACCACATTTTTTGGACACCATGCATTGTCCATAATCTGAATTTGATCTTAGAAGAAATTGACGACAAAGTTCCATGGATAAAGGAACTAACAGGGCAAGCAAGGGAGATAATTAAAATTCATCACCAACCACCACCAGTCTCAAGCAATATTTCGAGAATTCTCCAAATTAGAGTTGTTGAAAGTTGCTGAGACAAGATTTGCCTCCAACTTCATCATGTTGCGTCGCCTCGTTGACGTTAAGCAACCATTAGTTTCTATGGTGGTGAGTCAACTTTGGGTTGAGTGGAGGCGATCAAATTCAGAGCGGGGTACTATGGTGCGCAGGTTGTGCCTTGATGAGGAGTGGTGGAGCAAGATAGATTTCTTGCTCAAGTTCACAGGCCCCGCGTTTG
>LPNX010418310.1:5895-18190 GCA_001517045.1 Pseudotsuga menziesii
CATTTTTACCAATTTTTTATCAATAATTTTTTGTAATATTATTGAACTATTCATATTATTTACAATTTTTTTACAAATATTTTTAAAATTTTTATTAAGTAATTTAATTATAGATTTATTATCATCATTGTTTTCAAATTCAATAATTTATAATTTTTTTATATAGTAATTATTTAAAATTTTATAACAAAATATTATTTTATAATTTTTCAAATTCAATAATTTATAATTCCTTTATATACTTATTTAAAATTTTATAACAAAATATTATTTTATAACTTTTGGATCACGATAACTTTGTAAATGTTAAATTTATAAATCATAACTTTATAAAAAATTTACATAAATCATCAAAGCTTAATAAAATATATATCCTTATAATAAATTCACAACTAAATATTATAATATAATATCAATTTTATTTCTTACATTTTCTTAGGATTCTTTGTGAAGGGAAGAAAACAAACATATACATTTATATTAAGCCCCATCAATTTTATTTTTTACATAATCTTTTTTAAGAATAAGTATATATATATATATATATATATATATAATTTTATTTTTTACATAATCTTTTTTTAAAGAAAAAGTACAGAATTATTATTTTTAGTTTATTTATATTTATATGCATATGTATATGGTTTATAAAAATGAAATTTAGATTTTTTTTAAAATTTTTTATTTTTATGATATAAATATTTTTTATTATATAAAAAGTTATATTTTTATGAATCAAATTGTTTAAATTAAAAAGTGTTTAATTTATGTTTTTATAAGAGATTTCTATCAGATTTGCAAATAATTGTGAAAAAGGCTATTTTTAGCATTTGGGTAAGCATATGCATAGCATTTAACCATGTTAGAAGAAGGAGAAGATGTGGATAGGCCATTGAATATGAGGCAATTTGTATGTAAGATGAAGTTTATAGAAGGAAAGAGCACATAGTTATTATTTTTATTTTGTCCACAACAAGGAGAGATATATAAATCACTTACCTCCTATTAATTTGTTCATAAATTATAATTTTTTTTTTCTATAGTTTTGGATGGTTTGTATATGGTTCAAAAAAAATTATTTATATGATTTTTTTACATAATGCAAATTTTTTATGTTTTTATTGGGTTGAGTTGATGACGTATGTCTCGGGAATGCCTTCCCACTTTGACGACAGAGCATGTGTCATCCATTTAGACCTCGTATGGCGGCCCACTCATGTCATGTTTCTGCAGCTTCTCTTGTAGGACTGGTTGGGTTTGCGGTTTTGTAACTTGGAAAGTTTGTTGAATAAAGTTGGATTGTTGTGCGCATTGAACAGTTCTACATTTTAGTGTGCAAGAAACACTTAATGAACATGTTTTTTCACAGGTTGATGTTGACAAGAGTACATATTCATTGACTCTGGTTCTATTCCTAGGGAACTAGAAAGACTTACCAATTTGAATAATTTAGTTATGGAAAACAATTTTCTCAATGGCGTCAGTGGTGTTATTCTTGACGACATTTTCAAATGTATTGCACTTCGATAACTTAATTTGTCTCAAAACAATTTGTTCGAGTCTCTTGGTTCACTGACTAACTTGCTTTCATTAAACCTTTCATACAACAATTTGACGGAGCCATTTCCAAATTCTATCTCAAGTTTGGTCAATATCAATTATGTGAATTTATATCATAATTTATTTTATGATTCCTTGCCATCTGGAATTCCAAGTATTAAGCAATTAATTGTGTTAAGACTGTTATATAACTTCTTCGAGGAAAAAAACACCTACCCTTATTTCCCGCGTGTCAGTGGTCGATGAAGAAACATGTTTACTGGGAGTAGCGAAGCAACGAACGTTTTTTGATTGCACAACATTCTATGCTACAAGGGGTCTATCTTTTGCTAGGTTTGGGGCTACAAATCAAAACGCCTCTCCTCCATCTTCATTTGGAACTTCTGGTATAAAAAACACACATTTGGGACCAATTTTAGGAGGGGTGTTTGGTGGCTTGGGCATCGTCCTACTTGTGATAGTGATTATTTTCTTTGTTCTTAAACACGAGAGAATGGTTTCCATTGGACACACTGAAAGAGATGTAACTCCTTCAGTACACAGAGGAGGCCAATCAGTAGTTGGAATTTCAGTTAGATTTTCAAGCCTAGGAGAGTCTTTTGCTTATGAACAATTGTTTCAAGAAACGAGAGAGTTTAATGCTTCTAATCTTATAAATAATGGAAAAATGGCCACTCAGGGGAAGAATCTGAGGCAAGGTAAGGGACAAAGTGTGCAATATTACACATAAGAATTTCGAAAAAGAGCATTGGTACTTGGTATACCTCTCTACACCTAGGAATTTCTTCTCAAATATATAGGAGGATTGCATAGTTATTTATGTCATATGATATTGATGTTTAATCTAACTAACCTTGATGAGGTTTGTGTGCAAGCTACACACATTGAATCTAAAGGGAAGAGTGTTCATGATTTTCCTTTAGCTGAGCCTGACTAGGCAAAAGAAGGCAAGGAAAAAGGGAAAGGTAAGCATGCAACTACAATAAGGAAAGAGGAAGAGAATCCTACATGCTCGCATTGTCAAAAGCAAGGGAACGAAGAGGCAAAGTGTTGGAAGCTACATCCAACACTTTGTCATTCTTTATAAGATTAGAAGCATTAAACTCTCTCATTTCTTGAAACAATTGTTCATAAGCAAAAGACTCTCCTAGGCTTGAAAATCTAACTGAAATTCCAACTACTGATTGGCAACCTCTGTGTACTGAAGGAGTTACATCTCTTTCAGTGTGTCCAATGGAAACCATTCTCTCGTGTTTAAGAACAAAGAAAATAATCACTATCACAAGTAGGACGATGCCCAAGCCACCAAACACCCCTCCTAAAATTGGTCCCAAATGTGTGTTTTTTATACCAGAAGTTCCAAATGAAGATGGAGGAGAGGCGTTTTGATTTGTAGCCCCAAACCTAGCAAAAGATAGACCCCTTGTAGCAATTATAAATTATTGAATTTGAAAACAATGATGATAATAAATCTATAATTAAATTACTTAATAAAATTTTTAAAAAGATTTGTAAAAAAATTGTAAATAATATGAATAGTTCAATAATATTACAAAAAATTATTGATAAAAAATTGGTTAAAATGTATATAATAAATTTTAAATATTAATTTAATTTAATTTATGTTTATAAATATAATTTAGTTGAATTAAGTATTAATTTATCTTATATTATGTTAAAAATATTATATAATCATATTATCTAAAAACAATTAAAATAAATTGTTATTTTACATATTTGAATAAATCTAATATTTAAAAATATATATTTCTTAGATAAAGAATATATATATTTTTTATTAATAAATTAAATATAAAAAATTAAAATGAGAAAGCACTCTAAAATACGAGTCATATATGTGCAATAGCAACATACTTACCACCAGTATTTATAAACATATATTTCACCTTTTATAAATGATCTTAATCAGTTAGTAGTTTAGTAGTATATGCAATGGCAACATACATACCACCACTATTTTTTTACATATATTTCACCTTTTATAAATGACTTTTTATCAGTAAGTGAGTAGTATGTAAAGATGAAAACAAAATTATTGAATAAATATTGTATGACAAAGGAGAATAGTGGTATATAGAAATCTAGTTAGGAACTAAAATAGTTTATAGATACAAATTATTGAATAAATGTTTTATAACAAAGGGGAATAGTGGTATATAGAAATATATTTAAAATCTAAAATTGTTTATTATACATTAAATTACATTTTATGATTCTTAAAATTAATTTTATCTAAATAAATAATGATTTATGCATAGAAAAGAGAAAGATTAAACCATTTTATAGTAAATTCTATTCTTAAGATTAGTTTTGTGTAAATGAATAATGATTTCTATTCTTAAGATTAGTTTTGTGTAAATGAATAATGATTTATACATAAGGAAGAAGAATAATAAACCTTTTTTATTATTATTATTTTGAAAGTAAACAATGTCAAGAATAAAAGCATATAATTAATAATAAATTAATAATAAAAAAGGAAAAAAAGTAATTGCTATCCTTCCTTAAAATGAAGCACTAGAGAGAGGTACATTATAACTTCAATATTCAAGTTTCCAAATGTAACAAGACAAGAAAGTCTTTTTGAGTTTAGAAAATGTTTCTATGATATATCCTTAAGCAATTGATTTCAACTATGAAATATCAGTAGTTGGAGATAAAGATGAATTAAACGGAATCCTATATTAAAGTTTAATGAAAAGCTTGGTTACTTCATGGTTGGAAGAAAAAAAAACTTATATGATTAGTAGTAATGATGTTGGGTTGGAATTACCAAAATTACCAATGGAAGAAAATCCACAAGAGGGAATGTATTTAACATGAATAGTGGATCAATCAATTAGTACAATAAAAGAGGGAATGCATTTAAAATGAATAGTGGATCAATCTATTAGTACAATAAGAGAAAGGATCCAGTTGTGTCATTGTGTCATTTAGAATTGGAGAAGTAAAGAGCAGAGCACATAGGGTGGTTCACACAGGAATGGTAAACAGCAATTCAATTATTTAAAGAAAAAT
This sequence comes from Pseudotsuga menziesii, assembly GCA_001517045.1. NCBI lineage: Eukaryota > Viridiplantae > Streptophyta > Pinopsida > Pinales > Pinaceae > Pseudotsuga > Pseudotsuga menziesii. Next base: position 10,495 of record LPNX010418310.1, read on the forward strand.
GATTACAATATATAGTAAAACAATCTTGAGCAAACTAAGCTCTTAGATCCTACACTTATGAATCTCAAACCTATCTCCTGATATCATGAGATACACACAATATCATGAAATACACACATTCCAATCACTATAGTGCAGCCTATCATTGGGACATTATCTCCAACATTCTCCTTAATAAAGAAATAAAGAAATAATTCAAATTTACAAACTAAGTTATTCCAAATTGCCTAGATATACACACTACATAAAACTACATAAATATACTACTTATGAATAAACCATCTTCATTTATTTTATTTTAATATATTATGCCAACCTGGAATCTGCGTATTTATCATCAATTGCCCATCTTCATTTATTTTATTTTATTTTAATATGCTATGGCAGCCTGGAATCTGCCACATTGAATTGATACCTCTGCTTCATTGACATTGTAAACCTGCCTCCCTTATATTTTACCATTTAAAACCATCTATGATTGTTGGTCTAACAGCTGGATATCTTCGAATAGAAATTTTTAGCATACATTTAGCATGCATCTTCTCCAGATTGTAGATAAATTCTACAGCAATGCATGCCACCATCTCGGTAGACATCGCTTGTCCATAAATGCCCCTTGGCCATAATTACAACCTTTACTTGTTCTGTGTTCAAATTTTAAAACAACCTCTATGGCACCAAGACGAGTATTCTGATCAATGGAACCAGAAACAAGACTACCCGCATAAACTTGTCCAAATCCACCTTTATCCAGTTTCTTTTCAATCTTATACACAAGAGAGCCCCCTATACTCACCTTCTCAGTCAAAGGTGCAGTGTTGGCCTCATCCTCAGCAGCAGACACCTTATTGGCACTTTTTTCTGTACTTTCCTTATCCATTTCAGTAGCTACAGGGTTATCATGCAAAGGTAGAGCTAACTCCGCCGAAATCTCTTTGTCTCCTTCATCATTGACGGGAACTTGGCTGAAGTAATCCTCCTCATATTCAAGATAAGTCTCATTAAAAAAATCCATTTAAAAATAAAAATTTACCAAGATGTTCAATGCAACAACAAAAATCCATTTAAAAAAAATATTTACCAAAATGTTCAATGCAACATCAAGCAGCTTCAGATGGCGACTTTACTTCAGCAATTTCCTCATTCCTTAGTACAACACACTCAACGATCTGACTGGCGTTCCTCACAGCAGATCTTCACCTTCTGTACAGCTCAGACGCTGCAATGCAATTCAACCTTCGACAGTCTAACAAATCCAGCCAGCAGTAATCTGCTTTCTCTTCAAGTCATGGGCTTCTTCAATGCACAATGGGCAGTCTGCAACGATCTCCTCACAACAGCAGACTGATACCAATTTAGAATTGGAGAGGCAGGCAGATCTTCTCACAAATCGGCGGCACCTTCTGCAAACAGAGGCTCTCGGATCCACACTCACCACACCTGTCTGCACTTTTCACACACCTGCTGCTCCAAACAAACAACCCTTACAGCAGTGACGACTTCTTCTTCTCTCACTTGAAGAGATCTCACACAGCTCGCCTGTTTCGTTATCATCAGCTACACTGACAGTCTTCGTGGGCAAAGATGCACCAGCACTTTACCTTATCAACGTCTCCTCTCTCACACAAGAGCGGAATCAACTTCACCCGCAGAAGCTCCCTTTTTCGGATGGATGGCTTCTCACAAACTGATGGTGGTGGCTTCACACAACGGTCTCCCTCTGGCTCCTCACGGAAAAAGGTTGTCTCTTGAACACAGGGACAATGACTCTTCCAACAGTGGCAGCGACGACAGCTCCTTCTTCAGCAGCGACAGAACGATAGCTTCACGGTTTTTCCACACACAACAATGGTGGAATCTACTCCACGCAGCTCAGGCAGCATTCAAAGACAACTCCTCAACAATCAATTAAATAATAGCTAATTCTTACAGCGACTCCTTCAACTGCGGCTTCACAAATTTGATCAGTAGCGACTCCTTCACGGGTTTTCTACAGGCAGCGTTAATCTTCTCAATCTCAGGCAGTGGATTCCTTTACACAGCAATCCCATCTGGCTTTCTTCTCAATGCCTCAACTCACAGCCTCATGGATCTGATATCAATTTAGAATGGGAGAGGCAGATAGAGCAGAGCACATACGCTCGCTCGAGCAGGAGTGCCTACGTTTGGAAAAGGAATTGGTTGGTAGAAAATTAATTCTGGACATCGTGGGCGGCGGGCAAGCGAGGGGACGGCGGTGGCAGCATGACGGAGGCGAACAGGGTTGCCAGTAGCCGGATTGTTTTGAAAAATTCCGTCACTAAACGATGTAGGGACCCACGCCAGGTGGCTTATCCAGCATGAACGTACATGTTGGATAAGCTCAGCCCAAACAGTGATACAGCTGCAGAGTTTTTTTCTTATGATGACATGTGGATGAATTATTCAGAAGAAGCGCAGTTGGAGTCCAACGAAGAATTCCTGAATGATGGCGATAATAATATTGAGAAGGAATTCGGAGGTTTTGATGATATAGGTAAAGGGGCCGAAATCCGAGAGGGAGGTTGAAGTTTTGGATGCTTGAATCCATTATTTTGCAGATCGGAAAAAAGAACTCTCCAAGCTAGTGCATCTTCTTTACAGAGCAATTCAGGCAAGATAGAATTTCCAGAAACTACAGAAAAATCGCTGCTCAGCTGCCCACCATCTCGAGGTATAAATTTTGAATGATGCACATATCTACCATATCCACAAATCTTGTTTGAAGCACAACAATGGTGGGTCGACTGCTTGCAAAAAGATTAGCAGACAAAACCCTCCCCTTTCAGAGCAAAAATCTTTCAACGTTGGCAGTGAGGGTGTGATATTGAAGAAACAGCCCGGGGATTAGAAGAAAGGCGGATTTCTCCCCTTTTGGCTTATTAGGTATGAACGGCAGCATGGTTGTTATATGGTAATTTGCAGTAATTTGCACAAACCAGTCTTTGTTTTTATTGCTTGATTCATTTTAATGTTTTCATTTTTTGCCATTCCGAGAACATTCCTTTATCTTCTTTGCTTGATTTATATTTTGTCTGATAATATACCTTTGCAAACATTTCTTGATTCATTGTGAAGTAGATCCCTTCAGTGAGATGGTGCAGCGGAAGAGTTGTGAAAAGCTCCATTGAAAATATGGCCAAGGTAAAGTGATAGAAACCCTGTAACCGGTTCGTTCTAGGTTTTCATTGTTACTTTCCAACTACTACAACAAAATTTTTTTCCATTGTTCTTTTGAAGGGGATGCAAGTGCAAAAACAACTTTCGATTGCCATTACTCTTTTGGAAACACAAAACGTTGCAGAGCAATGAAATGAAATGAAGAAATTTACTATTTAAACCAATTATTTCTTAACATACCTCAAATCATGGAGGTTGTAGCAGCTGATTGTTCTTTTTTCATTAATTGTTGTGTTTCCTCTGCCTATTACGCTCATATATCGCCTCGCCTGGATGTTCATGGGGAACCTTCTATCACCTATATCCACTCTCGCACTCTTGCAGAGCGCTCTAAATGGCAGATGTTGATGTTCATGGCACAGCTTAAAATGAAGCAGCCATTTCTGAAATCTCATTAGCAGTAACAAAGGTTCAGATGGATGGCTTTTGATGTCGTTGTTGCTGGTGCTAGACAAGGGCAGATGGATGACTTTTGATGCTGCTGGTGCCAAAGAAGGGCGATGGGAGGGAAGTTAAAAGCAATGCGAGAGCAGGGCAGAATTTTAAGGCGGTGGGAGGGAAGTTAAAAGCAATGCGAGAGCAGGGCGGAATTTTAAGGTGGTGGGAGGTGCTGTGTCAAGCGGATGAATGATGACTCACAGCTTCCTTTCGATTTGGCAGCAGCTGGACACAATTGCCACATAAAATCTGCAAAGCCGTGCATCAACTAGCAACTTGTAGAGTACATACAGAACAAAGGAAGATTACATTTTGATTACATTTAATGTTAGCCAAGTAATGCTAGAGATTCTCTAGCATTACAAGGCTTGACAAAAAAACTTCAAAAATTACCTGAGCATTGCCCATCAATGTATATTTTAACATAAGGTTTTTGTATGAACAACCTCGGGATGAGGCCAAATAAGAGGCCAAAGTTTTTAATTGGTTTATATAAAGTGCCTTTCATTTTTATTAGTCCTTCAAAGTTTTAGTCAGAGTTTTAGTCAGAATATGAAATGAAGAACTTAGAATAATAGTTTAAAAGTTGCTTTGATTTGCGTGTCAAACAAATGAAATGACGGCAAGGCCGTTCATAGAGTCCCTGCTAGCCGAGGGCAGGGACTAATAAGATAACTTTCGAAGAGTAATATCTAATCTATTTTTTGATACAAAATAGGGTTTCTGTTCGACATTTTTATAGTCAAACATGTGGTGTTCTATTTGGATGCACGTTAAATCGTTCAGTTGTAAGTATTTTTAACATAAAATGCTCTGGTAAATATAATTATAGTTTATGAATCAAGTTAAGGTTCAATTAAAAATGATTTGAAATTTAATGGGTGTGGTGTTAAATTTTATGTGTAAAACTCAAATAAAATAAATATATAAGTGGTATAATGGTTTTGTGATTGATAAGAATATGGTTTAGTGTAGTTATTTCGATGTATAATGTATACGCGATTATGTTATAAAGTGATCAGTTTGTTTGTTTATTTGTTTGTTTGTTTTTATTAAATGTGAATGATTATAAAAATTGAAAAAAAATAAAGTGGAACATAAAATATTTATGGATTTATTATATAAATAAGTAATTGTTTTTATAAAAATATTTAATAAAATATATTCAATTGATCACATTAAAATAATTAAAACATTAAATGTGAAGTGAATAATATTTTATTTTTATTTTTAGTAAATAAAAATCAATAATGACTTATCAAAGTTGTTATAAGGCATTTTTAGAAATTCGATATTAAATATTTTAATTCTTTTGTTTTAAAAATAAAACCACACTTGTGAATTTATGTCTCGCTATTTTGGGGATTGTCTGTGCAGAGTAAGCCATTAATCCATAAGCGACATATAAGTGACGTCAATATTTTATTTTTATTTTTTAGCAAACAAAAATCAACAATCGCATATCAAAGTTATCACCAGGCACTTTTAGAAATTCGATATTAAATATTTCAATTTTTTTTTGTGTTTTTAAAATAAAGCCACAATCTCGAGAATTTATGTCTCACTATTTTTGGGATTATTTGTGTAGAGTACGTCATTAATCCACGAGCGACATAAATCACATAGCATCAATCATCACTTCCGAGGTTTACACCTAGTAACTAGGACTTCCCAAGATGTCACCCATCCCAAGACTCCTCTAACTCGAGCGTACTTAGCTTATTACCTCATTTACAAAAACCTTACCAGGTATTGTGCCTCATGAACTATTTAGCTTTGATCTCCCTTGACTCTTTTATTTAAGCTTTTAGGGGCTTTTGAGGTCCAATATACAAGATGTCATTTTGGGATTATCTACGTAGAGTAAATCATTAATCTATGACTCATATTCCATGAGTATAGTCACATTGATCAATTTCTCATGGTTTTGAATAGTCCACTAAATACTTAAAACTTATGTCCTGTCAAGAATATTTGAACGTTCAAAAAGTGAATTAAATGAATTTTTTTTTAATAAATCATTTTAAGAAAATAGTTTTTAAAAACATTGGAAACTTTATAAAAAAATTATGGCATAAAATTAAACCAATTTGAAGCAGAGCACTTTGACTTGCAAATGAAAATTATGTTCCCTACTTTAGAGAGACTAATAATATAATAACCACAAAATATTGCTTAAGGACCAACTAGAAAGCTATAAGACAACTAGAGAGAAAGATATGGGATACCTACAAAAAATAAAACAATAAAATATTGTTAGCCACATATACTTTGGAAATACATTATGTTTTTGTCATTACTTCTATAAAATATGTAATATCAACATTTGACTTGTGTGTAGAAATACAAGCTATCACATCCTATCACATCCTTTGGAAGAGGGCACATAGGCCTTTTGCAAGCAAAATGTCTTGCCTTTCAATTATTATTTTGTGATAGAATATTCCACTCTTCTCCTAGTCTTCTTTAGTGTATTCTCACATTGCAAGCAAGATAATGCATGGCTCTCATTTTTGTTATTGTTTCAACTTGCATAAGAATCTCATGAACATGAGGCTAGTAAGACCCTGTGGTAAGTTGGAGAATTTGTCATTGTTCGTATCTTGCTTTTTAATCATTATTTTGTGATAGACTATTCCACTCTTCTCCTAGTCATTTCTAGTGCATTCTCACATTGCAAGCAAGATCTTGCATGGCTCTCATTGTTGTTATTGCTGTAACTTGCATAAGAATCTCATGAACATGAGGCTAGTGAGACCCTGTGGTAAGTTGGAGATTTTGTCATTATTCTTCTCTTTCCTTTCAATCATTATTTTGTGATAGACTATTCCACTCTTCTCCTAGTCTTTTCTAGTGCATTCTCACATTGCAAGCAAGATATGCATGGCTCTCATTGTTTTTATTGTTGCAACTTGCATAAGAATATCATGAACATGAGGCTAGTGAGACCCTGTGGTAAGCTGGAGAATTTGTCATTGCTCATAGAAGAAGGGGTTTAGTTTTAAGGTGAAGAATCACATTTATAATGTCTATGAAAATTGGACCAGACTAAACCCTATAACCTCATGCTTTTGCTAAGAATTGTATTAATTGACTCAATGCTCTACCATTACAAGTTCCAAGAGAATAATTGCCCAAACATGTTTCTCTTTCCTTGCACTAGAGCATTGGAGATGATGGAATCCTAGAGAGGCTATTTAACAGAGAAAGGAGAGCCATTCCCTTACGTTGTGTTACGTTAAGAGGGAGAAGATCCTTGTTGATTGGAGGGTGGGTAAGGCTCACACGAGAACTTAATAATGGTAAGTTTGGTTTGGTTTGAATACTTGAGCATTATGGTTGAGTTAAGTGAGATTATTTCATAAATATTTTTCATCTTATTAATCTTATAACTAAATTTGAAAGTGAAATCTATAACAAATTCTTATGGTTAGATAGTAAATCATTTTTTTCAAGAATATAGTAAAATATTTATCAAAAAATAAATATTGTTTTTCTACACAATACAACATATATGCTATAACAAATTCTTATGGTTAGATAGTAAATCATTTTTTTCAACGAATATGGTAAAAAAAAAATTTAAAAGTAAATATTATTTTTCTACACAATACAACATATATGTTATAAACATTATTTGTCTACACAATACAACATATTGTTTATTATCTAAATATTATTCCCCCAATTGAACGAGTTTTTCACACAATACAAGTGTCAACATAATTTTTATTATGTCATAGACGTTTTTATTTGAGATTTGGAGTGGACTATGGCCTATGCTTTTTCATCTACAAACGAGGATGATATATATATATATATATGTGTGTGTGTGTGTGTATGTGTATGTGTATGTGTATGTGTATGTGTATATATATATATGTATATGTATATGTATATGTATATGTATATGTATATGTATATGTATATGTACATGTACATGTACACATGTACATGTACATGTACATGTACATATGTATATGTATATGTATATATGTATATATGTACATGTACATGTACATGTACATGTACATGTACATGTATATGTATATGTATATAT
>LPNX010418310.1:18214-50942 GCA_001517045.1 Pseudotsuga menziesii
TTTGGGTTAGATAAGCACTTATGTGTTTTCTAGAATGCGTGATTATGAGACAATTGTACTTTCCATATTGATTCTATGGAAACCATTACAAATTCAAAATAAACCATTATTAAAAAAAATATAAAAAAAAATGATGCATGGAAAATTGGTAGTTGATGCATGGATAACTCCTGTGTGAATAACTCTCAGTTTGAGAGAGATAACTCATTTAAATAGAATACTATGTGAACAAGTAACTGATAACTTATTAATGACACTTAATTTGTTATTAATCAATATTCACCAACCACAAATTAAGTAATTATATTACTTTATAATGTTGAGTTTCTACATTTCATACAAATTTTCAAAAATATTAAAAAAAACTTATAAAGATTTAATAAACAAAACAAATATATATATATATAACCAACTGTTACAGGAAGAATGTCGGTGATAACATGCAACTAGGCATAGATAACTCAGAGTTGAACCTGTTTAACTATAAGAATAGGAGGGATAAAAAAAATCCAAAGAATCTTCCATTCTATTGCTATCTCTCAACCATTTGATCCCTATCGACGTGATCTAGCCACAAACTATGTGGGTGTGCTAGTTAAATCTTTACACCAATAGGTGTTTTTATTTGAGATTTTGGGGTAGATAAGCACTTATGTGTTTTCTAGAATGCGCGATTATGAGACAATTGTACTTTCCATATTGATTCTATGGAAACCATTACAAATTCAAAATAAACCATTATTAAAAATAAAATAAAATAAAATGATGCATGGAAAATTGGTAGTTGATGCATGGATAACTCATGTGTGAATAACTTGCAGTTTAAGAGAGATAACTCATTTAACTAGAATACTATGTGAACAAGTAACTGATAACTTATTAATGACACTTAATTTGTTATTAATCAATATTCACCAACCACAAATTAAGTAATTATATTACTTTATAATGTTGAGTTTGTACATTTCATACAAATTTTCAAAAATATTAAAAAAAACTTATAAAGATTTAATAAACAAAACAATTAATTTTTAAATAATAAAATAGTTTTTCTTATTATTTAATGTTCTTTAATATTGATATTTTAAAAGCTCCCAAACAAAATTATATAAAATGTTCTTAAGATTTTATTTTATTTTTATTTTGAAACAATTTTTTTTTACATATGAAACGTTATTACATTTTTTAAGTATATAATTTTTCATTCAAAATTATATTTAAATTTGTTTTGTATATGAATTTTATTAAGTTTTCGACAAGGAATATATATGAATCGGTTAGGTGGATTATTTGGAGAGACATATTTAAATTTTTTATTTTTCAAATGTTTTTTATTATAGTTTGATTATTTTTTATGTTTTAAATTATTTATATATTGATTTAACTAAGCTTCTATTGGTCTTTTGCAGGTGGAGGAATATTTAATTTTTTTTTTCAATTTTTTTTATTAAATGTTGATCTAACTTGGCTTCTATTGGTCTGCGGAAGTTTGCTTAGGACTTTGTGCCCCAAGACCCGGCGACCAGATGACCTAAGCATTCCCATTGACATGTATTGAAAAATGATTTTCAATTTTTTTGAGTAGAGAGCCTTCCTACCAAATTCAAAGCATCTTCAACAAAATTTTAATACAGTCGTTCAATCCTTCTATACACTAAACGTACCAATTCATCAATACACTAAATGTACATTGAGTAAGGAATGTTTAAACCTGACAGAGTTATGAGTACTAGCTCAACTCGACTCAGACTCTGTGAATGTTTTACTGTGTTGAAATGCGGGTTTTGTGTTTTTCAATTAACCATTACTACAAACAGTGCCTTAGCTGAATTGAAATGGTTGCTTCCAACACATACACCATTATCATTATATCACGAGGCCGCGTGGGGAAGTCTGTGCCTTAGCTGAATTGAAATTGTTGCTTTTTGTATAAACTTCTGGGCATTAAGCACCTAGCCAACATGTACACCATTATCATTATATCACGAAGCTACGTGGGGAAGTATGAGGATGTGAAGCGGATGCTAGCGGACGCTAGAGTCGATTCTTATTACGCTGGTCACATGCCAGGCACACGCTGGTAAGGTCGAGGAAGCTATTGAACTCTTCAAGTAGGTTGAGTATTACAATTGCAAACCTTCCATATTTTCTTATAATAATAGATTTCTGAACTTGTTGATTGAAAAAAATGATATTCAGATAGCCTTAGGTTTCTTCAGAGACTATTTGCGCAAAAACATATGCCCTGATTTGTATACATTTAATATTCTAATCGAGGGGCTTTCCAAGGCTGGGCATGCTGATGAGGTTTTAAAGTTATTAGAAGTAACAAGGATAGTGGCGTTATTGGTAGGCTTTTTATATATAATCCTGTGATTGATGGGTTCTAGAAAGGCAGTGAATGTAGATGGAGCGAATATGGTTGTGGAAGAAATGCAAGACACTGGTTGTAGCGCAGATAGATTTGCATATACTATTATGATAGTTGGCCATTGTATGAAACCCAGATGAGTGAAGCTATTAACCTTTTTCATAAAATGTTGTGAGTCGGTTGTCATCCATACAGTGTATCTGTTCAAGCTTTAATATATTGTTTTATAAAGGTAGGCATGCCTAATGAGGCTATAAGTGTACTTTTGATTGTATTGGAAAAAGGTTGCACTTCAGACTTGTTATCTTGCAAGTCAATCATTAATGAACTTTTCAAGGTAGAGAAGGAGAGCGATGTAGCTAAATTAATTAAAGATGTGTTGGATAAAAATGGTGCTTCTTTTGCCATCATCTTATTCAGAAAACTAGGTGGTTGCATCTCGTTGGAGGTCATCAAGAAACCAGGATGCATGGGAATCATTATTTGTATAACTGTTAGGAGTCAAAACAAGTTTATTACGCACCTGATTCAAACACATTACAAAGTCCTCGGTGTATCTTAATTTTTGGTTGGTAATTCATTTAATCTCGATATGCTAATGTTGATTTTTTACTCTGGAGAAACTTTCTACAATACTCCAAAAAAATCAATAGTATATACCACCTTTTCAAAAGTATTATTCGATGCAAATGAGTGAGAGATGAATGTAGAATACATCACTATAAAAGTCGTTTTCAAAATCATCAATTTTTTATTCCCAGGTACGATAGATATGTTTTGTAGAAGTATCTTAAAACATCATTTTATAATAGAATTTGGAGATATTTGTGTGGTTATAAATAATAGGGTATCATTATGTTCTTGCAAAAAGTTTATTTCATAGTTTCGGCAATCTTCTACGAAATCCTTGTTGTTATGGTCATTTTACAAATTTTGCATGAGATTGGCTGATAGAATAGATATGGTGAGAACTTATCAAACTCGGATGGAAAAATGAAGTAGAAATGTTATAATTATCATAATTATAACAGTTATAATTATCATCATTTTCTTTGAGATATATTCCTATTGAAGTATAAACTAAAGCAACTAATGAGTTCTTCCAGTTCCATCAAGTAGCGATTTGCAAATGACATTGTGCTTGCTAAACAATTTCAAGGAAAAACATAAAAGAAAGTCACAGTTTACACATTTTCCTGTAGAAGGTATTTAGGATCTATGACATGAATGGCAACATATGTTTTCAGAAAAATATGTTTTGTGTTTGATTAGATATTTGATTATACTAGTTTCCATCTCGTAACAACATTTCCTAAATTAAGCCCTTTTATTTTTATTTATGTAGGCTCAATAATTTATTCATCTACAAACTATGGGATATGATCCCCATTCACGAATCTTCATAATTATGCCCATTAGCAGAGATATCTGTACTCCACGCATGATACTAACCATTTTACATAAGTAGAAGAGAAGAAGAATCGTTGCTCTTCTCATCGGAGTTTACATAAATGAGTTTTTTTGTCCAAATTATAGTAATTTTCTACTTCAAGCTGCATGATCAAGAAGTGGTGTTTTAGTTGCAGTTACATTGGAGTAATTAGACAATCACCAGTTCCAATCTCTCCACAGTTAAGCTTTGTCTATATCATAGAGGGGTATTTTTAGCTTCACGCAAGAATGCTATAATTTTTTTTTGCAATTGCTTCTTGTAACAAAGGGCTTTCCTTGTGTCTTATTGATTTTTTCGTTAATTTCATCTCACCGTATTTTTAAATGTGGCTTGGATTCCTCATTTAATCAATTAGCCTTGTGTTTTAGTTTGTAGTTTCCATTTACATTAGAATTATACTTTCATTATAATTAAGCAAGGATTTGTTACAGGTGTCTGTATTAGATCCTAATTTTGACATTTAAATATTCCTTCGAGGGGATTTCCAACTATAATCACCTCATTTTGTACTTTGCATAGTTTCGTTTATGTATAGCATATTTCTCTTTAAAGGTTATTATGTATCCTACAGATAGATTAGGGAAGTTCCCAGCACTAAATACATTGTTGTGTTGTAGAAGAAGTTATCCATGAGAAATTGTTTAAACATTAGCCCAAATTTTCAACAAGTAATACACATCCTGTGATGCTAGCAAGAGACCTCTCTTCCATATTTGTTTCATGAAGGACTACCTAAGGAGCATCTCCAATCTCCTATATCCTCTTGCAGAAGAAAAAAAGTAAGAATAATCAACTTTGTGCTGCTGCCAATATTCTATAAGCTATGGTGATTGTCCATGTTAGTGATACATCTTGAGTGAAGATTCTTCTCAACCTTTATTGAATTCTTTAATTCCTGTATCTATATATTTTAAACTTATGGCTGCTTTAAACCAAATAAGCTACAATTCCTTGCCGAATTTTGTAAATGCTATTTTAACAGGGTAATATGTCTGGAGGAACTATCTGTTGTATGGGAAAGATGTCTTGGGGGATTAAATGTTCAGGAGAGATGTCCATTGAGCAGTCTGGTTACTCTTTCCTTTGTAATTATATACGAAAAACCACACCCATTAAATTTTTTGTCCATTTAATTTATGTGATTTGACCCAAAATTGCTTTGAAAATGTTTTGTTCAAAGCAGTTTTGTTCGCTGAAAACCAGTGTTTGCATCGAGTCTTTGCCAATGCCACTCAACACCCATGTGATTAATAATTCAATGAGCAATTAAATAGTGATGAGTGAAGAAATTAAAGTTCATTTCAATAAATGTCATTCCTCCATGCAAATAGATGAATGATATCATAAAACATGAAATATTAATGGAATAATTTTAATTGTTTTTAAATTATTGAGAGCCATTGTAATTTCACACATATAACTATATTAATGTTGATGGAAAAGTTTCCTTTTTTAAATGGATAGTCATGGTAATTTGACACATATAACCAAATATATGATAATAAAATATATTTTATTCATAATTATAAATTATAAATATTTTAATTTTAATGTTAAGTTTTATTAAAATTCATTTTATTTTTCAAAGGGTTTAAAAGTCAAAGAAGGTATAATATAATTTTTTTTAATGGATATATATATATATATATAGAGAGAGAGAGAGAGAGAGAGAGAGAGAGAGAGAATTACATAATTTACACAATCATTACATAGTCAAATTCTGCTCAATTATTAGTATGCCCAGAATTACATAAATCATACAATCATTACATTGTCAAAGTTGCTTGCAATAAGCGTCACAAAGCAAGATTGAACCGGTTGGGATAACAAATATTGACTCACCTTACCAACTATTTAGGAAATTAATACTACCCAATAATATGGCCTTTATGTATCTAGCCAACCATTGTGCCTATTGCTCTAGCAAAAGGATTTGAGATAGTGGATTGCTCCTTTGGGAGTTCAATGTTTGTTGCTTTCTCTACCTCTATTGCATCACTCCCAGGAAAAAGATCTTATGTAGGTTGTCGTGGAAGACAAATGATCTAGCTCCATACAAGTGCAAGGGTGTGATAGAGGGTAAAATGCATGTTTAGTACTAGCAAATTGCGATAGTCATGCCTGTCGACTAATCTAATAATCACGGGAGTAAGTTCCAGAAACCAAAAATCATATTATGTTTCTTTACATGGGGTTAGGCTGAAATAAGTGAATTTAAACCATTTCAATGTAACTTGGTGGAAGCAATCCTATTGGGCGAAGACCCTTTTCTTTTATAGTTGTACTTACACCTTCTCCTACTAATAATATGTTAACTATCTTTCCAAGTGTAGTTTAATATTATCTTGAAATCATATACACATTCCTATAGATCTAGTAGTCAATTATGCCTTAACTCCAATCAACTGAGATGTGCCTTAACTCCAATCAGATGTGCCTTAACTCCAATCAACTGAGATGTGCCTTAACTCCAATCAACTGATAACTTAGGCTATGACCTTTGGTGTTATTGGCTTATTGTCCCTATGGCTATTTTTTTTTGTCGTCGAGCGAATTAAACCTACGTAACCTATACAAAGACAAAGTGGAAACAATACTAAGACCAGGAACAACCAGATCCTAAATTAACATTAACCATATATGCACAAATAATAAATATATGGTTGACCAAATGAAGAATTTGGGAAAATATAATGTAACTAACACATACGAGACCCGGTTTTTTTATTCACTTAATTGGTCATAGAACCTTCCAGCCAAAGGTTAAATACACAATTCAACCAAGTTCGAATGTAGATAATGTAACTCTCACAGAGATAAGGAACACACTGTTTTTCATTCACCTAATAGGTCATAGAACCTTCCAACCAAAGGATAAATTCACATATAAACCAAGTTCAAATGTATACACTAGCTGATATTCAAGCGTCCATGTACTTAAATATAAGTTGCAAAATATATGATAAGTGTTTAAACTGTAAAAATAAATAATAAATTTGATAGCGTCTTGCATGCATAACTGTAGTGGAAAACACATGATCTCTGTGGCGAAAGTTCCAACTCATGAAATAAAAAATTAAATCTTGTAAGCAGAAACAAAGCATCAATTCTAGCCATAGGTTCAACATTGGAAACCCTTGCATAAAAAATGAAAAGATTAAAGGATGGTAGCATTAAAAGCAACACCTCGTCTTCGACATTGGTGCAATGCTTGTAAATCGAAGTGATGACTGTAAATGCAAATATTTTTGGTGTGATGGAGAGAGAGCATCACGATCACCTTTTGCAGGCTTTGATATGCTCCTTAAACATCTCCCACCACTCTGAAAATGAGGCTAATGATTGATTTTTTGCGAGTAAGTGGCCATAAATAATCAAGCAATAAAGATATTCAAATTTATTAATATTGAAAAATTTGAACAATGTATCGTCTTCATGGATTGACAATGGTGGTTTCATCGATGGTAATGCAAATGGTATGAAGAAAGCTTTGGGAGCTTGCTGCATTATATCAAAGCCTAAGGAACCAAAACCGGTCAAGTATGGAGAGCCTAGTATGGGAAGCAGATGGAGGTGGGTTTGAATCACCTTAGGACTTATAGCCTGTGCATTGGCCACTCGGGAATTTGACCATCTCCCCTAAAAAAATGTCTATCTTGCTGCTGCTAGTCAAACACAAAGATGTCAAATCCTTTCAAACCCTAGGTCGCAAAGTGGAATCGTGGGAAGTGTGTGAAGCACATAGGGTAAATATTTCAATGAAGTATCTATTCCTTTGTCATTGCAGTCTCTGCCTTCTAGGATAATAATAGTTATTCATGTAGCATGATTGTTAGTTATGTTTCCTGGTTGGAAAATATAAATGATGTAAGAATGATAAGTTACATCAACCCTAATCATTTATCATCGTTGATAATTAATGATCCCTACAGAGAACTTGAATGATAGTGGTGGCAAACACATGATATCTTTGGCGAAAGTTCCAACTCATGGAGTAAAAACTAAATCCTGTAAGCACAAACAGAGCATCATTTCTAGCTGGAAGTTCAACATTGGAAGCCCTCACATAAAAAATGAAAGGATTAAAAGAATGGTAGCATTAAAAGCAGCACCTCGTCCTGGAAATTGGTGTGGTTCTTGTAAATGGAAGTGATAACGATTGAGTAGGGTCTGAATCTCATTGTTGGGTTCCTTCTCAATATCCAGTGCATCCTTATGAAGCATGATGATCACTCATATGATGGCCTTGTGAAAGTAGAGAAAAACTAAAATGGGGGATTTCATAGGGGAATGTCGCACATAAGCCATTGAGAGGGGTCCGTGAACTCATTATCCATTCAATTGGAGACAATAGTCTCTGGGCATGCTGAAGCCTTGTCAAAGGAGTCGCCATAAAATCTTGAAAACCTCAAAAAACCAGGGTTTTTGTAGTGATAAAATCAAGAAATACCATTCAAAGATACCGGTATCCCCAAATTTCATTAACCTAAAGAACCGAACGATATGATTCAAGAGATCTCAACCAACCACTCTCTTCGTCCACTCCTGTGCCTATTTTTTCTACTATTTAGATTAACAAATTCCTTCCTTCCTCGCAAACTCGCATGTTGAATGGGGCAGTGAAGGTAGGGTTCCCCCACATAATTTGAGATAGAATTAATCATTGCAATTACCTAACTCAAATTGTATATAGAGTATTACTGTGTTAGGGATCAAAATTTAAATCTTTCATAGGGCATTTTCATAATCTGCCCAATCATAAATAATCAATTCTATTAGCTCGAATAAAAGTTAGATTGTCCGTATCTAAGCCTTGATATTCTTGGTTTGCAACATATTGGATTCCAACTTTTTATTCCCTTATGAAATTATGGATCGCATGCAATAAGACCAAATTGGATTGCCATTCCCCTTACCAGGGAATCGAGATGCATAATGTAGACTTAGTATCAATCACGATATTAGTGATGGATGAGTTGTCATAACATAATTTCATATGATTTCATTTCTATAACATTTAACAAGGAGTCTTCACACTTTGGACTTGACTTCAGTGTTTCCAAAATTGACTTCAATGTTTCATGTTTCAGTAAATAGGGAAACATGAAAAATTGAAAGTTTCAGAGGTTGGAGCTTTGGAGACTTTAATATATGTTGGAAAAACAAGAGAATTCCATTCCATTAAATTAATCATTCTTGAAAACATAGTGCATCTAGAAAATCTAATGCTAAGATTGTAACTGATAGCATAGAGGAATCCTTATCACGCTGAAGGTATGAGGAGAAAGCTACAAACAACCTCATGTGTGTATGCTCCAACATAATATTGTTATAGTATAACACGATATTAGATGTTTATGTAATATGGTCACTAATAACTTAATAAGTTAGCAACATATGACCATTGTAGTAATTAGCCAAATTCCAAGTTGCTCACAAGGATCAACTCAGCGTTGCATGGTCAAGGATCCAACCCATCCACAACTGCACCCCTAACAACTTTTTTCTCCTTTTCTTCATCTACTTCTTCTCTCTACCATGGATGCAATGAAGAAAAACATGGTGGTGGATATGGAGAACGATGGGTGAAGAGTTGTGATGCCAATGGCTACGCCTGCCACACATGATGGAGGAGGATGAGGTGGTTATGTAGTTCTAAAATTTGTGGTATTTTCCTCTTCTTCCTCTGCGAATTGGTTTGTCGCTTCCCCTTTGTCGACCCCTAGATCAACCGGGATTGAATATCCGTGATTCTGGGTCGATCCGGACAGGGCCCAATAACAACCACAACCACAATAGGTAGTGATTCCGACGACATTCATGCATGGAGACACAACTATGTTTAAGGAGTTTTTCTAGAGGCTTACCGATGCCTCCAATGATGAACAAGAAAAGACACTTCCCATCATTATTCCTACTCTCTATGCCCCTAATCCGCTTGTACCTGCCAATGAGCTGAAGGCAAACCGACTAACTTTGTCCCCGATCCCCATCCTAGCCCCAACTTCGGCTTCCGCACTCCCACGAGGGAAGGAAAAACTCGTCAAGATTGGAATCAAATTGGGTCCTTGGAAACCTACCTTCAAGTTGCACGAATGACGTCAAAATATGTGAAATATGCAGATCCCAGTGACACCTCTCAGCTCAGACCCTTTTGATTGCCCCTCGAATTCGACTTCGTGCGATGAATCTTTGATTTTACAGGAGGAGAGGAACATTGTTGAGAAATGATTATATTTTCATCCCTCGCCTCTCATTGCGCCTAGGGGTAGGGAGCCAAATATGCTAACCTTGTTTCCCCCGTAATCTCCTTGAGGATACAGATACATAACATCATATTCAATTCATAAGATGAGAGTGTTCCTGAGAGATTGAAGTAGCATGAGCAGACAATAGAAGAAACCAGTGGACAATGGACGAAACCAATGGACAATGCACAACCAAGGAGGAAGACACACGGAGAAAAGTGATTAGTTGGAGCGACGAGGAAGGTGAACAATGTTTCCAAACCACTGCTTCAAACCCTAACCCATCAAACCTCAAATTCTAGAGATAGATCACCTTTCTTTGCACAACAACAACTCATGACACCTGTTCACTGCTATCCACAACTTAATTCGCAGAACATCATAAATAATAGACAATTTTATCCACTGTTATGAACCCTAATCCACAAGACATCGAACTCTAGAGCTCGAGTCACTGCTCGTTTTCACTGCAGAACCACACCAAACTTATTCACAACTATCCACAACTCAATTTGTAGAAAATCATATAAAAAATATAATTCAATCTGCTTTTGAAAATCTCGAGCCACAAAACCTCAAAAACTTAAAGCACGTTTTTTTTGTTCTCTGCATTTAAACCCGACCTATCATTCTATAGTTTCGTATTAGGAAATTCTTTTCCACTTCTTCTGCACTAAACACGAGTTTGCAAATATTGTAATGTCTAGCAGTTTCCCTATTTCTGAGCACTGAAAGCACACATGTTTGGTCACGACAATTTTTATTTTATTACAGAACCAGCGGACAATAAACAAAATTCAACTTACCAGGATTCAAAATGCGGGATTCGACCTTGCAACATCGACTCAGCTCAGGCGGATGAATTCACAATTTTCTTGAGCCAGTGCGTAACTTTTTTATCCCATCGCCGGTTGATCTAAAATCGTTGAAAATTTTGAGTGGGAAGGAATATGGAGAAGGAATAATAATAATTATTACATGTTTTTGTTGTTGTCTATGTCTGAGAGAGTTGTCAGCGTAGGTTTTGAGAGGGGATGCATAAGAACCACCAATTAAAGAATGACTGCATGTTTCCACAAAGGAGAGTCGCAATCTTCACAAGTCTACCCCAAACACTGCTTGGATATGCACATGTCTACAGGAAATACCTTCCTACGCCGCACAATTACTTGTCAGAGGGAGAGAATGGATGCAGACGTGCGAGTCTGAAATCCAACAACTTCCCGATAACACACGACACATGTGTTAGAATTTTATGCGTAAGAGAGAGGGTAATGCGTGGAAGGAGTTGGTTGGGTCGAGGGACGACGAAGGATGAACAGTGATTTCAAAATTCACCCCAAGAAAGAACACCTAATGGTGTACATCTATTATCATTTTTCACTTTTGGAGATTGGTTCCGAGAGCAACAACAAGTTGGGTTGAGGGTGTGAACCATCAACTAACAGGTTTTTTTCGTTAGTGAAATCTATTTGCCCTAATCACTTCCAGATAGGTCACTTAGATATATCATTATCTCATCAAATCATTCATTCTTCTTTAGAGATATAGCATACATAGAAGGACAATATTACAGGGATCATGTTTTACTGCTTGAGGCGCATTGGAGATTCATAGAATAAAATGTATTGACCCAAGAATTTCATACTTTCTCCGCATGTCACTTCCATTCTTCTCTAAAGGGGCATATCATTATATTGGGGGCTCAACACGCTATTGAGTGCACGCCTAAGAAAGATACAAGCACCACATGTGTGAGACAAGGGTGCCATTCACTCTAGAGAAAACAATTCGCTATTGGTCTTGGAGAGGTAAGATTTCGTGCATGTTTCCACTAGAATCTCCAGAAAGGATATAGTACAAGGTCTAGAAAGTCTCAGCTCCGTCCGTCAAGTATTGAAACAGTTACAAGGAAATCATCATAGAGAGAAGGGATGTTTTTCCTTGCATGAGTGAATCTCGTGGAAGCAACATCACATTTTGAGGCTATAGCTATTTCATGGCATGCATGTCTCCTTTATACTGAGGAACCATCACATCTATGAATATTGGTATGTTACTACAATCTTATTGAAGCCTATTTCCTATTTTATCTCCATATTTGTCATATTTAGGGGTTTTGGGCATGTAACTTGTTTTGCATGCAAACCAAATTATTTATCACATACATATTAAATAGATAAAATTGCAAACCAATCATCATTATCTGTCGGTATAAGGATAGAATATCAATTGGGATACTACAGTGGAACAACTTGTATATTCTTTAGTTTCCAACAAGGTCACGAGTGCATAAATCCTTTCATGTCTCATCCTTGAAGAAGATGGTAGGACACAATGTTATGTTTTCAAATATATTGCATCCCTATATGATGGACATGTTCTTCTGATTCTAGAATGCATTTTGGCAACTCAAGAGAAGAATATGAAGACTAAGATACTGTCAGAACACTTCCTTTAGTGGAATTCTTTATCAATGGAGGATGTTACATGAGAAGTATGTGAAAATTAAAATAGCAATATCTAGCACCACATTTTCTTTCGGGAAAAGCAATTCAAAAGGAGGGGGAGGGGTTGTTCAATGTTTAGAGAACCCAGAAAAATTCAAATGACCCACACAAAGTACCAATAACTAATCACTTCGTGTTAAATATGAATTTTATGTCGGTTAGTTAACTAATTTTATCCCACACACAAAAGGTGAGAAGCTTTAGTGGGATCACTAGCTATAAAATGGTTTTGGGCATTAGAGTAGGGGTCTTTTTGTAAAATGTGTTATTTCTGAAAGTTTGGAAGAGACTATCTGGGGCCAAGAAAAACATCCATACCACCTTGTATTTGGCCTAAGTTAGTGTCCATGCCTTCTCAGGGAAATTTCTATTCAACATACTTATTTCTGGGTTATATGATATTCAACTACAAACTATTTTCCACTAGGATTTACTTCAATTCTTTAATGTGTTTAGTTATGAGGTTTTTGTATGAAATATGTGGTATTTGGTTGTTGTTGACATTGTTCAACTCTCTGTCATTAATACTCTTAAATTGGCTATGAATTTTAATGTTGTTAGTTTCATATTTACAAATGTTAGGGTTCAGTTTTTTAGATCTATCTCCAGATTTCAGATTTCACTTATAATAGATGAACTCAGATTTGGCTCATAACACAAACCTCATTGTGCTTCCATAACAAGTTCCATAACCCTTGGTTAATTTATTGTGTTCACTCCTTACTCCCTCCATTTCCATAAATAGAGAGGTAACACTTTTCAAGGTCATCGGGTATGCTAATAATTTTACTAAAAACTTCTATTGAAGTTCAGCTGATTGCAAACACCTAACTCTGTAAATATAATTTGGTCATGTTAGGGTTAAGGTTCAGATATATCAGATTCCCTCTTCACTTAAATTTGAAAATATGATGAAATCATGTATGCAAGCACAACAAGTTTCTTTTTTTTCATTAAGAATACAACTCTTAGAGAAGAAACTAATTGTCTACAAGCAATCCAATCAATCAAACCACAAAAATAACCTCACCACTAGCATCCATAAAGATGACTAAATTTGAACAATTATTAGTAACATACATAATCACATTGTCCTCTGCTAGCTTAAGTAAACACAATCAAGAATTGCATGTTACCTACTAAAACTATGCCCCTCAAGTAACCTGACAACTTTTGGTGCATTAGAGTTCCAATCAACTCCTTTGAGTGTTGCAACCCTGGATTACTAATTGCCTTCTTTTTATCTGAGAAGTGAGAAGTAAGAAGTCATATACCGTTAATTCTTTAATGTTTCTATTTCTACAAAGTCAAAATACCTCCTTGTGATGACTGTAGATTGACCAATGCAATTATTTGTGCACCATTTTCCAAGGATTTTGAACATTAGATTAATGTATCCTCTCCTAACTTGTATGGAAGTGGTGCTTGATCTGTCTTTGTTGAGATTACAACATCGGGAGTCATTATCCAGTCTTGTAATATCAAGACAGTAGGCTTGTGTATTCCTACGAATATCCTCATATGATTGAGGTGGTGATGTTGTAAAGTCTTGTGAGTAATATCAAGACAGTAGGATTGTGTAGTCCTATGAATATCCTCATATAATTGAGGTGGACAGTAGGCTTGCGTATTCCTACGAATATCCTCATATGATTGAGGTGGATAGTAGGCTTGTGTAGTCCTACGAATATCCTCATATGATTGAGGTGGACAGTAGGCTTGTGTAGTCCTACGAATATCCTCATATGATTGACTAGGTGGACAGTAGGCTTGTGTAGTCCTACGAATATCCTCATGTTTTGAGGTGGATTAGTTTACTATGTAAAGTAGATATATTATGTGATGTATGGCTAGTCATGGTCAATTATATACTTTAAAGAAAAGTTATGTCTCTTACCTTCATTTGAGACTAAGGTAATTGGCGAAATAGTGGTAAGTTTATAACAACCACGACTTAACATTATTTCAATGCTCTTATAACTTCTTATAATTAAGACCATTCTCCATACCTACGTAAACGAGACTAATAAGGAGCAACATCTAATATACAATGTTTTATGAGCATTAAACTAATGTTACGTGGTTGGAATCATAATGCAGGTGATACTATGGTATATCGAACCTTACGGGATCTCCATGCTATGATTTGGTTTGTAAATCAGTCAAGAGATATGGTCGTGGAACTTTAGAAATGATACCCACTGCATGCAAAGTATTAAAGTACTACGTGGTCTCGTTTCAGCCATGCATTAGCGTTATAAAACTGTTGACTCAACCCTAAATCGTCATTTCTCCTTTTCCCTCGGGCCTTTGGCCACTTTGCAAACCCTCCTGGTCCGTTTTGCTGTTGTGTTGTCTGCTATCGGTCCTCCTGCTGCTCCAGCTCTTCGTGAGCTCGGCTACTGCATTGTGTGGGGCGGCTAGGGTGTTGAAAGACTCGTTGCTTGTCTCTGCAATACCTCCGTTGTGTAACTTAGGCTCTGGTTTGTGACAGTCCTTACCTTTCCCATTCCCATGAGAGTGATTCCTCCTCCAATGTAGTGTGGCTTATGCTGTCTGCAGACTACGTGTTATTTAACAGGATAGAATGTTGCAGCCGTAGGGTTTTTCCCTGTCCATCGATTTGCTGGGGTTTGTTTTGATGTCAGTGGTGGAGAGTGTTATCAACATTGTTCCTTTGCCATCGATTGGCAGGTTTCTTGCTCATGCTGGTCGCGACATCGCTGTGTGGGATTATCCACTGCTAAGGTAACCAGATATAATCGTTTTCTTTAATGTCAAGCTAACATTAATGTTATTACATTTCTTTTACATTATTAAAGTAACTAACAGTCGGCTGTAAAACTGTTTTGCAGATATACCTGCTACCCTTCTCTGCAAACAAAAGGAATGAGGGTTACGACATTACGGTCACGGTAAGCCCTGGTCTCTCCACGGCTTGTCCACTTTGTGTGAATCCTCAAGGGATTGCGATGGGTTGGTCGTTGCAGCCCTTTTCGACCCTCATGGCTTTTGGTTGTTTGTTTGATGTTAAGCAATCGTGGGTTAATACCCTAGCTCTCATACAGAGCTCTCCGGCTTCGACCATGAGTGTAAAATCTTGTTTGTAATTATTATTGCACGTTTAATATAACTGAACAGGCTGTAAGCCTTCCTGCGTAATTTTCTTTGTACTGCTGTAGGTAATACTACTGCAATGGCTTTTATTTGCAGTCAATACATTTGTGTATTTTGTAAAGATTAGGGTGTTTACCCTAGGTTATTATACATGTAAATCGTTACTGAAATATTTTTCCTGCATTCCTTACTTGCTTACGTTATAGAAGTTTCGAATGCTTATTATGTTTAATTTTTATTCTTATAAACATAACTGTGAGTAAAATACTGTTAGTTTTACCATTAGTTGATTTACTTGTAAATAAAATGGATTTTATAGGGTTTAACCCTAAATTGTAATGAAGGATAATAATACTGTTCTTATTTCTTTTAATGTTAAATAAAATTTAAGATAAGAAGGCATCTGTCACAGTAAGGTTACTGATTAAGTTTATAGCAATTAAGCTCGACTGCGGAGCCTCCTGTACTTCTGTCTTTTCTTCCTGCACAGATAAACATTTTGATTTGTATACTGAAAAGAAGTGTTAATATCTGGTTATAATTTAACCTTCTTGTAGCAAGAAAATGTAATTGATATATATTGTTTATACCCTATTAATACTACTGGGTTTTTATATCCTTGTTTTTATTTAATCTTAGTACTGTCAATATACCTATACTGTCTATTTTCTTTTATAATTCAATTATGTTTCTTAGTTATGATAGTTATTTATATATACTCAGTTTTAATTTATCTCTGTCCAGGATTATCTTATAAACTCACATGTTAATACTGTTCAGAGTATTTACTTAGTTTATTTTTAACAGAAGAATTTATTCTATTTTAAATCCTACTACAAGTTCTAGTATTAAACTAGATAGTGCAGTTATACTACTCTGAAAGAAAGAACTGTATAGTGAAACAGTAGATAACCTAGTCCAAAATCTACCCTTCTATCTATTCTTTCTAATAATCAAATTTACTGAAAAACAAAATATAGTACCAGGAAATAGATTTTAAGATTGAGAGAAATTTAACTGTGAATCTGTGAAGCATTTGAAGTTACTAGAAATAACTAATGATAAAAACTGTTCAGAAGAAATACTACTCTAAATACCAAGGTATTACCTCTGCAATTAACACAGTGATACTATTCTTAAAATTTTACTACCATTCTATGCTATTTTATCATCATATCATTCTTCTATAATTCTAACCCTGTGCTGGAGTACGGTCTAGTGAACCAGATGTGGAAAAACACAGTGGTTCTTTATTTTCCTCACAGATTAATTACGAATAAACTGAAACATTCACATTTCTAAACTAGCTAACTCCTCTGTCATATAATATAAACATAACAATCATTCATTCATACTCATTAAAACATAAATGGATAAGTGACAGAACCTGTTTGGAACTGGGACAACAACAACAATGGGAGGTCGTTCCTCCCTACCAACTCCTAGAGAGTGCTCAGACAGCGACTCCTCAGGACCCCCGAGCTTGCTCTGGTCTCCCTGGCTGGAACTAGGTGCAGCAAAGTCAGATACAAGTCTTCAAACTCAGTATTGACTCAGAACTTATTAATAAGGTCTCCCAGCTAAAAAGCTGTAAATAACCAAGTTACTGCAGCATTCCTCTCAAAACAACTTCCTTACTGTTTTTCCCTTTTCCCTCAATGAATTTCTTGAATAACATTCTCCTGAATGAATTCTCTCTGGAAAATATCTGAGCAGCCTCAGCTCTCTTCATTGGGTACTTTTAAAATATTGCCTAGATCTTTTTGGGTTAGTTGTCATTTAATGAGCGACCTGCTCTGATCCCACTTTCTTGGGGGATCATGACCCCAAATATAGGGAAGTTGCCACTTGCAACTTAGGAAGTGTTTGAGGATGCTGCCACTTGTCTTTTGCCTTCCACCTAGTTCCATCCACTAGTTTCACCAGTAACCTCTTTTTAACAGCTCTCCCATGTTGTTGTCTCCACAATTTATTTATTGATAATGAGATATTCTGAATTATATTCCACTTTTGTTGACTCTGCTAAGTCATCAGTTCCTACTTAGCATTAAATTTAACATAATGTCTCAGGAATATAATTAAAACAATTAACATTATTTACAAAATTGGGGTATGTGACAGGAGCTTACCTCAAAGTTTGAGATGAAAGACTTAGGTCTTATGCACTACTTCCTAGGTCTTGAGATTTGGCAGAGGAATGATGAGATATTTCTATCTCAAGGGAAGTACACAGTGGACATCTTGCGAAGATTTGGGACGATGGATTGTAAATCCATAAACACTCCGATGGATTCCAATTTGAGGAAACTCCATGAGACTGAGAATGGATCAGATCCAGGGGACCCCATATTATACCTACAATTGATTGGCTCGTTGATGTACTTGGTACACTCAAGGCCAGAAATTTGCTATGCAGTTAGCATCTTGAGTCAGTTCATGACTTATCCTAGACACAGACATTGGGTTGCAGGTAAGCACATCTTAAGGTACCTATGTAGTACAATTGCTTATGGACTCAGGTATGCCTCCAATGGAGGAGTTTTATTTCTTGGATATACTGATTCTGATTGGGGTGGTAGCATTGTTGATCGAAAGACCACTTTCGGATACTGTTTCAGCTTGGGTTCTGCTATGATTTCTTGGTCTAGGAGAAAGCAGGGATCAGTTGCCCAAAGCACAACAGAGGCTGAGTACATTGCTGCTAGTACTGCTTGCAGAGAAGCAGTGTGGCTAAGAAAGATACTTGGATGATTACTCAATGTAAAGCTAGAACCTACAGTGATCAGGTGTGACAACCAAAGTTGTATAAATATTTCTGAGAATCTTGTGTTTCATGACAAGTCGAAACACATAGAAATGAAGTATCACTTCATTCAAGACATGGTCCAGAAAGGTATGGTAAAACTTCAGTACGTATCTACTGAGGAGCATATTGCAGATGTGATGACAAAGCCTCTATTTGTGACAAAGTTTAGACACTTTTGAGATAAGCTTGGTATGGCATAGAATGTCTCCCTTGCTGAGAGGGAGTGTTGAGATTACAGCATCGGGAGTCATTCTCCAGTCTTGTAATATCAAGACAGTAGGCTTGTGTAGTCCTAGGAATATTCTCATATGGTTGAGGTGGTGATGTTGTAAAGTCTTGTGAGTAATATCAAGACAATAAGGCTTGTGTAGTCCTACGAATATCCTCATATAATTGAGGTGGACAGTAGGCTTGTGTAGTCCTACGAATATCCTCATATGATTGAGGTGGACAGTAGGCTTGTGTAGTCCTACGAATATCCTAATATGATTGAGGTGGACAGTAGGCTTGTGTATTCCTACGAATATCCTCATATGATTGAGGTGGGTAGTAGGCATGTGTATTCCTACGAATATCCTCATGTTGTGAGTTGGAGTACTTTACTATGTAAAGTAGATATACTGTGTGATGTATGGCTAGTCATGGTCAATAGGTGCTACAAGTCTCCTTTAGGGATTAGCTACCCCTAGAGTGATTTACTTTAGCATATGACTATATGACCCGAGGAAATACATATGATCATAGGTTCGGAAACAATCTTATGAGTATGATATGATTAATTAATGAAAACACACATGTGCCATGCATATATAATTAATATAAGCATAAAGATAGAGAGAGAATTTGAATTGTAGTTATGGTAAACAAGTTTAGTTAATTAAGGGTTCAACTTCTTAGTTTATGCAAATGGTTATTGGAAATAAACATTGATGGAGATGCATCAGTTCTGTTCAGTTACATTCAGTTATGTTCAGTTACATTCAGCTCTGTTCAGTTACATTCATTTTGGTTCAGTTACATTCAGTTCAACTCAATTACATTCAGTTCAACTCAGTTACATTCAGCTCAACCCAGTTATATTTAGTTCAACTCAGTTAAATACTCAGTTAGAGTTAGTTAATTAATGGAAGGTGCATATCTTCATGTGAAAGATAATTATGGAGTGCCAGCTTGACACCGGATCAGTATGGGGTGCATGATTAAAGATGGATCAATGTTCTAAGTATTAACAAGTTGTTGTTACATGCAACCATTCTATTTTTGTTGTAAAACCTAATTTGACTTGTTATTAAAGTGCTATGCACTTGGCAAGTTAGAAACAATGTTCCATTCGATCTCCTCTCTCTGGTGATTTTGGTGAAAGAAATATGCTATTGTGTTGCAATCATTCTCTACTACTAATCTATCATACTCAAAGATCGTTTGCTGGGTTTTTTCATCCTCCGAATCAGTGGAGGGTTTTCCTAGGGTATATCCTATGTTCTATGGTTTGATTTATATCTTTGAATTATTGATGTGATTTATACGCACTGTCATTATGGATTAAAGTTTTAAAGTTCAAGTTTCTTCATATTTTTCTCGATCACTAACACTCTTCTCATCTATGTGCCACATATATGATATATCAACTTGCTTTCCCCCTCTTGGTTTGCACCCTTAATAATGTATTGTTCTCTTTTACTACTTTCCCAGTGTGTTCCAATTAGGTTTGTGCTACTTAACAAACACTTTCCAACTCTCCTACTTAAGCACATATAGGAAATTTATTTTGCATAATGGATATAAATACAAATCTAGTTGTTTTGTATGGTAGTTTTAGCTCTTATTTCAGCTTCTCCAAAATTTATCAAATCATTCATGTTCTTGGGTTTTTGTTGTTTCAGAGTCCCAAATTTTAGATTCTATAGTCTCTCCTCCTTCCCGGGCCTGACTATGTGGATCCACCTCTACATTTAGATACTCCTTCCATTATGTGTTTGAGTAAAACTATCTCAATAATAAATCTTACTATGTAGTCAAAGTTATGTCCTATTGGCTCTCTTTCATTCCCTTTGACACCCTTGATATAGGGTTCTCATTTCAATAATCAATTCTTGATCTAGCCATGTTTATGAATATTTATGTGGAATTATTTTCTAATTGGCAGAGTTCTTTTTTACTGACTTACTAAAATATATCATTGCCTTGTATAATTTGAAAGTGGTCATAGAAAGGACCAAACTATATATCCAAGTGATGTTTTCCCTTAAGAAAGCAACCAACTTGCAACCTAAACCAACATAATCATGGGAAAGAATAAGTGAAGAATAAATTATATATGATATATTAATGAGTATATGAAGATAAATAATAACATCAAGAACTTGAGACACTGACTTTGAAATGCAAAACAAGTAATTTGTGATATTACTCTCTAAATAGAAAAGCAAGTCAAAGTAAGGAGACACGTAGGAGATTCATATTAAGAACTTCTCAAACATATTTGACTTGATTTTCTACCTCATGCTCCTTCAATTTTTTGTCTAGCTCTTTGAAGTTGACCTTCGAGTTGTATTGACCCGAACGGTAAAATCAACGCTGTAAAAAT
Organism: Pseudotsuga menziesii; assembly: GCA_001517045.1. NCBI lineage: Eukaryota > Viridiplantae > Streptophyta > Pinopsida > Pinales > Pinaceae > Pseudotsuga > Pseudotsuga menziesii. Next base: position 39,307 of record LPNX010418310.1, read on the forward strand.
TGATCCATTTTTTCTTCAAAATTTTCCCTGGGCAGTAGAGCAACACGTCACTACATTAACACTTTAATAAACCAACAATTTACATTTACACTTTAATAAACCAACAATTTTCTCAATAGTCCAAATTCCTTTGAAATAAATGTTCTAGTTCCAACCTTGAAAATTGGATTTTACTTCTACTCAAGGAGGAAATCACCATAGCTGAAAGAATAAAATGAGGAATTCAAAAAATGATGTAGTCAATTAATCTGTTTACCTATTATCAATCCTGCAAGTCAGTTTACCACTGATCATCTTGCGTAATTATGCATCAATCAAGAACGATTGGAGGAAAATATTACTCTTCATAATACAATAGTTAGTGTCCTAACTTTTCTTGTAATTGAAAGCATTATCCTTAATATTGAAGAAGTATGACTAAAGTAAATGGAATCTCGCAGCAGGTGGATCTATTTACAACAAGTTTACTCTTCCTAATCCAATAGTTCATGTCCTAACTTTTCTTGTAATCAAAGGCATTATATCCTTAAACTTGAAGGAGTGTTGACTAAAGTATTGGAATCTCGCAGTAGGTGGATCTATTTAAAAGAGTGTGTAATATTTGAATTGATTTTATTAAATGTATAAATTTTTCAATGGGATCATGGTTTTGACATGAAGATGGTGGCATGTTAGGCAACCCACCAAGGTTCAATTTCCCAGGAGACATGAAGAAGCAGTTAGCCCCATGTGCAAATCTGGTTGCCTGTCGTGCTTGATCTCTTCGAGCTAGTCGTAATGTTGCACTTGAGTTTAAAGGAAGCACTTCCCCACCATAAAAATAGATAAATGAATTAATTAAAATCATGAAAATTTCCATAACTTGGGAAGGCAGTCTTCATAATAGAGAGAAAAGAGTGCATGGAATATTTTCTTTTTGGAAAGATTACCCTAGGCTTCAACAAATGTGATGCTAACGATGGATTCCATCCCTCCCCCAAAGGAGGTGGCAACTTCATCAAAAACACCCTATGCTAGTCTAAAGGGAGGCTCAAATTCCTTCACTTTCTCTATGGTTGGGGGGTTGGAGAAGAAACCACATTTGTACCGCATCACAGTCTCTAAATCATTTAAACAACCTTTAGTATGGTCGTACGTGTGGCACACTGAAAGAAAGAGAAGAGGCCCAAATAGAAGGGGAATTCATTGAAGTTTAAACAATAGCAATTACCATCTTGTTGCGTCAACACAGCTCTAAGATGATACCCATTTGAGGCAAAATTGGTACAACAGAGCTTATTTGCATCCAACAATCTCACAAATCTGGATGAAAAATACTTGGGCACACCTTTGTTATTACTATATCTCAAACCATGGGCACGGGAATAGTTGTATAGTGATTTTTGTGGGAATGCAGGATTTGACAAGCATCTCAGTATGGTAGTCTCCATGTGCCCACAATCCACAACACCAAGTACAAATCCAAAGACAATAGACACAAAAAAGAAGAGGAGATGGGAAAGAACAGATGGGCACTTTATAGGTTGATTGGTGTGTAATAAAAAGGTTAATCACAAAATTGAAAATATCGCATCGGAGTCTCGTAACAGTGGCCAAGAAACACAGAGGTAGGTTGAAGAGAATTATGAGTGCACAAACTTCCTGGACACGCCAGCCTTACCATAATCCAACCTTTCCTTATTGTGTAGTATTTTTTATTGACGAAACACATGGCAACATATTATTTGCGGCAAGGACTACGATGGTGAACAATGTTCTTAAAACCGACTCCAAAGAAATAACACCCAACAACGTAAATATGGGCACTTATATATTTAGTTTCCAATACTTTATGTTCATGCGAGGGATTAACTAGTAATTGCCTCAAAAAGGTACAATAATATGCTGATAGATTGTTGTCGTAGGATGAAATGTTGAAAAGAAGAAACTAAAATATAATTGGTGTTTTGAGAAAAGGACTCAAAAAAGTGCCTAGACTAAATTTTTTCCATGGTGTAGACATGGCCTTCTACCCTAGTACCATCACAAATGATCTACCAATTTTGCAGGGAAGGCCAAGGAAGGGTCAACTTTAAAAATCCCTTTTAGCGTATCAGAAATAGGCACTTGAATATTGATCGTAGACGAAGTAGCAACAGAATGAGCAGAACTAGCATTTTCATAGGACTTTTATCACCGAAAAGATGGAGTGATTCAATGCAATGCTTATTCTTTCTGACTTGTTAGCCATCAAGGAATGATAACATGCAATCAAAAAATCGATTCACTGCTTTTGAATGTATTGTATATTTTTCCAATAATTTAGAAAGAAATTAACTCATGCTTCCCAGGTCTTGTAATGCTTTGCCTCTTATTCCCACAATGAAGATGAAGCAAATTCTACTTGCTTGTGAAAAGTATATCAAGATGCGTTAATTTTTTTTCCATGTAGTAGAATATTATCTTGATCTTCATGATTTCCATGCTCCAAATTAGAAGATACTCGGCTAATCTCAAAAATGTTTAAACCATTTCTTTTGATACGCTTTTAATAGACTTGCTTGACAAAATGTTCGGGACAAGTGATTTCTCTCTCTTAAGATATGAAGCATTACAAGATTCCTCACTTAAGATTCCTCAAAATTCTTAACTCCCTAAGATTCCTAACTCCCTCAGAAACATGCTAGAATCTGCGAAAGACCCAATTGAGAAAAAACTACTCCAAGGTCTCTAAAAATGGGTCTCTCTTAAGATTCCTCAAAATTGAAAAAACATTGTAACAAGTTCTTTTCAAAATTGAATAAAACACCAAAACTTTGAGATTTGTTATATGCCTTTTATCACTCCTTTTACATTTTCAAACATTTATGATTTCCAATCACATTGAATTCTACAAGTCTTTAAAAAAAGATACCAACTATAATGCTACATTGTCCAAATCCCCCAAACGCAACCCAACTACTTACCATTGTCCTTGTACTTAACTACCATATGAGTCATTGTACTCATACTTAACTACCATATGAGTGAATGACTTTTTCATATAGAGATAAAAAACATTGTTTAATTTTGTGGAAAGTATATTTAAAGACCAAACAAAATATGAATACCTCTAATATTTCCAATTACAGACGCATGTCTTTCTCTTCCCAACATCTATCAATCACAATGCAATCCATGTTCTTATCCATGTGCTTTATTTTGTATACACTCCATATTATGCATCACTAATCACTCATAGATAATGTTAAATAATGTGTTCTGCATAACATGGTTTGTAGTAAGATGCCTTTTAAAAGCTTAGTCTCACATAAAATTAAACTTCTGAAAATAAAGAAAAATAAATATATAAAGATACAATCCTTTTAAAAAGTTAATGGCTCTCATAAAAACTTTATTTTACTTAAAAATATTCTTTTAAAGTTCTTTTGACATGCAGTAACCTTTTAAACAATTCTTTCATAAAAATCTTTCAAATAATCTTAAGTTCCATTAACATGCACTAACCTTTTAAACAATTCTTTCATAAAAATCTTTCAAATAATCTTAAGTTCCATTAACATGCACTAACCTTTTAAACTGTTCTTTTCATAAAAACCTTTGGAATAATCTCTCTTTACATGATGTGGACAAACAAAACTTTTTAAAAAGATGTGGACATAAACCAAACTCCCAAATAATATCACATTTAATTTAATTATAAATTTAACTGTAATTATCACTGTAATGAAAAATTGATTTTTTGGAATTATCAATGATCAACATCAAAACATTTGGGCTATATCAATCACCATCACCATCGTGAAGTTGATTTCTGAATCTTCATCATTTCTCATTTTTCTAGCTTAGAAGCACATAGAAGTAATTCAAAAGCATTTTAAAAAATTTCAGCTCTATCTCAATATTAAAATATTACATGAGGTTTGTATCGTGTTCTATGCTCAACCACATATGAACAACTAGTTCCTGACAAAAGTATAGCAATAATAAGAACATCCACAAATTACAGATGGAACTGCATGAGTAGGACCACGCTCTGCCAGTCTCCATTTCATATATTTAACTTAGATGTGTTCAACTCGCAGGCCAAATTTATAATCTTAACTTTAATCCCTCTATATCCTTAATGCAATGTTTTCGTACTTAATAGCTCTTCATCTGCCACCTATCCTAGTAGAAAAGCCAAAATATTGATTTAATTAATTATTATTTACAACTTATTCAAAAGAAATCAGTAACAATATACACACATATCATAATGATACACAGTTATATACAATTTGTCCAATGATGTTCATTTCCCTTATATACAACTTCTCCAATGATGTTCATTTCCCTTCTTTAAACATTACAATATAATATAAATCATCCATTCCATTAGAATATTTTTATTAATTGTTACCTCATAATTATTAAACATAATTATTAAACATGGCTAAAGAGTTAAGTCATTCTTAATATAACCATTCATTGTTTAATATATTTTTTATTATCTATTCTCTCATACGTATACATATAATTGAAAGTTTAAGCCTCTATTAAAGTTATATTTGTTAAGGTGGGAAAGTTTAAAAATTGGATGCTTTGCAAATTCTATGAGTTTTTAAGGAGGGGTTAAATTTTTAATAAATTCCTATTTTGGATTAGTGTTTCTAAATGCATAAATAAATTTTTCGTCCTTAAATAACCAACCACAAGTATATTATTAAAAATCCAATATCTTTAATATAATATTAATATAAATAACTTATAAAAAAACATTTTCTTTAAATTCTTTATATCCCAAAATGTTCTTTATTCTTTACCACCCCAAGGTTGTGTATCCAATCTACTCTTTAATCTTTACCACCATGAGGTTGCCAAAACAAGATCTTAACTAAAATATATATAAAAAGCTCAACTAAAATATATCATGAAATTAAGCTTAACTAAAAGATATCATGAAATTAAAGGATCCTCTTACTTCACATATTTCAACAATGACAGGAAGCAAAGTCATTCACCCTTATTTAGATGAACCTTGAAGTAAAGCTAAGTGATTCACCCTTATTTAGATGAACCTTGAATACTTCAAAGAAAGAAATTAACAAACTCTCCCAATAGTTGATTCTTCATTTCTTGAATGTCTTTATTTGGGGCATTTTTTTTATTTTTTAAAGCTTTGCAATTTCATAATAAGAATGAATAAAATTTTAATTATTAATATACTTAATAACATAAAATTTATTTTAATATTTTATATTTTTAAATTTTAATAATTTAAAAAAAAACTAAATTTTATTTTCCAATCATTTTTCTCCACAAAATTCAGATTACCATTCATTTGTCTCCATTTTATTTGTTGCTATTTTTCTCCATTTAATTGGTCTTCATTCCAAACTTTTCTAGCATGAAGTTCTCACTACCATTCAAATCATTTATTTACTCCATTAATGTTGAACCATCTGAATACCACGATTCCCATTCAAAGTTTCAGACACTTCATAATGCACATTCCCACCAATTATAAATCAGTGAACTAAAGTTGGACACATTTATATATATAAAGGACTGCCTTACTCCAAGGATGTTGTTTATTATGCATGCATGAATATACATAATCTTGACTTATTATCCACATGGTATGCTAAAACGTAATGGTTATCTTCTCAACATGGTGGTTTCTTACTTGTTAAACATGTGTCTTTTTTTCATTCGTTGAAAGGCCAACTATTATGCTACAAGGTTTTCAAGATCACCTTTTTAGAAAAGCAACAACGTAACTAGCCAACAAACTAAATATTTGCAACACACAACAAAAAATTAAAAGCAGATCAGCCAAAAAGAGAATCAAACTATCCACAAGATCGAAAACATAAAAAAATCACCCAAACACCAAATCATCAACTCATCAACTTCCAAATTTGCAAGCAGATCGGCCAAAAAGAGAATCAAATCGTCCACAAGATCAAAAACATAAAAAATCTTTCAAACACCAAATCATCAACTCATCAACTTCCAAATTTGCAAGAGACAAATAAGAGAACCTCCAAATTTGCAAGATACAAATAAGAGAACTTAAGAAAAAGCATACCAAAACACTCCCGAAGAGAAACCAAGGAAGAAACCAGCAGAGTACAAAGGCTCGTTCACACAGATAGGAGGAGAAACACTCAACTCAATTGTATTCAGAAATAAAGGTTACATATATAGAAAATTGATGAGTTAAACTAGATCCAATAAATGTGGATCAAATCCACCAACATAGAAGTTGTTTGAACAATAAACCTAGATATATAAAACATACGAATATATTTCTGCATTCTATCTAAGAGCCTCCCTTAATGCAGAAATGGATTCTTGACAACACCTAATTTCTTCCTAAGGTCCTCAAAATGGATCCTTCCAACCGGTTTAGTGAAAATATCAGCAACATTCTCATTTGCATTACAATAGATGAGTTCAATTTCTTGCGACTCAACCTTTTCTCTAACAAAATGATGTTGCAGCTCAATATGTTTGGATTTGGCATGATAGACTAGATTGTGTGCCAGCTTAATTGAGCTTTGATTTGTCACACTGAATTCTGGTAGCTTTTTTTTGTTGTGTTCCAACATATTCAAGAATGCGCCTCAACCAAATGGTTTCACAAGTAGTACTGGTTAAAGCTTTGTATTCAGCTTCTGTGGATGACAAAGAAACAGTTGGTTGTTTCTTACTGCTCCATGATATGACTCCTGAACCAATGTTAAATGCATATCCAAAAGTGGATTTTTTGTCATCAAGATTGCCCGCCCAGTTAGAATCAAAGTAACCTTCCAACTGAACATTAGATACATCAGTATATAAAAGACCATAATTAACAGTTAATTTTAAATATCTTAGGACCTGCTTTGCAGCTTTCCAATGTGTTTCGAATGGCTTAGCCAAGAACTAACTAAGAATGCTAACAAAATATGATAGGTCTGCCCTTGTAGGAGTGAGGTAGCTCAGACTACCCACTAGTTGACGATACAAAGTACCATTAGCTTCTTTAGATCCATCACTATTGTGTAATTTGACATTTTGGTCCAAATGAGTGGATACAGATTTGCATTCACTCATTTGAAAATTTTCAAGTATTTCTCTTGCATAATTGCTTTGAGTGATGAATGTTTTACCAAACACTCTCCAAAAGGCAATGCCTAAAGAATAATGTAAATCACCAAGATCTTTCATTTCAAATTCCTGAGACAAATTACTTTTAATATATGCAACTAATTGATATGATCCACCTGTAATGATAAGATCATCCACATATAGGGATATCAAGCAAACATTTCCCTGTTTATCTTCATTAATATATAAACTTGAATCATTTTTCCTCTTGATAAATCCTTGTTGTTTGAAGAAGGTGTCGTTCTTTATGTACCATGATCTAGGAGCATGTTTCAATCCATAGATAGCTTTATTTAACCTGCACACAATCTACTCCTGTCCTTTTTGCACAAAACCGTGAGGTTGCACTAAGTATACTTCATCTTTTAAATCACCATTTAGAAAAGCAGATTTGACATCTAACACCAGTGTATTCTCCAGTTATGTTCAGTAGCTAATGTGACTAACAATCTGATAGTTTTTAACTTAACTATTGGTGCATATGTCTCTTCAAAGTCAATCCCCTCTTGTTGAGAACAACCCTTAGCAACTAATCTTGCCTTAAATTTGTCAATACTACCATCTGCTTTAAGTTTAGATTTGACTAGCCATTTTGATCCTATGGGTACTTTATCTTTGGTTAATTCTACTAAATCCCAAGTTTTGTTTCTCATAATAGAATTATATTCTTCATTCATTGCAGTTACTTGTTGGAATATTCAGCAGAAGATGGTGTTCAGTGGATGGAGTCTAGTGTTCAGTTGTATTGTTGGCATTGATGTCAATCTATTTGATGAACATAACTGTCTTGAATGTATACATTGATGAGCTGAGTTGGAATTTCCGCGTGGTGTAACTGCCTCTTGACATGGGAATACGAAGAGTTTAGTGATGAGAAGAATTTCGAAGAGATTAGAGGAGAGTAACTATTTCTTGACTAGTAATGTGAAGAGTTTAGCACAACGTTGATTTGGTGAGAAGTCAAGGGGAAAGGGAACTGTTTCTTGCTTGCTATTCGATGGGAGATGAAGAGTCTGTAACTGTTTTGAGAGAATGAGAATCGACGGTGAATGTAATACATATAGATGAAAGCAAACTTGATAGGGTGAGCTGTTCGAAGGAGTATTTTCTATGTAGAGTAAAAAGAACTCTGTGTCACGAATTGTCACAGAATGAGCATGCTGAGCATGAGTATGTAAACAAAGATGAATCTCAGATACAGAACAGTAGAACGATGATGAGGAGGCAAAGAGAAGATTACAGAAACAGAAGAAAAGATTGTTGAACAGAGAAGATTGAACCTGATGAGCAGAAGAAAAATGCTAAGGAACGGAGATCTGATGCTGAGTATATGAACAGAACAGTAGAGCAGAGGAACAGAAGAGTGTGTTGAACAAGTTGAACAGAATAAGAGGAGCAGAGAAGAGTGTTTGGTAACCCAAGATACATCTGTATTGTTGTGATTTGATTCATTTGTAAAGTCTAGCAAGTAAGGTAGGTAGGGAGGTGCTAAGGGAGAGATTTGTGTCTCAGTCTGCAAGTGGGTGCTTGTAGAATTTGAAGGTTGGTGCCTTCACCCAGTTGGTGCTGGGTAACAGTGAGAGTTGGTGCTCTTAGCAAGTTGGTGCTTGCATTCGAAGGTTGCAGCATTGTTGAGTTGGTGCTCAACTAAGAAGAGATTTACAACTGATAAGCCTTTGGCATCATAAGAAGAAGAGGTGTTTCCCTTAAGGGTTTCCTCGTGAAAAATTATGTGTCTTTTACATGTGCTTGAATGATGTGTTGCATGCTTTCTGTTCATACATTTAATTCGGAATTCATTGCAAGAATGACTGTCACATAGTTTCATTGATTCTCAGTTAAAAGAAGAAATTTGTTTAAAATTATTGATTTAACTAATTCACCCCCCCTCTCAGTTAAATACCTGTAACAATTGGTATCAGAGCAGTGTGCCTTTAGTATAAGGTAGATCCTGAAGAGTTTACATGGCTAGTCAAGATGGTTCAACAAACAAAGCACCCATATTTGATGGTACAAATTTTTCTTTCTAGAAGGTTAGGATGAGAACTTTCATAATGTCTCTAGGGGCAGATGTCTGGGAGATAGTAGAAACATGATGTAAGAAACCTGCCTTGGTTGAATCTAAAGATGAAAAATCAGCCTTCACTTTTAATGCAAAGGCAATGAATGCTATTCTCAGTGGTCTAGCTGAATCAGAATTTGTAAAGGTTATGCATCTTGAAACTGCAAAAGATATGTGGGACAAACTTGTAAATAGCTATGAGGGAAATGAAAAAGTTAAAGATGCCAAGCTACAGTCACATATACTCAAATTTGAACAACTAAAAATGAATGAAGATGAAAGTGTTAGTAAATTCTTCCTGGGAGTTGATAAACTAGTAAATACTATGAGAGCTCTTGGTGGAAAAATAAAAGATGATGATACAATTCTTGTCCAGAAAATACTGAGATCCCTGCCTGATATATTTAATCCCAAAGTCTCAGCTATAGAAGAGATGAGTGACCTCAAAACGTTAACTATGGATCAATTGCTGGGAACATTGACTGCTTATGAAATGAGGATTAGTAAAGACCAAAACTCATCTAGGGAAGCTTCCTTTAAAGCTGAAAAGAGTACTGAGTCAGATATGGATAAACTAGAAGCAAAATTTGTGAGAAGACTGAAAACAGGGTCAGGGAAATACAAAGGCAAATTGCCTTTCAAGTGTTTTAACTGTGGCAAAGTAGGGCATTTTGCTACTAAGTGTCCCCATAAGAGAAAAGAGCAGAGCTCTGCTGATGAGGAGAGTTTTCCCAAGAAGAAATATAATCAAGAAAACAAGTTTAAATATAAGAAGAAAATTATTTCTGTGAATGATGATGAGTCGTCAGGAACATCAGATAGTGAATCGTCTCATGAGAGCAAAGGAAACGATTTCATGCTAATGGCCATAGAAGATCTCGAACAGAATTGTACAGAGTATGAAATAAATGATGAAGATGCCACTGTAGATATGGAGGGAGAGCTGATGAGTGCTCTAGAAGAGATTGACAGACTGAGATTAAAGAAACGAAAACAAAAACAATTGTTAATCCAGTATGAAACTAGTAGAGAAGACATCACTTTAATAAAGCTGGAACTTGAAGAAAAGAAAAATGAAGAGTCTTTAAAACAACAGCTAGCTGAAAGTAAAGTCAGATGTGAACATCTAGAAAAGGAAGTTGTAACTGTTAAGAAAGAGTTAGAAAAATATCAAGCCCTATATCATCAGAACATTTCCAGCATCAAAGCTTCAGAGGAGCTAAACAATATTTTGAACAGACAAAGAGCTCCACAGATTAAGTTTGGCTTAGGGTATGGTCAAGGTGGAAACAGCAGTAACCCAGAGAGTAAAGAGTCATCTAAGGTGATTATGTTTCAGAGCAGCAAACAGATAGAAGTTCCCAGCATAACAAAGGTTGAGACATGTAAAGAGAATAATGGAAATGAATCTAAGGGTACTAAACAGCAAGAAAATATAGTTTTAAAAGGCAAGTCTGTACCATCAGAAGTTCATGGAAAAGAGCCACATAATAGAGTAAAGTACACAAATCAGAAATTCTGTTGTGAACATCATAACTCAACGTACTATCCTTTTAGAAATCAGCAAAGAGTCGTGTATGATAAATCCTTTAATGGTTATTGTTTCTGTTGTTCTAACTTTGGGCATAGAGCTGCCAATTGTTTGTATAATTTCAGAAATGTTCAGAGAAGAATGTCAAACTATACACAAAGGATGCATTAATCAGCATATAATCATATGGGTCGTATCTCTCCACCAGCTGTTAGAAGAAGAACGCAAAACAGAAATGCTAATCCGTTTGATCTTCTATACAACGAGCCTGAATGTTACATATGTCACAACTTCGGGCACAAAGCTACAGACTGTAACTTGAAAGAGAACAAAATAGAACCAAGCATGAAACATACAGCTGAACGTAACGTATGGAGAAAGAAAGAGAGTTCTCATTGTAATATTGTGCTTTCAGTTCAGAAATAGAGGAGTCATTGGTACATTAACAGTGGTTGTTCGAAACACATGTCGGGAGACAAAGAGAAGTTTATCACTCTATCTAAACATAAAGCTGGAAAGGTAACGTTCGGTAATGATGCTCCAGGAAAAGTCAGAGGAAAAGGAGTTGTAAGTCTCAGCAATGGTAAAGGGAAGGCTCAAGATGTACTCTTTGTAGATGGGTTGAAGCACAACCTTCTCAGTGTGAGCCAAATGTGTGACAAAGGGTGTGAAGTCTTGTTCACTGATAAAGACTGTAAAATTAGAAACGTTTCCTCAGGAAAGCTAGTTGCCAAAGGAGTAAGAACAAAGAATAATGTTTACGTTTTAAAGGAGGAAAAAGAACAGTGTTATCTCAGCAAATACGATGAAAGCTAGTTGTGGCACAGAAGACTGGGACATCTGCATTTTGATCATCTGATAAAGCTCAAAAACAGAAACGCAGTAAGGGATTTTCCAGCAATATCTAGACCTCGAGATGATGTATGT
>LPNX010418310.1:51104-76134 GCA_001517045.1 Pseudotsuga menziesii
TATTCCAGAATAACTTAGGTTGCATTTATTAAGGAAAAGTCTGAAGCGTTTGCCAAGTTTAAGATCTTGAAAGCACTGACTGAAAATTAGACTGGGAGAAAGGTTAAAGCAATCAGATCAGACAGAGGAGGAGAGTTCAGCTCGAAACAGTTCAAGGAATTTTGTGATGAGCATGGAATTAAGAAAGAATACACAACAGCAGGAACTCCTTAGCAAAATGGAGTGGTGGAAAGGCAGAACAGAACAGTTCAGCAAATGGCTAGATCAATGATGAAGGAGAAGAACATTTCTCAAGGTTTTTGGGTGGAAGCTATTCATACAGCTGTGCACATCCTTAATAAAGCTCATTTGAGGCCAAACAGTGATAAGACACCATATCATTTATGGTTTGGAAGGCCTAAAACTATTAATCACTTCAGAGTCTTTGGGAGTAAATGCTATATCAAGAATAATGATGAAAATCTGGGCAAGTATGATTACAGAGCTGATGAAGGGATCTTTTTAGGATATGCTACAAAAAGCAAAGGCTATAGGTGTTATAACAAGAGGCTGCATAAAATGGTTGATTGCATAGATGTAAAAGTAGATGAAGATTGTCATGGAAGTATCAGTCAAAGGAATGATGATGATTCATGTTTGGAAGAAACAAATGAAGAAACAGAAGAACAGGTCCAAGAATCCCAGAAGAAAGAATCTGATTTATCAGAATATGAGGAAGCTGAACCTGAACAACACACTGTACAATATTCTTCCAGAATGACTAGAAAGAATCACCCTGGAAGCCAAATCATTGGTGATGAGAGCAAAGGAGTTCAGACTAGAAGGAAGATCTTGCAGGAATCTAAACAGTCCCATATTGCTCTTCTCTCTACAATTGAGCCCCAATGTTTTAATGAAGCCAGCAAAGACAAAGATTGGGTAGCTGCAATGAATGAAGAACTGGACCAGATTGAGAAGAATAGTACATGGGAACTAGTTCCTAGGCCATCAGACAAGAACATCATTGGATCTAAATGGGTATTCAAGAATAAATTAAATGAACAAGGAAAGATTGTAAGGAATAAGGCCAGATTGGTGTGTAAAGGATATGCTCAAGTGGAAGGGCAAGACTTTGATGAAACATTTGCTCCTGTGGCCAGAATGGAGGCAATCAGAATGTTTTTAGCCTATGCATGCCATAAACGTTTTAAAGTATATCAAATGGATGTCAAGTCAACTTTCCTGAATGGAAATCTTGAAGAAGAAGTGTACATGGAGCAGCCTGAAGGTTTTTCTCTCACAGATAAACCTGATTATGTATGCAAGTTGAAAAAGGCCTTGTGTGGTTTGAAACAAGCACCGAGACATTGGTATGCCAGACTGGATAAATACTTGCAAGACAAAGGATTCAAAAAGGGTTCTGTGGACATCAATTTGTATATCAAACATGAAGGTGATGACTTGTTGATTGTACTTGTTTATGTTGATGATATTATCTTTGGCTGTACTAACAACTCTTATGTTCAATGGTTTGCTAACTCAATGCAATCTGAGTTTGAGATGTCAATGATTGGAGAGTTGTATTATTTTCTTGGACTCCAAATCAGTCAGAAGCCTGAAGGCTTATTCCTTTCTCAAAAGAAATATCTAAAGGAGATGCTAAAGAAATTTCAAATGGAAGACTCTAATCCTGTGAGTACACCCATGGTCAGTGGTTGCAAGCTGAGCAAAGATTATGCATCATCAGAAGTAGATCAAAAGATGTATAGATCCATGATAGGCAACCTGTTATATATCACAGCATCTAGACCTGATATTATGCATGTTGTAGGGATGGTAGGAAGGTTTCAAGCAGCGCCCAAACAAAGTCATTTGCTAGTTGTAAAACGCATATTCAAATACCTGAAAGGTACCTTGTCCTATGGTTTGTGGTATCCCAGGAATTAGAATTTTCAACTCATATCATATTCAGATGCAGATTGGGCTAACTGTGTAGATGAAAGGAAAAGTACCAGTGGTGGAGCATTCTTCTTAGGACAGTCTTTGGTTGCCTGGCTACGTAAAAAGCAGAGTTCCATATCTTTATCCACTACAGAAGCAGAGTATATAGCTGCTGCTACCTGCTGTACTCAAATTTTATGGATGGTGCAATCCCTTGCTGATTTAGAAGTAAAGTATGCTGAGCCTATTCCCATTCATTGTGATAATACCAATGCAATAAGTGTTTCCAAGAATCCTGTTCTCCACTCCAAAACGAAACACATTCCAATAAAGTATCATTTCTTGAGAGAACAAGTGGCTAATCAAGCTGTGCAGCTGCATTATATCCCTTCTAAAGAATAGATAGCTGACATTTTTACTAAGCCTTTGCCCACAGCTCAGTTTGAATATCTAAGACAGAAGTTGGGTGTTCAGTCAATGTCACAATGACCTATGCATTGTGTAAGGGAGAGTCTGTGTTCATTGACATTGTTGTTTATGACTGTGCACTTTTCAGATTGCTGGTTCTTTTGTTTTTATCTCTTTCATGCATCTTGTCAGGGGGAGTTTCTGTAATCAGATGTGCTTTAGTTGCTCAGATTTCCCTTTGCCCTTGATGTCAAAGGGGGAGAATGTGACTAGTTGATGTAGTTGCTGATATTGACATCAATGCCAAAGGGGGAGATTGTTGGAATATTCAGCAGAAGATGGTGTTCAGTGGATGGAGTCTATTGTTCAGTTGTATTGTTGGCATTGATGTCAATCTATTTGATGAACAGAACTGTCTTGAATGTATACATTGATGAGCTGAGTTGGAATTTCCGCGTGGTGTAACTACCTCTTGACATGGGAATACGAAGAGTTTAGTGATGAGAAGAATTTCGAAGAGATTAGAGGAGAGTAACTGTTTCTTGACTAGTAATGTGAAGAGTTTACCACAGCGTCGATTTGGTGAGAAGTCAAGGGGAAAGGGAACTATTTCGTGCTTGCTATTTGATGGGAGATGAAGAGTCTGTAACTGTTTTGAGAGAATGAGAATCGACGGTGAATGTAATACATATAGATGAAAGCAGACTTGATAGGGTGAGTTGTTCGAAGGATTATTTGTTGTGTAGAGTAAAAAGAACTCTGTGTCATGAATTGTCACAGAATGAGCATGTTGAGCATGAGTATGTAAACAAAGATGAATCTCAGATACAGAACAGTAGAACGATGATGAGGAGGCAGAGAGAAGATTACAGAAACAAAAGAAAATATTGCTGAACAGAGAAGATTGAACGTGATGAGCAGAAGAACAATGCTAAGGAACGGAGATCTGATGTTGAGTATATGAACAGAACAACAGAGCAGAGGAACAGAAGAGTGTGCTGAACAAGTTGAAAAGAATAAGAGGAGTAGAGAAGAGTGTTTGGTAACCCAAGATACATCTGTATTGTTGTGATTTGATTCATTTGTAAATTCTAGCAAGTAAGGGAGGTAGGGAGGTGCTAGGGGAGACATTTGTGTCTCAGTCTGCAAGTGGGTGCTTGTAGAATTTGAAGGTTGGTGCCTTCACCCAGTTGGTGTTGGGTAACAATGAGAGTTGGTGCTCTCATCAAGTTGGTGCTTGCATTCAGAGGTTGCAGCCTCGTTGAGTTGGTGCTCAACTAAGAAGAGATGTACAGCTGATAAGCCTTTGACATCCTAAGAAGAAGAGGTGTTTCCCTTAAGGGTTTCCTCGTGAAAAATTATGTGTCTTTTACATGTGCTTGAATGATGTGTTGCATGCTTTCTGTTCATACATTTAATTCTGAATTCATTACAAGAATGACTGTCACATAGTTTCATTGATTCTCAGTTAAAAGAATAAATTTGTTTAAAATTATTGATTTAACTGAATCACCCCCCTCTCAGTTAAATACCTGTAACATTACTCATTCTTCCTTATCTTTGGCTTGTTCATAATTTAATGGCTCTGTGACATTCATTATACTAGTCATCAAGGCATAATCTCTAAAATTTACGAGAGGATGAATTTGACGAGATGACTTTCTAGGTATTACAGTACCCATTGGAGTTCCATCCATGATTCCTCTGTCTTATGTTGTTTCATCATCTAAGGTAGTATCACTCATGCTTGATTCTTGTTCCTGAACTTGCTAATGTTCTTGCACCTGCTTCTCATCCTACACTTTTTGAAGAATTTTATCTATTCTGACATGCTCATATGGGATCAGTTCTTCATTAGCATTATTCATCCTATCACACATATCTGTATTTTCATGAAATACAACATCTCTATTAGAAATCAATTTGTGTGAACTAGGATGAAATAGTTTGTATGCTTTCCGATCATCACAGTAGCCAACAAAGATACATTCTATAGATATTGCATCCAATTTCCTTCTGTCATCTTTAGGTATGTGTGAAAAATCCCTAGAACGAAATATTCTTAAATTGCTAGTTTCAGGTTTATAGCCATAAAAGACTTCAAATGGGGTTTGAAGTTCTAGTTTCTTTGTTGGACTCCTATTCTTTAAGTACATAACAGTGTTAATTTCTTCAGCCCAAAATCCATTAGAAATGTTCTTACCTTGGAGCATGCTACGAGCACATTCCACCAATGTTCTTTTTTTCCTTTCAACAATACCATTTTGTTGAGGTGTATCTGTGACTGTGAATTGTTGTTGGATTCCATTTTCTATACAGTATCTTCTAGAAGCTCTAGAATTGTACTCGCCACCTTGGTCCAATCTGAGGATTTTAATGTGTTTACCTGTCTGCTTCTCAACTTTGATTCTGAATTCCTTGAAGTATTCAAATACATCGCTTTTCCTTCTGATGAAGTAATCCCATGTGAACCTGGATCTATCATCAACAAATAGCAGAAAATACCATGCACCACCAAGTGATCTAGTCTGCATAGGTCCACATACATCAGTGTGTATTAGTTCAAGGAGTTCATTCTGCCTCTTCTCTTCATGGTTAGGAAATTCATTTTTGTGTTGTTTTACCAGTGCACATGCAACGCATTCAATATGATCATTTTTAATGACAGGAAGACCCTCAACCATCGAATTTTTCTGCAATAACATGAAATCATTATGATTGAGGTGTCCATACCTTTGATGCCACAATTCGACATTTGACATAGCTGATGCTGCTAGTGCCTAATGGTTTGCAACTGATGGTTTCCTTTGATTGCATCCAGCTTGTACAATCCACCAAGTTTGGATCCTGCACGGATCCTGTCGCTATAACCCTATAATGATCTTGGACATCTTTGACATGGCACTTATATTTATCAAATTCAACTTTCATATCATTATCAGTGATAGCCAAAACATATATTAGATTATTTTTTATTCCTAGAACATACATCACATTATGTATCTGTTTAAAATGTCCATCAGGTAGGTTAACAATTATCACTCCATAACCTAGGACTTTCTGGGACTTGTTATCTCCTTGATAGATGTGTGTGCCATCAGACTTTTCATAATACTCATCATACCAATTTCTATCATAGGACATGTAGGCAGATGCACCCAAATCTATGAACCATGCATTTTCATCATTTGTCTCAGCAGACAAAGCATGTTCAAATATAAACAGTCTTAGGTTTTTAAATCCATTAACATCCGGGGAGTCTTTTCTAGCATAATTTCCATTATGTTTTCTGTATATGTTATTGGAATCATTGTTTATTTTCTTAAAACAATCTCTAGCTATGTGACCTGATCTGCCACAATAATGGCATACAACATGTTTATTGGCACTAGAGTCATTGCGTGA
Organism: Pseudotsuga menziesii; assembly: GCA_001517045.1. NCBI lineage: Eukaryota > Viridiplantae > Streptophyta > Pinopsida > Pinales > Pinaceae > Pseudotsuga > Pseudotsuga menziesii. The sequence goes on from LPNX010418310.1 coordinate 56,838, forward strand.
CATACCTCTATGTCTTGCACGAAACTTGTCTCTATGTGGATTCTAGTGATTTGCTCTGTGTGGGTATCTTCCTCTTGCCATCAACGCCTAATAGAAAGAGTGAGATTCAGGCTCATACATATTCATTCTTTCTTCTTCTTGTATTAGGATTTCACCAAGCTCTGCAAATGTAGGAGGGGTATGTCTTGCTACAAGTGTTGAGATGAATATTTTATAATCTGGCAACATAACTTTTAATGTGATAGATACCAAATTAGTACTAGATACATCTTCACCTATGTCACCCAGATTATCTTTGAAGTCTTTGATGCGGGAGAGGTATTTATTCATAGTTTCATTCGCATCCATCTTGATAGACAATAATTTGGTCTTTAAAAACAAGATTCTATTAGAGTCAGGCGCCTCATACAAACCTTTCAGTTTGTCCCATGTGTCTTTGGATGTCTTCGAATAACTGATGTGAGGTATGATGTTGTCTTTTACAGACATGCAAATCAACACCTTTGCTTTGGTTTCCCGTGAATTCCAATCTGAGAGAGACAACAGATCTATAGGATTTTGTTCATCCCCTTTCACAATTGACCACAGACTAAGAGCTTCAAGTACAGTAATCAACTTAAATTTCCAATTTACATAATTTTCCGCATTCAATTTTGATGCTTCAGTAATGTATAAATCAACAAGTGACATATCTGTCATTTTTACTGAACTATAGGGAAAGTAATTTTAACCAAACAGGGGAAAAAATACTGGCTCACCTCCTCCACTTCCAGACAAGCAAATAACATGGCGCTCACTGCTTGGGCCTAATCCAGCACTGACAAAAATTTGTTCAAGGAATGGCTCACCGACGCTCTTTTCTCTATGTTGAAGAGTGCTACCAGCGCACTTAATCCTTCTGGATACAGCACCGTCGGCGCTCTAGAGGATGCTGGAGAAGTGTCGGGCGCTTTAACTACTAAAAGAAATAGCGCCAACCGTTTTCTTCTTTGGAAAATGAGATGGGTTCAAAAAAAAATTTGAGATGGCCCATGAAAAAAAAAATACACATGAGATATAAAAAAATAGGTTTGGAAAAACAAACTACTATTTTCTCCTCACGATGGCAATGATCTCCCTCACCAACGATTGGCAACAATCACCATACTATACCAACGATTGGCAACGATCTCCCTCACCGGCTAAGTTGGAAGCGATTGGAAACGCAGGAGAAAGCCAAGAGAAAAAAAAAATTGTGAATGACTCTATGAAAAAAACAAAATTTTACACGTGAGAAAAAAAATTACTCCTGCGATTTCTCTTTTGGACGTCTTCCTTTAGCAAACAAACTCCAGCAATCTCCTTCACATTTCTCAGTTGGGCATACACCTCTTATACTTCAACAATTTAAGACAAACAGTTAGACAGGGAGCTCCTCCACACACGCTCACTTACAACAATTTCTGGTTCCCTCACACAGCCCACAACTTGTCTCTGATACCAAATTAGAGAAACCAAGGAGAAAACTAGCAGAACACAAAGGCTCGCTCACACAAACAGGAGGAGAAACACTCAGCTCAATTGTATTCAGAAATAAAGGTTACTTATATAGAAAATTGATGAGTTAAACTAGATCCAATAAATGTGGATCAGATCCACCAACATAGGAGATGTTTGAGCAATAAACCTAGATATAGAAAACATACGAATATATTTCTGCATTATATCTAACAGAACGAACCTGTTAAAACCTTATCCAAATGTCAAGCGTGGTGGTTTCTTACTTGTTAAACTTGTGTCTTCTTTTCATTCGTTGAAAGGCCAATTATTATGCTACAATGTTTTCAAAATCACCTTCAAAGAAAAAATGCCTACGATGTAACTAGCCCACAAACTAAATATTTGCAACACCCAAAAAAAATTAAAAGCAGATCGTCCAAAAAGAGAGTCAAACTATCCACAAGATCGAAAACATAAAAAATCACCCAAACACCAAATCATCAACTCATCAACTTCCAAATTTGCAAGAGACAAATAAGAGAACCTCCAAATTTGCAAGATACAAATAAGAGAACTTAAGAAAAAGCATACCAAAACACTCTCGAAGACGACAAACACACCATTTATCGATGAAAACAATGCCTTGCCTTGCATGCTGGGGTTTCCATGCTCAACCTACCAACAAACAACACCCTACAAAGCATTCACAGTCGCCCTCAGGAGAACTTATGTGGCAGGTCCTCAAGTTTTATCTTTTTTATCATCATTTTTTGAACATGAATTTTCCACAAGTATAATGTACGAGTTTCCAATCTGCACCCCACACCCAATAGGATCAGCAACAATCAGCAGTACCTTCGGAATGAGAAATTTCCAAATGCCATATTTCAACTTATCTCTAGGCCTAATCGTCGGTTACAATCCCCGTGGGAAGGGATTAATAACAACAGTAGCAAAACATGAGACATTTTCCAAAGAAAAATTAACGATTTTTGCAAACGTTTACAAATAAAGTTTTGTCGTCACTTTGTAGATTATTTCAGTTGCCAGGATATTCAAGACAAAATATCAGATGAATTAATGGAATGACGTTAATGTCGTTTTATAAAAGGAGTAGATAATTTAATTTGGAAGATATTAAAACTTTTCATGGTAAACAGTTTGCCAAAACATTTCAAAGAAGGAAAACATTATGCGTTGAAAATGTAGAGAGTATATAAATTATAACTATATCTTGCTCCACGAGATAGAATCAGAATATACATGCCACCGATAGATTCCAGTCTCCACGCGGTAGAAAAATTCACATCAAATAACATGCCTTGGCTGAAAAAGTCTTTATTCATATAATCTTCTAGTTGGTTGGCATCCCATACATCTTCATACACTGCAAAGTTTACAAATTTTTCATAGTTTTCAAAGTCGCCCTCTAAGTGCCAGTTTTCACCAAGGGTTTTAAGATTTGTATTCTCCAACAAACCATCCTCTGTTTCCTTGGGAGATTGACAGATTTCCTCCTCAAGTATAGAACGAGACTTTAGGGAATGTCGAGCTCGTTGTTTGAATCCTCCATAAGATAAAACAGATCAACCCCCAAGTCTGAATCTCTTATTTCACCTTCATAGACGCAAGAAATATCAGTGGTTGCCAAATTCTCACTGAAGTTAGAGGTCTCGAAGAAGTGGAACATGTGGCTTCAATCTCTTCCTCCAAGCTTTTCATGATTATGTTTACAAGATCCTCACTGGGAGCGCATTCTTCCTCATCGTCATCTGATAACGTTTTCTCTAATTGCGGTAATTGAAGAAATTGGTATGTTTCTTCGCAGTGGAATCGTTTTGGCTCCCCAAAGTCAATGGAGTCTAGCAGAGCCTTGGAATCGCGACCTCGTTTTCTAAGATTCTCAGACATGATTGTAATATGTTCTAGAGATCCAAACATGGAACACAATGCTGGTGAAGACATGAAAAGGAGATGATATTTCAGTTGTGTTGGCATCCAACAACCTTCTCATTTTTTTATTATTTTAAGTCAATAAAAGATCACATCAATTTCCTACCTTAATAATTTCTTGAGAAATATTATTAAGGAGTGCCTTCAGAATCTTTGATTCTGAAGGAACTCCTAATTTGAGGAAATTTGACACTTGAAGAAAAATCATTTTTATGTTGCCAATCCTATTTTGTTTAAGTATTATCGATGACTGATTTTTGTAGTTGTTAAACTATCCTTGCTATATAGTGATTTTTCTTATGTAATTGTTTAAGTATTATCAATATATTTGGATAATACTTTTTCAATTGATATTTAGTAGATTGGAAATATCCTCAGCTCAGATTGGGATTGAGCCTTTGATTATTCATTTCAATACATATTATTTTGAATCTTGTAATCTTATTCTTCTATATCTTATATCCTTCTCAATTTATTAGGATCAATACTTCATGTTTCATTCACCATTTTTGGGTGATCTACAAGATAACATAAATGTGGGATGATTTATTTTAAACCTAAGGTGATTGCTAGAGTTATGTGTTATAATACCTATCTATTAATTATTCTAACCATGAATCAACATTTGTTGCTTATCTTATCTACAAATGAAACTATGCAAATGTTATGTGTGACACATATTTTTATTTACCCAACAGTTATTTGGTGTTGACTCTCTATATCATTAGTACACTTGGTTTAATTATACCTTTCAATGTCATTTACATTAACGAGTGCATTACTTAACCATTGTTTCGCATCGTTTGTTATGATTAATCTCGACCTGTTAATTTTTATGAAGAGGCATGTAGGGTTTTGACTAGGATAATGGGTAAACCTGATTCAATCGTAATTTTTCGACACCATTTGGATTCCTATACCTTTCATCTTCACGACCTCCCCTAAAACGCACCCTATCCAGAATTTTAACATTGGGGAAATTGCTCCTTTTTATCGTTTCGAGCCCACTAGAAATGAATTGTTACAAATTGAACCAAAGGTAGCTGAAATGTTTAAGAAGATAGGTTGGGGTTATTTCTTTAGGTGTTTCAATGGCCATCATGTAGAGGTAACCAGGCAATTCACCTTATCCCTTAAAGATGATGTTGCTCAAATAGGTTATTTGCACCTGGTTTTAACAGAGGATCTTATCACAAGAGCTATTGATTTGCCTCAAAAGGGTGAATGTTGGTTTAAAGGAGGAAAGATTAACAAGAACAAGTGGAAACACTTCCTTCTCTCGTTCCCAGGTGATGCAAATATGCAACATAGTTTCCTGGCAAGATTTTTGAAACCTCAGTGGCGTCCTCTCCTGCAAATCATAATCAGGTACATTACTTATGATGGCCATTTTTTCCATGTTCATTTGCATCATCTTTGACTTCTCATGGAATTTAAGGGCTCAAAGATAATTTTCCTTGCTTTTTATTAAAAAGCTTAAGTAAATGGCTTTCGCAGTCCAACATACCATCGGGGACCAGGATAGGAGTATGTTTCATCACAATTTTCTTAAAAATATCATTCAGTATCCTTTATCTTCAGTGATAAATTTTTGAGTGAAAATGGTTTTGGGAAAACTCAATACTGGCCATGTCCTCTTCCTAAGGTTCGACAAAAGAGAAGACGCTCATCTTTTCCTGAATATTCTAATAAATTAGACCCAATGTCAAACCCTAAGGAGACTGAAACAAATAATCCTATTCAGGGAAATGATTTGAAATGTGACATTGAGGGGGATGATAATATTCCAGTTTGTGAAATCCCAATTGACCCATCGCCTTCAGAAAAACATCATGATATACCTGCACAAAAGGATAAAGGGTTAGGAAGTCGTGAAGATAAAAAAATTGAAACCCTCACTGAGTCTAGGCCTAAACAAAACGAATCTGTCTCGGTTAGATCTAATGCACGAAGATTTACTCGAAGCATGGCTACGGTTTCGATTCCTAAAACAATCCAACATGTAAAAGGCCCTCCTATAGTGGAGGTAGTTAGTGATGACGAAGATATTTCTCCTGTTCATGAATTTTCTCATGAAGCCATTTTCCATGAACAGAGTATGGAATTTAATAATTCCATGACAACTCCTTCACAGGGATTCACTGAAAAGTTATCTCCTCTCGAATTTGAACAGAATCCTTCATGTACAGGTGATTAGTCGCCTGGTTGTAGCAAAAGGAACCCCGATCATTCCACTAGACATGCGTTTGGAGAAAAATATCACCCAATTAGAAGTGAAATTGGAAGAATCACAGTCAAACACACTTGTTATGAGAGATGAGATTAAGACTCTTAAAAATGAATTATTGTGTTCGTTAAATCCATGGTTGGATCTAAAATTGAGGAAGGATAAATATAAAGCAATGAAGAGATCATTGGTCTCTGCTAATGAAATACTCTTGAAACAGGAAGAGAAACATAAGGTTAAAATCATGAAGCTTAGATCTAGGTTTGTTGAAGCTAGAAGGATAGCAAAACTTCATATTACAGCATAGCATGTATCAACATTTTGTTTCATTTTCATTCATGTTTTGCGGGCTTATTGATTATGGACAGGTAATTGAATAATTTATCAGCACACCTACAGAATTGTAGATTCTGTATGAGTGCTTATGATTTGTTTGTCATTTATTTGTTAATTGTTAATTTACCACAAATTAATTTATGCTCTTTCTATTGTTACAAGTGTTGTTTATGTCTATGTTTGTTATGGATGAGATCAATCTCTTGTTACAATGCTAGATTAGAGGAGATTCTATTTCCATGTGCCTCATTTGGTTTAAAGATGGTTTTAATTTTCTAGAAGTATCTCCTTATCCATTCAATGATGCAACTATAAGTTACAGATCTTGTTGGTCATTTGTTTGCTCACAGTTGGCTCTAACAACTGTCAAATCAATATTTTATCCATTTTGTAACAAGACTTTTTAATGAGATGTATATTTTGGAAAACAAGCTCATAGATTCCTCTAGGTTGTTAATTTTGTTTTAAAAGGGATGAATATATAAGTCACAGAGGTGACTGGGGAAAAGGGAGTTTGGGTAGATAAAGAACATAGCTTGTTTAGGAGTCAAGACTACTTAGTTCTGAACCAAGTCTTTGTTGTGATATCATCTCGCTCTTTAACAGTGTTGAATTATACTGGAAAGTGTTATCATTTTTTATCTAAAGTTTTCAAGTATTTTTATATTAATAACTCCTTTATAGTTTCTTCAGTGTTCATATTTTGCAATTATATTTGGTTGTAATGTGTAAATTATCTTTAAATTACTCGAGCACTAATAATTTCAGTATTTGATTCAATATAACGTGTTGATCAAATTATAGTTATTTATATTACTTTGATTTGATTTATTACATCATATTTCATAGATTTACTTGGTAGAATATCTATGTTTGTCATAGATTTTCTATTAAGAATTGTTTATTTTTATCTCAAATACTCAGTTGTTAATATTTTATATGTTCTATCACATATGCACTTTATGGATTAACAGTAGTTGATAGTGTTATTTCTTTAATGTGTAGATGTAATCTCTGAAACTAAGGTTATGATTTAACTTTGATAATTATTCTCAAACTTTTCATATTATTAGTTATTTATATTTTAATAGAATAGTTAAAGAAAATAGTTATTAAATAGCTCAGAGCCATGATAGGATAGTAAAATAGATTTATATTAGATAGAGTTTGCAGCTGTTATTTTTCACTTTAATTAGGAAGCTTATCAACTTAGTTAGTTTATTTAATTTAGTAACTAGAGTAAGTCATTAGGGTTTTCTTAAACACTAAAAAACTAAAAAATAAAACAATATCAATCAAGGGACTCTCTTTTGAGAGCAAGAAAATAAGGTAGCAGGACCTTGAACCTGTGAGAGTTCGCTAATCCAAATATACTAAAACTTGTGTTAATTAACACCTTGTATGGGATTTCTCTCCTTGTTGGCCTCAGGTCAGAAAATACAACCAACAAAAGGTGCTAGAATGAGGGACTGAAACGATTAATGGCTGAAAATTTTTAGAACGATCATATGACCAGTCTAGATCCTCCACCTATTGTCGAATCTGATACCATCGCTACCTCATAAACACTAAACCACTTATACTATGAAACGAGAACTTTATACTAAGAACGAGAACTCTAGGCATAAAAATGATGTTTTTTGCAAAAAAAAACACCAAAAACACCCCCAAATAGAAAAGTGTTGATACCAGTATACACGTTTTTTGGGGGGGTAAAAATAGAGCCATGGCCTAAACATCCCATACTGTTGTTTACAAAAACTTTAAAATCAACCCCTAAATTGAAAAAAGTTTTTTTCTCCAAAAGATAAATTACAACTTTTTTGAAACTTACATATTAAATGAACAAAAATATTTCATAAATAATTTCACCACTCTCACCATATAAAATAAAAGAAATTATGATGTGATTCATAATGAAATCATATATTAGACCATTCCATAACAAATAATTCATATAAATAATCAAAATCTCCTTCTGGGTTTCAATTACAAACATCATACTAATAAAAAACATCTAAAATGTTTCATTTGAAATTATTCAAATTCATTCATGGATTCTGACACCCATCGGAATCTACATTTTATGCAAATGAAGGACTCGACGAAGATGTAGATGACCCATATTCTTCTCTATTATCAGTGGGTGCACCATCCGAATCTACATATATGCCCATCATTTCGGCTGCCATATTCCTTTTGGATCTAACGCTTGGTTTAGCATACTCCCATCTTGCAAAAGTATATATTTTATTTTCTTATTATCATAGTAAAATTAAAAAGGATGTTGTAAACTAATACTTTGTATTTTAATAGTAGCAGTTGTTGTTGTGTAATACAATTATATTAAATCAAAGTTTTATATTCTTTGTTACAATAACAACTTCTATAATTTTCTAATATGTCAAAATTATGGTTATTTATATGAATGTTTCTTTCTAAACCTTTTAACTATAATAATAATTTTACATCAATTCAAAAAATATTTTCTCTTAAAATTCAATAAATCAAAGTTAATTTTAGTAAATATTAACCAACACTATTATCATCATCATAACAAATTAAACTTCGAAAATAATTTAATAATCTCTTAACATATTAGAAATCCACGCTTTAATATTCACGAATCACGAGCGTCCCTTTGGCACTCAAGGACCTGAGCTCCGCTCCCTTCCCCTTACACTCATCTCTATTGTAAGCGGTCATTATTTAGTCAAAACTCAAAAAAGGCGGCTAAGTTATCAAATAAAATTGAAATTTGAACATTTATGGCCGACAAGACCATGCCAACCATATCATCTTTCCATGTAATCCCTCTCTCATCACCATTCGGGCGGTCTAATGGATATTGGGAGGTCAGCTTGGAAATGTGTGGACCCATGCATATATGAGCACTGGGTCCCATGGCATAGTTGCGACCTGTAATCCCTGTTCTTTTTATTTTAAAACAAGTGTTATTGAATCGACTTTAGTAGAATGTGGCTGAATTTTCCAAAGTTGAAAATTTATAAAAACAAATAATAGAAAACAATGATACACATTTTTGTATTTTGTGAAAGAAATTAAAGAATATAAATACTTACAAATTTGTTTTAGTATTATTGTTTTTAAATGAATTATCATGATTTTTGAATGTTAATGGATTTTTGTATTGGTTATTGTTTTGATTATTTTCCATACGTTAGTACTATTAGGGATATCTTAGAACGATATCACACTACTTCTCCCTATACACCTCGACAGATTGAACAAGATCTAAGAGAATCAAGACGAGTCTTCACTAGGGTTTATTCTCAACAAACCAGTATACCACCCATGGATTTTGGTTTACCCCATCGAAATAGGGACAATGCTCCATTATCTATATCTAACCAGTATTTATTACAAGCTCATAACTTAGAGTTCGGTACCCCAGATTACTGCTAAAATCCTTTGTCTAGAGAGATCAACAGAACTAAAACTTCAAGAAGGCTTATTCCCTCTAATAGTTCCCGCTCGCCACCTTCACATCCAAATTATTCACCTGGTAGTCCTACACCTTCTAATCGTAATAGCTCTTCTGATTCAGAAGGAGATAATATGGAAGGAGTGGCAGGAGGTAATCTACCCAATCCTCCTAATCCTCCTCTACCTTGGCCAAGAAGAAGTGCAGTTGGGATCCCTAGTGTTCAACATCAAACAAGCCTCTCCCTAAGTTCGACCCTAGACAATAAAGAGCCAATTGAGAACCACATAGATAAATTTATCCTTGTCGTTCAAACCATGAATGTGCAGCACAAAGATGTGGTTTGTCAACTTTTTCCTTTGACATTCGAAGGGAAGGCATCAGCATGGTACTTCTCCTTGGTCCAAGGATTCATAACCAATTGGACATAATTTAGTCAAGCTTTCCTTTTTAAGTTTGGAGAGGATAAAACACCAACAACTTTAGCCCTTAAACTGTCTCATATCAAAATACACAGTAAGGAACATATCAAGGAATTCAACCAACAATTCCTAACTTGGAAAAATAAAATATTGTTTGCCTCTCAACCTCCATAAGATATCATTATTGAAAATTACGCTTCTGCTTTACCTAAATATCTAGGTATGTTCGTTAAGCGGGCCAATAAGGAAACCCTAGTTGAAACATTTGAGGAAGAAATTAAGGTTGAGAAAAACTCCTTGACTTATGAATATGAGAGGAGTGGAAAAACTGATAATATGATTCGTAGAAGATCTGAAAACTCATCTAAGTCAAGTTCAAATAAGGATTCACAAGAATTTGGTGTAAAGCAACTTCAAAATGATATTAGAGCCTTAACAAATGAAGTAATGGGATTGAAGAAAACTAATTTGAAAGGATCTTATTTTAAAGGATACTTTAGAAACCAATTTAGACAGAATCATGTTGCTAACAATAAAACGAATCCTCCACCTGATGTGGCAGTAAATGAGGAAATTTTTAACACTATTAGAGCAGTTTTGTCTATACATGAATCTTCCTCTAATCAAGGATCTGACGATAAAGAAATGGAAGAAAACTCAGAAAGTGACGATGAAGTTCAAGAAGAACAACAACATTTGGTTGGACATTTCTGGGATAGCTTCACAAAAGATACTATGAATAGATTCGCTCTTTCGGGGCATCATGCTTATAATACCTATAGTAAAGGTTGAACAGTATCTCCAAGTACGTCAAGCTCAAATAAAACAAGAGGGAATAATAACCCTCAACCTATTAAGTAGTCACACCCAGTTCAAAATCCACAGAAGTTGGATCTGCAGTATGATATTATTGAAGATCTGAAAAACCAGCGTGCAAATATCATCGTGTATGATTTACTCCAAATCTTCCCTATGCTTGGTGGTCCCATCATAACCCCTACAATAAGTTTAGTTACTCATAACAACCAAAATAATGCAGTTGCTAGTACTTCAAATAATTAAAATACTTCCTCAAATAATGAATTAATTGATACAAATGATAAGAGGAAATCAACAACTGATAATAACTCTATAATAGGTTAAAGTTCAACATCTAATACTCCCCATTCCTCCTCACATTGGAAATATATAAACAGAACGTACATAATTTTATGGTAGACTATGGGGAATTGTATAATGTAATGACTTTATCAGTCTGTAAAAAACTAAATGTGAAATGCACTCCATGTGAGACACATATTACACAACTTGAAATATCAAATGTGAGAGTATTAGGGGAAATAGAAGATGTTTTAGTTAGACTAGAAATTAATCCATCAATTTATCAAATCATTGATATTGTTGTTACAGATACCCTTGACGTCTATGGTATGTTTTTAAGTCATGATTGTCTTAGAATTTAAATGGATTTTTTTCAACTGATTGGTCCACTTTATGGCTTCCTAAAAATGGACGACCTAATCAGATTAAAATTGGTAGAGAAAGATATCTGAAACAAACCATGACATAATTACATGACCCTAATGAACCAATGATGTTTTCTGATTCTATTATGGGAAATTATACTTATGAAATTGATTTTGGAAATTTTAAAGTTGAAAGTTCCTTGTTTGCAGGCACACAACAACATTCTAAAATTTTTAATTTTACTTATATTGAACCTGGCTCTGTGTCTAAAAATTATGTAAATGGTGTAGATGATCAAACCTATGTACATATTGTGGATAGTAAAGTAATTGTAGATAGTTTACCATGGACATTGTATTTCGATGGATCAAAGTCGAAGGAAGGAGCTGGAGCAGGTTGACTTTTAATAGATCCTCAGGGAAATCAAACATGTATGGTATGCATATTATAATGTAATTGCACTAACAACATGGAAGAATACGAGGCTCTTATCCAAGGTTTGAAAAAGAATTTAGATCTGAACGTTAAATTCTTAATAGCATACATGATTATGAAATCATTGTCCGTCAGGTACACAATTTGACGCATTGTGTTTCTGAACATCTTCATGATTATCAAAAGGAGGTATTGAATATCATTTCCAAATTTGAAGCTTTTAATATAACTTCTATCCTGAGGTTTCAAAATCAAGAAACTGATTTATTAGCCAATGTAGCTTCTAAATTAATCCCATCTGAAGATTTTTCTCCGAATACTTTTTTGATTGAATTGATTTTCAGGCCATCAATCTCGGATAACATCACTAATTGGTGTGTCTTTGATGATGGTGTGCATGTTTTAAATTTTCTAATGAATGAAGGTAATTTTAAAGACTCTGCTATTGACGAGATCACCCATGATGAAGACATCTGTAACTTTTCAGTAATACATCCGCATTGTACAATACAGAAGGATCATGGCACGATAAAACATATCCCTACTTTTGTTTTAATATTGGAGAAGTTTTATGATATGCAAGATAATTTTAAGGTTGTACCTAATTGTGAAAAAACCTCCTCGTGCTTGAAATATGAAACCATTAATTTAGGAACATATTTAAATCCTCGTCAGGTTAACTTAGGTATAGATTATACCCCGTTAGAAAAATCAGCCTTCATAAAATTGTTAAGATAATTTAAGGATGTCTTCGCATGGACCTATGAATATCTTAAAACCTTTAACCTATAGATCATGCAACACATGATCCCAATGAAACAAACCTCGAAACCGTTTCAACAAAAACTCAAAAAGATACACCCCACACTAGAACCAATAGTTAAGAAAGAGCTAAATAAACTCCTAGCTGCTAAAAACAGTTTCCTAGTTTTCCACACTCAATGGGTGGATAAATTACTCCCGGTTCGAAAACAAAACGATGACATTTGACTTTGTGTCGATTTTCGTAACCTTAATAGGTCATCGAAAAAATATAACTATCCAGTCCCGCCTATGGAGCAGATTCTCCAAAAGATTTATGGTTCTGAAATGTTGTCGTTACTTGACGGTTTATCGGGTTATAACCAGATCCTAGTCTCTCCTGATGACCAACTAAAGATTGCATTCAAAACTTCATGGGGAACTTACGCTTATAGAAAGATGCCCTTCGACCTAATTAATTCCATGGCTACTTTCCAGCAGGAAATGGATATAGCCTTTAGGGGGTAATCAATTATGTTGGATTTGTTTATCTCGATGAGGTTATGATCTTTCAAAACATTGATCTAATCACATCCTTCATCTTAGAAAAAAATTGAGCACTGTAGGAAATTTTAGATATCACTCAACCCCAAGAAAACAATATTTGTTGTGATCCAAGGGATTTTGTTAGGATGTTTAGTCTCTAAAGATGGAATTATGATTGACCTTGAGAGAAACCAAGCCATATCTAAAATCACTTACCCCTCAAATAAGAAGGCTATGCAGACATTCTTAGGAAAGATTAATTTTGTCAAGAGATTCATCCCCAGCTTCTCTGAAATTGTTCGTCCCTTACAAAATATAATTAAGAAAGATGATCATTTTAGTTGGGGAAATAATGAAAATGAGTCATTTAGGAAGATTATAGAATCTATATCCGAAGCCCCCGCTCTTTTAAGTCCTAATTTTGATAAGGATTTCATACTTTATACATTTGCTTCAAATATCTCGTATGTTGTTGTTCAGATCCAACACAATCAGCATGACCACGAAGCCCCCATATCATTTTTGAGTTCAAATTTCAAAGGAGCAAAATTAAACTATCATGAAGTTGACAAGCAAGTTTTTGTTGTCTTTAAAGCAGTTAAAAATTTCTGCCCTTACCTCCTAAAATATTGAATTAAATTTATCATTCCACACCCCGCTATGAGGAATCTATTAGTACAAAAGAATTTGGGAGAAAAAAGAGCTCCTTGGATGGCATCTCTTTCAAGAATATGACCTCCAAATCAAGCCTTCCAAGGTAGTAAAAGGGCAAGGTATTTGTAGACTAGCCGTTGAATCACCTCATTTACCTATGGATAAATCCGATATTCATATAAATAAATCTCTACTACAAAAGGAAATTTATTTTATCCCTCCTTCTGAATATTTTTGGTACTCATACATAAGAACTTTTCTTGAAACAAGAAGTGCTCCTGATAATTTAAAACCTAATAAAATAAGAGCACTCAGATTAAAATTAGCTCCTTATCAATAGATAAATAATATCATTTTTAGGAAGAATTCAGACGGTGTATTCCTTCGTTGTCTTGAGAAAGATGAAGCTGAATTAGTTTTAAAAGAATTGCATTCAGGCCCCGTTGGTGGTCATTTTAGAGGAGACACCACTGCACATAAAATACTTAGAGATCATTATTATTGACCTACTTTGTTCAAAGATTCTTATGCATATGTTAGAAAATCCCAACACTGTCAAACAGTTGCTGGTAGAGTTAATAAGCCTGCTTTTCCACTACATCCAGTCTCAGTATAAAGACCATTTCAGCAGTGGGGTATTGATAAAGTTGGACTAATCAATCCACCTTCATCCATGCATCATAAGTATATTATCACCGCCATCGATAGTTTACCATATGGGAAGATACATCACCTTTATGTGTAGTAAATACCAATTAGGTTGTTATTTTATTAGAATATTCTATTATCACTAGGTTAGGTGTACCTAAATCTTTAGTCTTTGATAACGCTTCCTATTTCTCCTCTGTCGAACTAATAGAGTTCGCTTCAGAGAAGGGTATCATGGTTAGATATTCCGCAAGTTACTACCCTTAGGGTAATGGCTTAGCCGAGTCCACCAATAAGAATTTATTGAAGATTCTGAAAAGAACCATCTTTACACATCACCGAAATTGGCACACTGCCTTACAGAATGCACTTTGGGAAGACAGGGTAACTCTCAAATCAGTGATAGGAAACTCACATTTCTTTTTTGTTTATGGTACTGAAGCCATCCTACCTCCCAATCTTTTCTTACCATCTTTACAGTTGGCACAGTCTGTTCAGGATGTGAATTGTTCTGCTATGGAGAAAAGGATTAATACTTTGATTAAGTTAGAAGAAGATAGGGAGGAAGCGAAATGACATTTTTTGAAACATCAGTAGATCGTGAAATCTTGGTTTGATTAGGCTTCAGTTTCTAACAGAGATCTAAAAGTAGGTGATTTGGTTTTAAAATGGGATAAAACACATGAGGACAAGGGTGAGCATACCGAGTTTCAACGCCTCTAGTCGGGACCTTATGTTATTGCTGAGAAAATGGGCACAAACACTTTTAGACTCCAAATGTTGGAGATTCAATCTGAAACCTTTCCAGTGAATGGACTGATTCTTAAAAAATATTTCCACTCATTTCTATCAAAGCATTAAACTTGTACATAATTTATTTTTATTTTCTGTTAAAAATTAAGCAGTTGCTTTTTCCCCTGTTTGATTTGCTCAAATTTTCATCATATATGCTTAAGTAACTTTAGCATCCGATAATGTACATCTCCGTCAGTTCTCCTTTTCCCTTTTTATCTTTTACATATACTCATTTCATCTATAAACAACTTTACTTGTTATGACATTCACTTTTAGAGTTAATCCAGATCAACTTCTTAAAAGAGATGATCTTCATTTTGATCGGGAATCATTAAATCCCTATGATTTTTAATCACTAATGTATATATAAGTTTCTTATTGTCAACGAAGGTATTTGTAAATAAATAAATCTCTGCGGTTCAAATTCCAGTTTGTTCATTTATTCAATATAATTGTGATAAGAGATGATCTCTAGTCCTTCCCAATCAACTCAGATTTACTGAAATCTGAAACGAATAAGTTATGAACATTAAATATTTGTAAATGCAGTCAAAATTAGCCCTCACCAGTCGTCTTGCCATTATAGTAAAGATAGCCGGTAAATTATTTCTTCAAAGCCTTGTACTTGAAAAATATTTACAAATTTGAATTATCAGTCATCTTTCAAGCTCATTTACAATATGGAAAGTTGATTGATCTATTCCATTCATAAAGTTTACTTCCATAAAATTGGGAACGGAAGGTCTCAGTAATGAGTCAGTCAACTTAGGATCATGGGCATCATTGGTATTACATTACCAAAATCCCATTACCAGGTTGTGGTAATGGTTCCCGATCTTTTCATCGAAAGATAGGGGGTCTCAGTAATGAGTCAACCTATGCATTTCTGATGATGTTTGTGAGTGGCGTTGTGATTTAGTTACCAAGCTAGGAGAATGATTCCTACTTTTATGAAGCATAACGCATTGAAAAGTTTAAGTGAATAAAATATAAATAAATAATTTTAAATAGTTATTTTATGGATGGAACTAGTTTCCAACATTTTCAAAAAAATAAATGGCTATATCTTTATACTGGTGATTTTGATTATCTTCAAATTTTGCATACTCGGTTTTGACGAGGTAATATTATCCAACTTATCTACGAAGCTAAAATATTTATTAATGGTGTTGAGAATGATATGAATGCATCTGCAATTATAAAATTATTAAATCAAGCACTGATTTGTTTCAAATTGAGATTATAGGATTTCTTAGGGTAGACAATAGACCATATTTTACTCGATCCCTTGGAAGAAGTTGAACAGAGATAATTGGTATGCCTAGACACGTCGCCATTTGTTGGCAGCCAACAACCTTCTCATCTTTTTATTATTTTAAGTCAATAAAAGATGATATTAGTTTCCTACCTTAATAATTTCTTGAGAAATATTATTAAGGAGTGCCTTCAGAATCTTTGATTCTAAAGGTACTCCTAATTTTAGGAAATTTAACACTTGAAGAAAAATCATTGTTATGTTGTACATCCTATTTTGTTTAAGTATTATTGATGATTGATTTTTGCAGCGATTAAATTATCTTTGCATTATTGTCATTTTTCTTATGTAATTTTGTAAGTTAATTCTTGACTATATCAATATATTTGGATAGTACTTTTTCAATCAATATTTACTAGATTGGCAATATACTCACCTCATATTGGGATTGAGCTTATGATTATTCATTTCAATATTGGGATTGAGCTTTTGGTTATTCATTTAAATACATATGATTTTGAATCATGTAATCTTATCTTCTATACCTTATATCCTTCTCAAGTTATTAAGATCAATACTTCATGTTTCATTCACCATTTTTGGGTGATCTACAAGATAACATAAATGTGGGATGATTTATTTTAAACCTGAGGTGATTGCTAGGTTTATGTGTTATAATACATATCTATTATGTTGTTAAACATTATATAACAAGTTTAAACCTAAGTAAATATTCTAACCATGAATCGACATTTTTTGCTTATCCTATTTACAAATGAAACCATGCAAATGTTCTGTGTGACACATATTTTTATTTACCGAGTTGTCATTTGGTGTCGACCCATTGTATCATTAAGACACTTGGTTTAATTATACCTTTCGATGTCATTTCCATTAACGAGTGCATTTAATAGTGATCACAAAGATCTAAGATTAAAGGATCCCGCTTTTTATCGTGTTCTTTAGAAAAAGGGAAAATTTATTTAGATGATAAGTTATGCAAAGATTATGATGTTTCATATACTAATATGTATTGTATTCATTTCTGGTTGAAAAAAAAAGCAGTGTATTCATTTATATTTACATAGTTTTTTTGTTAAACGAATTTATAGGATTTTAAGTGAGTTGCCCATGTTTATGATGTTTTATAGTTAATTATTACTATTATTGTTGTTGTTGTTGTTGTTGTTACTAAAATGTTTGATGATTTGTTTCAATTTATTGTTATAAATAAATATATAAAAAATAAAGAGGAGGACATAACACATCTTCAAGAAACTGCATTTATAGGGTAACAAAACCATGAAAATGACACTTTGCATATACATGCCAAAGGATAGTGTTGTAGCTCGCGCCGAGGATCTCATTTCCAACAATGGTATTGGTGAGAGTTTTAACGATTGATCATGTTTAAGTTTTACTTTCCCATCATAAACACTTATAATATGAGGGGCTCATGATTGCTTTTTCCTATTGAATTTTGGATTTAGACTGAAAATGTACATTGTGCTTCGCAAGTATTGATGAACTTTATTATGTCTCCAATTCCTTGGATTTGAGTGTTTTCACATATGTTAACTCTTTTAAACCTTATTTTCATGATTTCCAGCATATCCTACTTTCCACTAGTGAACTCCATTGGAAAACACCTAGTTGTTTTTGTTATCTTGGAAGGGATTCTTATAGTTCGCCTTTCATTTCCCTTTCTTACAAAACTTGTAGCCGATTTCCTCATTATATAAGGTACAAGGCCAAGTTTACACCAATTCAATTTTAGTTCCCCTTTTCAATGTTTTCTACCTTCCAACAACAACCTATTAACATATTATTGGGCAATTACTAGTTTTTAAGATAATTTGATGCCCTATAACTATAATGTAATAAGTAAGATAGAAATTACTACAAAATAACAACTTAACCTATTAGCTTAGTTGGTTAGAGCGTTGCCTTAATAACACAAAGGTGGCATGTTTGAGACCTTGCATATACCATAACTTTCAAAACACTATTATAATTTGAATTATATTAAATAAAAAAAAATTATCTAAATTTCGAAACCGTCTGTCGCAGATTTCACGAAAATTGGCGCCGCCCGGACTTGAACTGAGTCTTGTTAATGATGGGAAGGTCGCACATTCGAGACCTGCATACGCAATCATCTATGAATTATTAATACTTTTTTTAGTTAAATTAAAAACAAATTTAATTTCTCTAAAATTCGAAACCGTCTATGGCGGATTTCAAAACAAATTTCGGTTTTGAGCTCGCTAGATTTGAACTGCGTGTGCTAATAAAGCCAAGTCGTAAGTTCGAAACCTGCACAGGCCATTATCTATTTCAAAACAAATTTTCTTTCGTTTAAAACTGAAAAACGTCTGTCGCAGGTTTCAAAATAACTATTGGGAATGGCGCCGCCCGGACTTGAACCGGAGACCTTCAGTGTGTTAGACTGACGTGATAACCAACTACACCACGGCACCAGATACAAAATTCTAATTTTTTGATTTATTGTTGAATAGTTACACAAGAGGGTAATTCGAGGCGCTGGAGATGCGATTCAATGTTCCAATGAAGATGGCGTGTTTGGTTATTTGAATGAAGTTGTAATTCTCTTTGATGCAAAATGTCCGATTGTCACCTTGTCAATATTTGTGGTTTTGAATGTGCACTTGAATATAACTAGCAATTGTACCTACGGGTACAATAAAAGAACGTCGTGTTGTAATGTAAGGAAGGAGATGTGGACATATATAACAAGAAAGACAATTTGAAGTGTTGAAGAAAAAAATTTAGTAAAAAAAATGTTATGTTTGATACAATAATTTAAAACATTATATTGTTCACATAATTGGCCATTACATTATTAGAATTTCAAAAGTAATCATGAATTTTTA
>LPNX010418334.1:0-52238 GCA_001517045.1 Pseudotsuga menziesii
TATATATAATAGCACTCATAATTCCCCATACCAACACTCGAATAACAGACTAAACAAATTAAAAATTATAGGAAAGTGCTATTGTAAATTAACAAAGTAAACTGTCACAGTGTTTACTTGACATTGGAATGAATGATAAGAAAAGCACTTATAATTCTCCATAATAACCCTATAAAAATAACACTCTACAAATAATAATAAACTAGAAAGAAAATAATATAATAACACTAATAAAACCCCATATTAACTCGAATATCAGACTGGAAAAATTTAATAATTTAAAGAAAACAGAGATTACATTGATAAACATATGTAAAACAATGCAATTGGGTGACATACCAAGCAAATAAAAAACTAAAGTCACTACTCTCACAGAGATTACATTGATAAACTATCATAGTGTTTACAATATGTGTTATATTCAATATGAATATCAAATATATCTGTTTTAAAACGATGTCTCCATCATATCACATTCTTCTTATTCACCTTCTTACATTGTTACATTGTTATTCTTAAGCTTCTTTCATGTAATTTTATAATGTAAAAATTGGATTATAAAATATTCTACTGAAAAATTCAATTGCAAAAATAACTAAAAACATATACATACTGTGGATCATCTAAAATATTAATGTTGCTGCCCACGACTGGAACCAGCTTAGATCCAGCTTTACCCTGCTCCATCATGGGCAGAGAGGGATCAAATATTTCGAGGTACAAACCCTTTTTTTGGAGTGCAATTGTTGAAGCAGGGTTTGCACCTCGAAATATTTGATCCCTCTCGGCGCATGATAGAGCCGGGTAAAGCTGGATCTAAGCTGGTCTTATCTAGAATCAAATATTTTTTATGGGACTTAGATTGTAATAGAGCTTTGTGAAAATGGTTCTTTTATTCTCCAATTTTTTAAAACAAATACCATATTTATCCACCATTTGCTCCTCAAGATATTTTGGACATTTATCCAATGAAATCATAGTGAAATTTGAACCCATCTATAGAAAGGAAAGATTAGCGTGGCCGAATACCCCAACCTTGTGTCCACGTGTAAGCATACTAGTCAAGAAAATGGGATGTTTTATGAAATTACTAATAGCCTTTTCCTTCTTACCTAGCCATAGTATAGAATTCTTAGAATTATCCATATTGTCAAGTACAAGTCTCAAGTAAGTGTTTGGAATCTTTCCTAAACATAATATCTTTCCATTGTATCATTGGTGACAACTTGTAATATAGTGATCATGGGTTGTATGAATTGCTTGCGGCGGCTTCATTTCAGTTAGATGAATGGAAGTTATAATCTTTTTAATGAGTGAATTGAATCAATGCACCTTGCAAAGAATTTTTTCTTTGTTATTGCAACATTTGTTATTGCAACATCTGGAAACTAATTTCTCATTATTTTTTTGAAACTAGATTATTTTTTTGAAACTAGATTGGTACAGTTGAGGAAGACTAATCAATTCAATTTCCTCATTATTCATCTTGCAAAGCAAACCATGGGACATATTATATTTCGCTAATTTTAGAAGTTCTCTTGTTCCATCTTGACACATTGAAGGAGTTAGATGTTGATACTTATCTAATTTTTTCTCCACAATTTTAGTAATAATGGCTATTATTGTAATAATATTTGACCTATACTTTTTCAATCCACCATTTCCATTCACAACCCTCAAATCACCATTTATAAAAATATTTTTAGAATTGTAGAATGTTCTTTTTTTTTACTCCATAACATTATGCCATGCATTTTGAGATAAATCTAATGTATCAAATTTCATAGTACGTAGAGTTATTTTGTATTTTTCTTTGTCTTTGGTAGTAGGGGTATTTGATGCTTGAGAATTTAATACAAAGTATATTTTTGAATTCTCATTCATGAGACACACCTCTTAATAACTTTCAACCATTTATTGAAATATAAATTTCGAAATACAATGATTTTTACAACAAAATGTCGTGCTGATTTTTACATAGGGTGCACTTTAATCAAATATTTATTCATATATTGGGCTCAACTTCCTTTTAAAAGATGCACTCCCAATTTAGAATTTCACAAGATTGTATGGCCTTACTGTCACAAGTTTTTGACTAGCACAATCTTAATTATCCATAGATTGTTACAACATCTATAGAGGAGATGCTTCAAACTATTTCCAAAATTTCACACTAGGATCCTTTGATTTTTTTTTCAAATATCATATCTAAAGGAGCATCATTAATTCCAAACATGTATTTTGTATGCCATCTTTAGAGAGAACCTTATGATAAACACCATTTATCACAAAGGACATAGACTTTCTAGATTGAAACTCCAAACTCCTTACCATCCAATGGTCAAAATTACACCACCTCTCCTTTCTAATGAATTTATATAATTGCCTTGGCAATTGAACTTGGTCATGTAGAACAACAATGGACTAGATTCACTTCTTCTTTGATGAACTTAAAGTTTTAATTTTGGTCCTTTTGTGTCTCTAAACATTCAAATTTCTTATCGATTTCAACATTTAAGAATAAATCTAGATTGAAATTGACCATCTTTTTTACTGGCCAAGATACAAAGCTAGCAAGTTGTAACTCTAAAGAACAAAGCTCACAAAGAAACCATAGTTTCTTCACCAACACACCAAATGAAAAAGGTTCCAAATTTTTTCCTTAAAATGAATCATTTCCATCTACATTTGTCATAATGAGACCTATGGAAATACAATATCTATGTAACAATTTCAATTTTGTAAGAAGAAAAGAAAACCTAAAGTTATGGACAAATTGACAATGCACTTAAGGTAGAGAATGTAAGGCATTGCAGAAATTCCCATTATGGATTGCAGTAATTTATGAATATCATTTTTTGACAGTATATAAGGGACCAATATAACTATGAAAATAATTTTTAGTTTTGCTAGTCATCTATTTTTCTAAAATTCTAAATGGCGGTTTTCATTTTCCCATACCTCAACCTGTCATACACATCTTGAGCTAATTGAGTGTCAAATACGTCATTTAATCTTATAAACCTGTAAATTGTGGTTTTAACTTTTCCATACTTGTCTTATATGCCCTGAATTTTCAACTGAGTGTCAAATATGTCACTTAAAAAGGAAACAATGTTCTACAGACCATCAAATTCTATGATTCGATTCACCTGAATTGAGTCAGATTTTGACGGCATTGAGATTACATCACCCATATGTGAACTCAACATTTCCTTGTGATTAACAATTTTTTCCCACCTTTCAATTATTTGAAGGGCCAACTTATGCAGGAGCATCCTGCTCTCCATCCAAATTCAAGTTCAAAATATGATTAGGCCTAGAAGGGGTCTTAAATTCTGAATTATTGGTCTTCGAACTATCACTTTGTAAATAAATGTAAAATATGTGATTCTAGATGATGGTGAGTCATTTAGATGAGTCACTAGGTGAGTGATGTGTCATTAGATGAGTTATGTAAGTAAGCCATGTCAAATGGAGTGAGTCATTGAGATAGGATTGAAAGTTACTTAAAGTAGATAACAGTTGATGAATTGTAGGAGATTGTGAGTGTTTATTGGATCTAAACTAGAATTGGGTTCAGAGTTCTATTTGTATATATATATGTAAGCCTACAAGGCATAGAAATGGTAGACAGATAGACAGGGGACAAATATAGAGGATAGACGCATACTTAGAGAGGTCAGTAAAGCCTGTAGGAGACAGAGGAAGGACCAATTAAAGTTGTATCAGGCCTAAGGGTATTAGAACATAAGTTCTGAGATTAGCTTGTATGTATAGTTGCTACATAATGAATGTAAAAGCCTATTTCGTCTAAATATTTGTGTGTCAATTTATCTCTATTTGAATATATTATTTCATGAAATGAATGGTTGATTTATTCCTTGTTAATAGTTTATAAGCTTGCGGGTGAAATATGGCTTATGAGAGGGAGGAAATAAAGATCGATTGATCGAGGTTCTGATCAATGGAAGGGGAGAGTTAAATGAATAATCCGCTTTGGATTTCATGAATGATTAATGCGTGTGAATATTTTCTATAGATTCACGGTCTACAGAGATCAATCACTACAAGGATCAATGAATACTAAGATTTAAAACTGTGTAGGTTTGGACTATCAAGATCAAGCATAAGAAGATCTGGCAGCTAGGAGAAGTTCTGTAGAAGGATAGTGGAAGGAAAAACATTCCGCAAAGGAATTCATATCGACAATGGATATTGGATCCAAAAATATCTAAAGGTCAAATATTAGATCCGCAAAGGAAAACAGATCAAAGTTCCATATCCACCCCGCAGAAGATCAATGGTTCCGACAGAAGTTGCGGGAGAAGATTTGCAGGAGTTAGAATTCGAAAAATGCAAAGATGCATCTCGCATGTGGAAATACCGTTGTGGGCACATCATTGTAGGAGTTCCATTTTAATTGGAAAAATATACACCCGCATCCTGCATGTTGTGGAAGGACTTAGACGAATATCTAACTTTAGAGGTTCTGCTAAATTTAGAACCTAACTATTCCTGGGGAAGCTGAGTCGAATTAGTTTACTGGTTCAATTTGGTGATTTGAATACAATACTTTGGTTCGGTCTAGAATTATTTGGTATCAGAGTAGGACAAAGATTCTGCGAGGTAGCTCAGTTGATCAGTTGATCCTTCGAAGAAAGTTCTATAAGAGACAACTTATAATACCATAGGATCAAACTATGAAAAATGCTTGATGTGGCATTGATGGCAAGAAGGAGACTTGCTACGAAAGATTGAATGCATCTCATTGACTAAGCATGAAGAGAAGTTCAGTGATGCATGGGGAAGGAAGAAAAAGTATTCTGCGTGAAAGGTAAATCAATCTATGATTTTCAATATTTATTTTAAAGTTGAAGACTAACGATTGTGTGAGAAGGTTAGTAAGGTAAGAGGGTATTTAAGATTCATTGTAGACAGAAAATGTGTGGTTAATGTTGATGATTAGCAACATAGGAATGCAGAAGAATCCTTGAAAGGATTTGACAGTCCTGTGGATTGATGAAATATTGCAGATTGCAGCAATAACAACTGGGGGATTTGTGTCAAGGAAAATTATTTTCTTGATGAAGAGGAATATCTTTTGAAGATACAAGTGGAGATATTACAACCAACTATACAAGTGAAAAATTCTAAAGGTATGAACTGATTGATGTTTATATTTTGACTCTGGTTATGTGAATTTATAGCAGTAAAGAACATAGTAGTTATTACGAAGAGAAGGTAGTGGCAAAACCCATAAATCCAACAGAGATTGGAAAATAGAGGACTAGTGCATGTTCTCAAAAGAGAAGTGGACCTGCAGAAGCCAAGAAGAGCAAAGGAGACACTCAAAAGGTTCTAGAGGAGAAGAACCAAATATAGACAATTTGCGGAGACTTGTTGATTGAGGCTTAGGGAAGTAGTCCACAAGTGGACAGGATGAAGTTCAAAAAAGAGGAGAAGGAGACATAAACAATGCCTACTGAAGGTCATTGCAAGGGTTTAGAGAAAATCCACAATAGAAGAAAAAAGAAAGAAAGTCAAGAAGAATGGAACAGGGAGTTTCTAGAGTTAGCAAAAGAGATTTTGTGCTTTGAGAAGCAGATGCAACCTGCTGAAGAAGAAAACTAGAGGTATGGTTGGGTCATGAAAAAGAAGGTAAGATGACATTCACTACAAGTGAAGCTACAACAAAAGATGGTTGTTGGATTGAAGAAAGAACTTAGAGAAGTTGAATCTAAGATGGAGGTTTCATATGGTGAACATGAACATGGTCCTTTGCTTGGAGAGGATGATGAAGCAGAAAAGGAGATACTAATTAAGAGTCTCATGAATTCTATAGAGAGTATATAAAAACTTATGGAAGAGATGATTATGAGGCTGTATGAGACCAAAAGGTATTATGTTTTTGAGACTAATGATTCGTTTGTGATTGAAGGTTTTGTTGCAAATGATGGACATGCTTTTGAAACTTTCTTAAAATTTGATAAAGAAAGTCTCTCAAATGAGGAAAGGTCTGAAATATTGCAGCAAAAGGAACTCATTGATGAGTTTATTGATGGAGGAACACAGTCAATTGAAGATGATCTGGAGATGAAGGTAGAAAAGGAAATGTGCAAATACATTTCTATAGGGAAGAATCAGAATTGCATTCTAATGGGAGAAAAATTTGAATAGTCACTTTGGACTCTCATGAAGTCTGAAGAAGAAGAAGATATGATTTCCAAAATCATGATAGCAGAACATGATTATGTTGAAATAGAATATGAAAGGATACCATATGAAGAGTGTATACAGCTTGTGTATTAGACCATTGGAGAAATAGGTGATGGTGACAGATTGATGTTGTGTTCAAACCAACACTACAGGGGGATTCCAGAGGAAATATCAATAGGTACTTTAGAGTCTCATATTTTTGAAACTTATTATTGGTGTATGACTGCAGGTATTGAAGAATACTTAAAAGATGTGTCTACGAATTTTATGAAGCATAGGATGAATGCTTTGAAGAAGAAAGGAAAAAGAAAATCTGGACCATTGATAGAAGAATATGTTCACTATTGTGAAGCAGAACATAAAGTCATATTAGAAAAATATGGTGCAAAAGAGGGACTAGCTGAATGTCTCAAGAACTTTTGGGAGAGTTCAGCTCAAAAAGAGAATATGCTGATAAGAAATTCAATGGGAGATAAAAATTTCAATGTTTTTGAAATTAATGAATTATATGTATCTGCAGGATTAACATGTAATGAATCTTGTGAGGTTGTTCCAGAGGTAAAATAAGAAGAAGGAGAGTATCCATGTACTCTTGACATGGACCAAATCCAGAAGTTTGTTTCGGAATTGAAGAACGAGATGACATGGTATCATAGAGATAAATCAGAGAGAACACTTGCATATTTGGATAGTGGTGTTACTAACAGACTAGGGAATAAATCTGTCATGACACAAGAAGAGATTATATTGTCTCAAGGGGTGATCAACACCGAAATTAATTTGTTGTTGCAGAGTTAACTACTAAAGATAAAGGAAAGTTTTCTAACTTCAGAAATTATGATGAAGAGTTAGAAATGTTAGAAGACTGGTTGATTAATCCAAGGGTTGATAAACATGACTGCTTAATGCTTAATGACAACATCGAAAAAAAATAGACAACATGTAAAAGCACTGAATTATTTTATAATTTAGTGGATAGAAATAGAGAGTCAAGGGGACAACAATAGTTTTAGGAAAAGAAGATGCAGGTGTACTAGACCGAGGATAGATTGAATATGGAGATTGAGGAATTAAGGTTGCTGATGGTGAAGATGTTTCAAAGAAGACATATGGAAAGAATGAATAATTACATCAACAGAGAAAATAGACAAAATAGTGACAGAAGAAGATCACAGAAGCAGGGCTAGTGGAGCATTGCAATATAAAATTTGGAAACCAGGAGAACTGAAGATGACAAAGATAGAACATCATGATGAGATGGATGATCAGCTATAGAACAAGGTTTGGGATCCAGACTCATTGAGAATAGAAGGATATGAATTGGAGGTAATATTTATCTCTTCCTAGGAATTCTGATGCAGGAGCATCCTTCTCTCCATCCAAATTCAAGTTCAAAGTCTCATTAGGCCTAAAAGGGGTCTTAAATTTTGAATTGATTGTCTTTGAACTATCACTTTGTAAATAAATGTAAAATATGTGATTCTAGATGATGGCGAGTCCTTTAGATGAGTCACTGGGTGAGTGATGTGTCACTAGATGAGTTATGTAAGTAAGCCATGTCAAATGGAGCGAGTCATTGAATAGGATTAAAAGTTACTTAAAATAGATAACATCTTGTGAATTGTAGGAGATTGTTGAGTGTTTATTGGATCTGAACCATAATTGGGTTCAAAGTTCTATTTGTATATATATGTAATCCTACGAGGCATAGATATGGTAGACATATAGATAGGGGACAGAGATAGATGACACAAGCATACTTAGAGAGGTCAGTAAGGCCTATAGGAGACAAATGAAGGGCTAATTAAAGTTGTATTAGGCCTACGGGTTTTAGAACATAGGTTTTGAGATTATCTTGTATGTATAGTTGCTACGTATGAATGCAAAATCCTATTTTGGCTAAATATGTGTGTGGAAATTTATCTCTGTTTCAATATATGATTTCATGAAATGAATGGTTGATTTATTCCCTATTAATAGTTGATAATCTTGCAGGTGAATGATGGCTTCTGAGAGGGAGGAAATAGAGATCGATTGATCGAGCTTCTGATCAATCGAAGGGGAGAGTTCAATGAATAATTCATTTTGGATTTCATGAATGATTAACGTGTGTGCATATTTTCTATAGATTCAGGGTCTAGAGATATCACTCATTGAAATGATCGATGAAGACTGAGATCTAAACCTGTGTAGGTTTGGACTGACGAGATTAAGCGTAAGAAGATCCAGCAGCTGGGAGAAGTTCCGCAGAAGAATAGTGGAAGGAATAAAATTTCGCAAAGGAATTCATATCAACAATGGAGATTGGATATACAAATATTTAACGGTTAGATATTAGATCCGCAAAAGAAAACAAATAAAAGGTCCATATCTGCCCTGTAGTAGATCAAGGGTTCGGACAAAAGTTGCGGTAGAAGATTTGCAGGAGTCAAAATTTAGAAAATGCAAAGGTGCATCCCACATCCTGCATGAGTAAAGACCATTGCGGGCATGTAATTGCAAGAGATCCATTTTAATTGGAAAAATATGCACTCACATCCCGCATCCCACTAGTCGCGAAAAAGGAGTTACGGAAAGGTATTGCGGGAGGATTTAGCCGCACAACTAAGTTTAGAGGTTCTGCTAAATTTAGAACCTAACTATTCCTGGGAAAGATGAGTCGAATTGGTTTACTAGTTCAATTTGGTGATTTGAATACAATACTCTGGTTTGGTCTGACATCACCAATAGAGTACACATATCCAGATTCGGCCTAACCCCATGGATCCCTTCCTAGTAGCTACAGTCAATTACCAATCATGCTGCTTCTTATGGAATATTGATAAATATGGGTCATTGTTATCAGTAGGCTATGTATTGACTCCATTCTCTATGTTCGTTAATTTTTGTCTAGTATGGTCAAAGATGTGCGCAAATTTGAATTCACTTATAGTATGCGTGAAATGGTTAGAATTCTAAAGAATTGAAGATAGTCTCATATGGGTTCGATGAATTTTACTGGAAATTCCTTTACATATTATAGTTTTTATGTTTGTTTGGTAGTCCTTTCCCATCGCTTAGTGAAGTTTTCCCCCCATTGATTCAAAACCCTCTCCCTCTTCAACAACCCAAGAATTCTCTTTCGGTGGCATAGCATGATTGATTTCATCAATTCCATCTTTTACGTTGTCCATATCAGCTGGGTATTGCATTTTGTTTTCTGCTGAGCCATTTTTGTCTTAGCATTTCTCTCTTCCTTAATATTTTCTTCTTTCACTGGCATTTCCCTTTTCTTCTTGTGATACCTCTCATACAATGTGTATCACTGTTATAATTCTTCTCTACTCACATCTCTCAGCCTAATAACTGGAATGCAACCTTCTCTTCCACTCCCTTTCTACCCCTGGTGTTGAAACATGTCAACTTCAGTGTTGTTTCCCCCATGTGTTTCACTCTCGTATTAGCCTTGTTCCACAGTAGTTGGTATCCTCGTTTGAATCCAGGAAAGTAAAGTAGAGGGTGGGTTGTCTCGAGGGTGAATCAACAATTCAATTTCACTCTAATGAATTCCACTTGTAACATGGTCAATCCGACCCTTGAGGTCTATAAATAGAATTTAATAGGTAGTAGGGATATTTAATATTGAAGGATTTGTTTGATGTTACTAATTCAACTGTAAACTATCCCTCTGCTACGTAATGAAATCATAATATAATAAAAAAATCTCTTGGGCCCCTTTTAAAACTTTCTTGAGTACCGATTTGGTTATATTTTTGTATTAGCTCTGTTTTTTTCCCGAGAATGTATTATATTTGTTATGTTCTCATTTATTTATTTCTATAAGGAAGGATGATGATTTATATTATAATAGAAAATATACAGATGATACAAACTTACAGAGAAATGAGACTTGTTTCCAAACAACTATCCAATTCAACCTCTTTTCTAAGTTCTCTATGTCATGCCATAATTCTATAAATACAAGATTTACTAGAAAAACTATGATGCTCGTGAAGAAGAAACCAACATTTACAGTTGTTCTATTCTCATTTCAAATGTTGGATGCATTCTTATATCACAATAGAAGTTTTTATGTCTGAAATTAAAAATATACTAGTCTAGTTTGAATAAGTGAATTTGGCTTTGTAATTCATATTGGGCATGCATTTGGGTGAAACAATACAAAATTGAATTTCTTCAGTAAAATGCAAGCACGTGCCTGATTTCTTTGTCAAATTCAAAGAATAAAATATGAGAGTGTTTTTTATTATTCCTCACCTTTTAGAAGTTTAATATTTCCAATTTTTTACCTGAAACTTTACCCTTTAGAATGTTTCTCCTAGCAGGCATAGTTTTCATTTGGTGTGCATTTAGTAAAAAGTTTACAAGTGTGAATAATAGCTTTGTAACAATATTATAAGAACTTATTCATGGATAATTAGGCCCATAAATGTGTATATATGCCAAATTACAAATTTCATACCTAGAGTGTACTTCGATTGGCATTGGTGTGCATTTTTAGTTTTGGCCATTAAAAATTGGCAAATACTATCATATGTTATTTTGGATGACTTGGATTTTACTGTAGATAATACAATTTACAGAAATGTGTACAATAGTTTGTAGAAAAGCTTGGTATGTCTATGTTATAGTGCTAATTATTCAATATAACATGCAATGCAAGCCAATGAATGCATTTCCTGGAGGGACTCAACCCTAATTTTTATCCCTTGGATATGTTTGAACATCGTTTAAATGAATACATGATGATTAAATATATATAGTTATTCTATTGCACATAAAGGGAATATAAAATTATAGGAAAAAATGGGTTCTTACTTACCATAGAGATATATCAAAATAATCAAATACCACAATTTTTCCTTTTGTTGAGCCACCTGCTATTTATTCAATATAACATAAAATGCAAGCCAACGTGTGAATTTCCTTGAGGGACTCAACCCTCATTTTTACCATGTGGAAAACACATAAATATGGAGTTTCCTTGTAGAGCATAAGTTTTTATGTCTACAATTTAAACTTTGAAATCTTATTTAGGTTTTTTATGCTTGAAGAAACACTCCATTGTTTAAATCAGTGAATTTGACTTTGTAATGCATGTTGGGCACGTATTTGAGTGAAGTTATCCAAAATTACCTTGCTTCGGTAAAATGCACGTACATTCATGATTTCTTTGTCAAATACAATGAATAAAATAGCAGA
Organism: Pseudotsuga menziesii; assembly: GCA_001517045.1. Lineage (NCBI taxonomy): Eukaryota > Viridiplantae > Streptophyta > Pinopsida > Pinales > Pinaceae > Pseudotsuga > Pseudotsuga menziesii. The sequence goes on from LPNX010418334.1 coordinate 11,422, forward strand.
GTCACTTTTTTTATTATTCCTCACCTTTTAGAAGTTTAATATTTCCAATTTTTTACCTGAAACTTTCCCCTTTAGAATGTTTCTGCGAGAAAACATAGTTTTCCGTTGGTGTGCATTTACTCAAAAAGTTTACAATTGTGAATAATAGCTTTGAAATAATACTAGAAGAACTTATTCATGGAAAATTAGGCTCAGAAATGTGTATATATGACAAATTGCAAATTTCATACCTAAAGTGTACTTCGATTGGCATTAGTGTGCATTTTTAGTTATGGACATGAAAAATTGGCAAATACTATCAATTGTTGTTTTGGATACTTTGATTTTACTGTAGATCATACAAATTAAAAAAATGAGTACAAGAGTTTGTATAAAAGTTTGGTATGTATATGTTATACTGCAATTTATTCAATATAACATGAAATGTAGGCCAATGTCTGCATTTCCTTGAGGGACTCAACCCTAATTTTTAGCATGTGGAAAACACATAAATTTGATTTTTTCTTGTAAAGAATAAGTTTTGATGTCTAAAATTTAAACTTTGAGGATTATTTAGGTTTTTAATGCCTGAACAGACACTCTGTGATTTGAATCAATGAATTTGGCTTTGTAATGCATGCTGGGCATGCATTTGAGTGAAGCAATCCAAAATTTCTTTGCTTCAGTCAGATGCGCACATGCCTCATTTCTTTGTCAAATTCAATGAATAAAATAAGAGAGCATTTTTTTTATTATTCCTCACCTTTTAGAAGTTTAATATTTCCATTTTTTACCTGAAACTTTCCCCTTTAGAATGTTTCTCCAAGCGGGCATAGTTTTCCTTTGGTGTGCATTTAGTCAAAAAGTTTACAAGTGTGAATAATAGCTTTGTAACAATACTAGAATAAATTATTCATGGATAATTAGGCTTATAAATGTGTATATATTCCAAATTCCAAATTTCATACCTAGAGTGTACTTCAATTGGCATTGACGTGCACTTCTGGTTCTGGCCATGAAAAATTGGTAAATACTGTCAATTGTTGTTTTGGATGACTTGGATTTTACTGTAGATCATACAATTTATAGAAATGAGTGGAATATTTTGTAGAAAAATGTTGGTATGTATATGTTATAGTGCTATTAATTCAAAATAACATGAAGTGCAGGCCAATGTGTACATTTCCTCAAGGGACTCAACCCTTATTTTTACCATGTGGAAAACACATAAATTTGGAGTTTCCTTTCAGAGCATAAGTTTTTATGTCTAAAATTTAAACTTTAAAAGTTTATTTAGATTTTTTTATGCCTGAAAAGACACTGTGGTTTGAATCAATGAATTTTGATTTGTAATGTATGCTGGGCGTGCATTTGAGGGATGCAATCCAAATTGCATTGCTTTAGTAAAATGCATGCACTTGCCTGATTTCTTTGTCAAATTCAATGAAGAAAATATGAGAGTGTTTTTTTATCATTCCTCACCTTTTATAAGTTTAATATTTCCAATTTTTTACCTGAAACTTTCCCCTTTAGAATGTTTCTCCATGAAAACATAGTTTTCCTTTGGTGTGCATTTAGTCAAAAAGTTTACAAGTGTGAATAATAGTTTTGCAACAATACTAGAAAAAATTTTCATGGATACTTAGGCTCATAAATGTGTATATATTCCAAATTCCAAATTTCATACCTAGAGTGAACTTCGATTGGCAATGGTGTGCATTTCTAGTTTTGGCCATGAAAAATTGGCAAATACTATCAATTATTGTCTTGGACGCCTTGGATTTTACTGTAGACCATACAATTTGTAGAAATGAGTACAAGAGTTTGTAGAAAATGTTGGTATGCCTATGTTTTTTTTTTCCAAGAAAAAAAGGCGTAATTTCATTCATCTTTCGAGATCAAAATTACATTTAGTAGATTCACTCAGCGTGAATTTCGATGATAAAAAACTGATACCTGTGTAGAGGCTGTAATGCCTTCAGTCAAATATTTTAAGAGAGCATACCCAAATTATTTTTTCAGAGAACAGATTCGGTCCATAGGACTCAAAAATATACAAAAAATTTTGTATTTAGTCTTGAAACATGTAATATGCTGCAAACTGTCAGCTGTTCCATATCAAAATATGAACAAGTCTAGTATCATAGTATTTCTATAAATGGCCGATGATAGTAATCCTGAGTTCTGCCTTCAAAAGTTTCTTTTATCATCCAATTTCCTGTTGCCATCCGGAGCCCTTCCTTGGAAGCTTTGTCCGCTTCCTTGTTGTTTTCTCTGTATACATGCCGGCATGAAAAAGAGTTAAAATGACTAAGAAGTAGTCTGATAGAAAGAAGAGTATGAGATAATCTCAGATGCCTGCATTCTTGAATCTGGTTGATCCAATTTATTACATTCATTGAATCGCCAAGAAAATTAAGGTCATTGCATCCTTTTTCTAATGCAAAGATTAGCAGCAGCTTGAGGCTCATGAGCTCAGCAAAATTATTTGTGCCCTCCCCTAATCCCATAGACATGACAAAAAAATGAGACTCTGCTAAGAACAGTACAGCTCCTCCTCGACATATGTTATCTTGAGCACCCCCATCAAAATATGCCCATGGTAATGTTCTAACAATTTCCACTTCAAGAAACCTTCGTTCACGTGCCACTCTAATGTGTTCCGGATAGGCTTTGTAGAAAACCACAGCCATAATACCAGTGATCACCGGGATACTTGTGATGTCCTGAAAGATGGCCTTATTTCGTGCCATCCAAATCCCCAGATGACCAGCAGAGGAAGAATTTTACATTGTTTTTGTGGTGTCCTCTGCCACCAGGAATCCCACGTAGCCCCAACAGAAGCCCCTTCCCACTAGAAAAGGAATCCGGTCAGTGTGGACACTTCTCTCCATACATTAATCGAAAAAGAACAGGAAAGGAACAAGTGATCGCTGGATTCCATCTCCCTTTTACAAAGAACACACCAACCTGGTCCCTGAAAGGATCTCCTCTGTAGCACATCCCAAGTAGGGACTTTATTATTTAATACACACCACATAAACAGCTTAGATTTTGCTGGACATCTGAGATGCCACAAAGGCTTCCACCACCAGACTTCCTCCCTTTGCTCCATTCCAGTGCAAAGACAGAGATACCCGGCCTTCGGTGTATATACTCCCTCCGGATCAGCCTCCCAAACCAGCGTATCTTCCTGTTCAGTAAGTAATATATTCGCCCGGTCCAGCTCCCTTAGGTAGTGATCCATAAAACCGGTCTCCCTTTCCCCCAGCCCAAGTGAAGTGGCCCTTCTCCAAAATTGAAACCACGGCTCATCAAGCCTTGGAACTGCTAGATGATTTAGAGATGTGATCCCTCTTTGGCCTAACGCATCAATTACATCATTTGGAAGGAGATGCTGTAGATTGCTTCCCATCCAAGGATCCCTGCCAATCAAAACACTTTCCCCATTTCCCACATCCCAAGCCAGGTTGGTTTCGATCAAATGAAATGATTTTACAATTGCTTTCCATATCACCGAACCCCCTATGTGAGATTTCCTGGGATTCTTGATCCAGTCTGTGATACTCTCTCCAAAGAGGTATTTCTGTTTAATCACCCTAGTCCACAGACTATTAGTCTTCACCATCCTCCACCCTCCCTTAGCAGCCAGAGCTTTCGAAAATAAAAATATGTCCTTTAGACCCCATCCACCAAGACCTTTTGGAACAGCGATCCTTTTCCAACTAACACATGGAGTAATCTGTTCTACCTTTTTACCGCTCCATAGAAATCTGAAGCATACCTTCCTTATCCTCTCAAGAATCCCTTTCAGGATCCATGATAAAGACATCCAAAACATCGGAATTGCCTCTAGAACCTCTTTGACTAAGACTAAGCGTCCTTCTCTAGAAAGCCACTTGTGGCTCTAGACCATAACACGCTTCTCTACCTTCCCTACCAGCCAAAACCAATCCTGTTTCTGATACAAATTTGCTTTCAGAGAGAAACCAAGGTATTTTATCCCTTCCTCCAGGCCTGCAGTGTTGTAGGCAAAAAACCTCAAGAGTTCAGCCACCTCTTCCGGTCTTAGTAGATGGGTAGTCAAAGAGGATTTGCCCATATTAATCTCCATACCAGTGGCCTTTGTGAAAAGGTCCAAGATCTCCTGTAGTACTCTCGACTCTCCTCTATTGCCAGAGCAGAAAATCAGAACATCATCCACAAAGAGTAGGTGTGTTAAATGTAAATGCGGAGCTAGCTGTATCCCAGAGAATCTTCCTTCAGCTTTAGCTGATCTAATAGCCCTTCTAAGACCTTCGGCAACCAGCAAGAAAAGAATCGGAGACAGCGGATAGCCTTGTCTAAGACCTCTCTCAGCATGAAAAAAGGGAGAGGCTGCTCCATTAATCAGAACAGAAAAAGAGACAGTAGTTATGCAAGACATAATCCATCTTATGAAATTGATGCAAAAACCTAGATGAGTAAGAAGCAACCTTAGATAAAGCTAGCTAAATTTGTCATAAGTCTTAGAAAGAACGATTTTGATAATGGCCCCCTTCAGCCTCTTGGTCTTTAAGCTATTAAGTCCTTCCTGTGCAACCCCTATTACCTCATGGATCTGACGCCCTTCTAGAAAACCAAACTGTTCGGTAGAAATATGTTCTGAGAGTATAGCTTTCAGTATTATTGCAATAACTTTTGAAATAATATTGTAGACACAGTTGCACAAGGAGATCGGTCTGAAATCGTTGAGGGAAAGGGCATTATCAGAATTTGGAATAAGGGCAATAAAAGTGGATTTGAAACTAGCCGGGATCCAACCCGACGACCTTGAATCTTCTATTACCTACAATAGATCCTTCCCCAAGATATCATAGAGGTCTAGAAAGAAATCTATCGTCCAGCCATCTGGCCCGGGGCTTTTATCTTTCTGGAAATTTCCCATAACCTTCTTAAGTTCCTCTTCCGTCACTTCCTTCATAATATCCCTGTTCCCCGCCTCATACACAAAACGTGGAAACACCTGAGCTATTCTTATGACCTCTTCAATAGTTGCCTGTTGAGGGGCTTTGAACAAATGCTGAAAGTGATTCACCCCACATATTGCCTTTTCTTCAAAAGTAACATGGGTAGTTCCCACCTCGTCCTGCAAGGACCAAATGGTGTTAGCCACCTCCCTACCTCTGGCATATGCATGAAAAAACTTAGAGTTATCGTCCCCACATTCCAGCCATATAGCTCTGCTTTTGAGTCTCTAAGTTTCCTCTCTTTCCACCAGTCAGGTATTGCACCTACCCTCCATCCTTGACAAGGCCTCCTTAGACTCTTGTGATGTGAGTCCACCACCTTCTCCTTCATAAATCAGCAGAAGTTTAGCTTCTATTATTTTCAGCTCGGCATCTTCCATGCTTCTTTTCACAACTGCCCAGGCCTTGATAATCACCTTTAGCCTTTTAATATTATCAGAAAACTGCCTAGCAACTGATCTATCATCAGCCCCCACAATAGGGATCCAGTGTGATAGAAAGAGTTCTTTGAAAGTCTCATCCCGTAGCCATAGTTTATTGAATTTTAAAGGGCTTGGGGGGTTGATGGGCCCCCTTTTTTAATTCAAAAAATATAGGAAAATTGTCAGACATTCCCCCACTGCCCACCCATTGCCTAACTAAGAAAAGATTGTCCACCAACTGTTCCGATACCAAAAAGCGGTCTATCCTTTTAGCCACCCTGGCATCCCCACTTCGATTGTTCCTCTAGGTTGGCTTGAGTTTAACAGGCTCAATATCCAACAGACCCTTCTCCACCAATTTCTGAATAAAGAAGCCCGCCAGAGAATCCACCTGTGCACGAGGACCCCAGACCTCATTTAGGCCCATCGAAAAATTAAAATCACCACCGATCACTAGTGAATCACCATTCACCAAAGGATTTTGTAGCAGGGAGTCCCAAAAAGGGGCTCTGTTCAAATAAGGTCCATAGACATTAACCACCGCTAATGAGATCCCCAATTCTTCAGAAAAAACCTCAGCTCCCAGCACAGCCTCCATCCCCCAAGAATTTATCAGCTTCATGCTGTTCTTCTTCCATCCCATTTCCAGGCCCCCAGATCTACCTCTTGCATCCAGAGTCACAAAACCCCAACCAGGTAACCAATTTGCCAGCCTCGCCTGAATCACCTCTCCTACTCCTAAAGTCTCTTGTAGCAAAATCACATCCGGGTGTTCAAGAGTAAGCACCGCTATGAAGGCTGATTTCTTAACAGGCCCAGCCAGACCCTGACAGTTGAAAAACATAATTTTCATTATCGCCCTTTATTCCTAGCCTTCTCCGCTCTAAGGGCCTTTTCAATCGATTGTTGTTTACCTTCCTGCAGATCCACCTTAGCTCTGGACTGTGCCTTGAAAAAATTAGTCTTTCTACCTCGCCCTCTTCGCACAGGCGAGGAGACTTTACCCAACCCAGTCGTAGTCTTTTTACTCGATCTTAGGAAGTAACCCAGATCCATGGACTCCGAGGGAGAAGAGCAGGATGCCTCAGGGAGAGATTCAGGGACATGTTCAAAAACATCGGTAGAAGGTACTTCTATAGAAGGAATAGTATCAGAAACCAAAATAGTATAAGTTGCGGATGGAAGAGTAACCACAAAAACATCGGTAGAAAGATCTTCTATAGAAGGAATAGGATCGGAAACCAAAACAGTAGAAACTGCGGCTGGAAGAGAAACCACTCCTGGGGCGGCCACAGTTGGGAAAACGGGCAAGGGGGGAAGCAGAGATGAACCAATCTGGCCTGATAAGGAGAGCTTCCTCAATCCTTCAATCCAATCATAACCAAGAAAAGAAACATTATTCAGGAACAAGTTAACATTTGAGAAATTAGATAACGAGGGAAAACCCGGGCAAGTGGGTTCCCTAGGAGTATCATTAGTAACCAGAGCTGAGGCCATAGAAGGCTGGACTGATGGCCCGACGTCCACCACATGGCCTATAAAGAACGGATCTACACAAACCGACGCACTGTTCAGTACATCTGCAGAGGTCTTTGTAGAAACAGTGGGCTCGATAATCTTCTCAACTAGTTCCTCCCGGGAATCCGAAGTACCTTTCCTTCTGCTTCCACTAGATGAGCGCATCTGCAAAGTGCATGACGAGACAGGGTGCCCATAAGCATGAAAATGCCTACATCTGAACAAAACGTTCTCATAATCCAGTCATTGAGGGATAATCACCGATCCCCAGTCCAGATTAATATTTTCAGCCAGACCCTCCCTGAGGTTTAAATTCACCAATATGCGAGCTACATTCTTCTCATGAGTTTCTAAAAAGGAGAGATCCACCTCCAAGAAGGATCCCAAAATATTTCCAATCCGCCTGAAATGGGACAAATCCCAGAAGTGAAGTGGGAGTGCTGGCAGCCTCACCCAGATAGGAAGGACATCCACCCTTTCTTTGCTGGTGTCAAATAGAGGGTGCCAAGGTTTCAAAAGGACAGGTGAGTGATCGATATGCCAACTCTTATTATGTATCCATCGAAGGTCCTCCTCCTTTGTCAAATTGATCGCGAACCAGCCCCTATTCAGCATATCCACTATCGGAACATAACCAAGCTAAACACTCCAAGAGACCACAACCCAGTCCTGGATAGTATTCTTAGCAAACTTCCTCCCCAGAACCCTCCCTACCAGAGTGCAATTAGCCATCTGCAACACACCATCCCAAGCTAAATATTCCCCCACTGCATAGTTACAGACCTGCTTTGTTTTGACCCAATTCCTTCTGCGTCTCTTTGCACATCCACCTTCCACCGCTTGCCGTCCAAAAAGACCCCCCAAATCCTCTTTACCACCAACAGTGCTGACCTAACAAGGTGATCCAAACCCTCTCTGCTCTGCTACACCCAACGGATCCCGCCACTCTTCCTCCAAAATTTCTCCACTGGATCCCTTTCCCTGCAGAACCTATCCAGCCTCCCCATCTGCTTCCACCTGCTTAGACCCCTTCACAACCTCAAACCCTCCTTGAAAGTCTGTAGCCGAAAACCCATGATTCCGGGGAAAGAGAGAACCCACCTCCCGCCAACTCCAGCTTCCCAGAAAATCCTCAGGCAAATGTGAGAGGGAATCAATTTTGTAATCAACCGGCAACTGCTCTACTGGCGAGAACACAAGAAATTCCGATGAAGATGTAACATCTTCCAGCCTAAACGGAAAAAAATGGCCAAATCATGTTCCTCCTAACCCAGTCTGGGGATGTCCACCCTTTGCTCCATCATCCCTCCACCTGGCACTTCCCAGATGTCAGAGCTCTCCAACCTGTCACATGAATAGTCAACTTCATCCAAATCCACCATAGCTTCCAGTAAGGGAACCACGACAGTCACGAGGCCCTACAAGCTTCCTCAACCATCGACCAACCCTAACCACCTGCCTCCGTCACAAAATACTAATAAAACCGGTCCATCAAGAAGCTTTGGATCCAAGCGAAGGAAATTCCAGGGTAAAAAAGCAGTAAAATCACGATCAGACCCCTAGCCGTAGCTAGTGGTCGTCGCCTACCAAACCCTCTTTCTGGTTCATTGGATCGAATCAGGAGCCATTTTTTCGTGTCTTCAAAAGAATCGTTGGTATGCCTATGTTATAGTGCTATTTATTCAATATAACATGAAATGCAGGCCAATGTGCGCATTTCCTCGAGGGACTCAACCCTGATTTTTACCATGTGGAAAACACATAAATTTGAAGTTTCCTTGTAGATCATAAGTTTTTATGTCTAAAATTTAATCTTTGAAATATTATTTAGGTTTTTTTGGCCTAAAAAGACACACTGTGGTTTGAATCAGTGAATTTGGATTTGTAATGTAGGTTGGAAGTGCATTTGAGTGAAGCAATCCAAAATTGCCTTGCCTCAATAAAATGCACGAGCATGCCTGATTTATTTGTCAAATTCAATGAATAAAATAGGAGAATTTTTTTTATAATTATTTCTCACCTTTCATAAGTTTAATATTTCCAATTGATTTCCTGAATCTTTGCCCTTTAGAATGTTTCTCCAAGCAGACATAGTTTTCCTTTGGTGTGCATTTAGCCAGAAAGTTTACAAGTGTTAATAATAGGTTTGCAACAATACTAGAAGAAATTGTTCATGGATAATTAGGATCAGAAATGTGTATATATTCTAAATTCCAAATTTCATACCTAGAGTGTGCTTTGATTGGCATTGGTGTGCATTTTTTGTTTTGGCCAATACTATCAATTGTTGTTTTGGATGACTTGGATTTTACCGTAGATCATACAATTTTCAGAAATGAGTACAAGAGTATTTAGAAAAGGTTGTTATTTCTATGTTATAGTGAAATTTATTCAATATAATATGAAATGGAGGCTAATGTGTACATTTCCTCAAGGGACTCAACCCCGATTTTTACCATGTGGAAAATACATAGATTTGGAGTTTCCTTGTAGAGCATAAGTTTTTATGTCTAAAATTTAAACTTTGAAAGATTATTTAGGTTTTTTATGCTTTAACAGATACACTTTGGTTTGAATTAGTGAATTTGGCTTTGTAATGCAGGATGGGCATGCATTTGAGTGAAGCAATCCAAAATTTTCTTGCTTCAGTAAAATGCACCCACATGCCTAATTTCTTGTCAAATTGAATGAAAAAAATATGAGACTGTTTTTTGTTATTCCTCACATTTTAGAATTTTAATATTTCCAATTTATTACCTGAAACTTTCCCCTTTAGAATGTTTCTCCAAGAAGGCATAGTTTTCCTTTGGTGTGCGTTTAGTCAAAAGTTTACAAGTGTGAATAATATCTTTGCAACAATACTATAAGAAATTATTCATGGATAATTTGGCTCATAAATGTGTATATATACCAAATTCCAAATTTCATACTTAGAGGGTACTTCGATTGGCACTGGTGTGCATTTATGGTTCTGGCGATGAAAATTTGACAAATATTATCAATTGTTGTTTTGGATGACTTGGATTTTATTTTAGATCATACAGTTTACAGAAATGAGTACAAGAGTTTTTAGAAAAGGCTGGTATGTCTATGTCATAGTGCTATTTATTCAATATAACATTAAATGTAGGTTAATGTGTGTATTTCCTCAAGGGACTCAACCTTGATTTTTACCATGTGGAAAACACATAAATTTGGAGTTTCCTTGAAGAGCATAAGTTTTTATGTCTAAAATTTAAACTTTTAAAGATTATTTAGGTTTATAATTTTTGAACAGACAGAATGTGGTTTGAATCAATGAATTTTGCTTTGTAATGCAGGCTGGGCATGCATTTGAGTGAAGCTATCCAAAATTTCCTTGCTTTAGTAAAATGCACGCACATGCTTGATTTATTTGTCAAATTCAATGAATAAAATATGAGACTATTTTTTATTATTATTCATCACCTTTCAAAAGTTTAATATTTCCAATTTATTACCTGAAACTTTCCCCTTTAGAATGTTTCTCCAAATAGGCATAGTTTTCCTTTGGTGTGCATTTAGTCAAAAAGTTTACAAGTGTGAATAATAGATTTGAAACAATACTAGAAGAACTTGTTCATGGGTAATTAGGATTAGAAATGTGTATATATGAAAAATTGCAAATTTCATACCTTGAGTGTAGTTCAATTGGCATTGGTGTGCATTTTTTGTTCTGGCCATGAAAAATTGGAAAATACTATCAATTATTTTTGGATGACTAGGATTTTATTGTAGATCATACAATTTAAAGAAATGGGTACAAGAGTTTATAGAAAATGTTGGTATGTCTATGTTATAGTGGTATTTATTAAATATAACATGAAACACACACCAACGTGTGTATTTCCTTGAGGGACTCAACCTTGAGTTTTACCATGCGGAAAACACATAAATTTGGAGTTTCCTTGCAGAGCATAAGTTTTTATTGCTACAATTTAAACTTTGAAATCTTATTTAGGTTTTTTATGCTTGAACTGACACTTTGTGGTTTTAATCAAGTAATTTGGATTTGTAATGCATTATGGGCGTGCATTTGAGTGAAGATATCCAAATTTTGCTTGCTTCAGTAAAATGCACACACATGCCTAATTTCATTGTCAAATTCAATGAATAAAATAGGATAGTCTTTTTTATTATTATTCCTCCCCTTTTAGCGTTTTAATATTTCCAGTTTTTTATCTGATCCTTTATTTTTTAGATTTTTTTTAAAATTCCATCCCTAATATTGAATTGTTGGAGTAGGGTCCCGCAGCTACAGGAAAAGTTGTTGTTTTGGAATGAGTAAGTCAAAGGTAACAGTACCTGAGCGGTCGAGAGGAGAAAGCTCAACCACTGCACTTAAGGAAGTGACGTAGATAGGAGGGCTCAGCTACCCTCATAAAGGAAAAGGAGCAATGAGGACGAGGTATTGAAGACGAAGGACATAAAAGAAAACAACGCCAGTATGCACGGTCAGCGCTGGGAAGCGTGGAAGACTGCAGGAAGCTGTAGTGTGACAGAAAGTGACAGTTCAAGTATAGATAGACCGACTGTCACAGTTAGGGATTTTGGGTCACTGTTGGGAGAGGCCCATAGTGTTGTAATGGCGAGACCTTCGGGATGCCTATAAAGGGATGTATTTTGTATTGTAAAAGGTTAGCTAGTTAGTCAGTTAGCTCATTAGCTATTCAGATAGTTGATGATCTGTTAGCTCATAGATCTTTGTATTATAGAAGAGCTGAGCTCTGGTTCTGTTATTTAGTCTGTAGTATCTTACTGTAACCAGTAGCTAACTCCTAGAGTATGAATGTAAAAATCCACAGGGATTGAGAGAGAGAGAGAGGAAGAGTATATTGTAAGAGAAGCAATATAAGAAGAGAAGAGATCTAAGAGAGAAGGGCTCTTGGCGGTGTGCGCGGAGTTACCCAGAAGATCTCAGCTGCATATGAGGTCGCAGCGGAACTGTGTTTACTCTTCCAAGTTATAATATATAAACCAGTTCCCGTGGACGTAGCTTCTACCCTAGAAGTGAACCACATAAAATCAGTGTGTTATATGATTACTTCATGTGATTGTGCTTTACTTAGTTGCTATCTATTATCTGTTACATGAATGCCATATATCAGTTAGTAAATGTGTGTATGTTCTCATTCAGTTACAACATTATAGAAAGTTAAAGGCGAGTTTAAATGTAACAAGTGTCTGCTTATGATTCCATCAGTGCTTGTTTCACACAATAATAGTCACTCTGTTAAGTGCTTCCAGTATACTTATTCAGTAAGTTAAGTATAGCGATGTGAGTGTGTTGAACCGTGAAGTTCGTGTAAGTTTTTTTAACACCCTATTGGAGGTTAGCCGAGTTATTCCTCCCAGTGAGAATCCCTTTGGACCTTGAGAGTCGCTTTGGGCCATACTATAGGAGATATTTCATTGATAGAAGGTGATATCGCACTGATAGAGGAGCTGCAGTGCAAAATATCGCAGATAGTAAGAACCGCGGAAGGGAGAGTTTGCGCATCATCCTAGTCACTGTGATGCGATAGGAGTCCTCCCCCTGTCAGATTCCATGAGGAAGGGAGAAATGCGACTCATAGGAATATCTCGCTGGTTAACAAGAGCCGCGAGACACCAGGATGCTACAGAACTTGGTTAAGGACACTTGAGTCTTTAGCCAACCCATCTAAGATCACTTCGGGTGAGACTTTAGGCCACTCTGCGGTCTATTTCCGAAAGGGCCAGTGAGTTAGGGGTGTTGTTGGTACATTATAAGTAAACCCGGGTCTGCGCATAGTAGCCAACAAATGGTTCCGTTGCCGGTTTTGAACAAAATAAGAGCTAATGTTCTGTTGGCATCCTGCTAAAGAAGAACTCAACCAGTGGGTTGAGTCTACAGAAAGAGAATTTGCTGTGACAGAAAATAAGAGTCCTACGTTGAGTATAGAGGAATGGTTACAAAAACATATCTTCATTGATATACATACGATTTTTTTTGCGACCTATGGAAATGAGTTGTACGACTGGTTATCAAAGTTGACTGATTAGCATATATTCAAGAAGAAAAGGAACATTTTCTAGACACCGGAGCTGATTCAGACTATCAGGAGCATTGATAATCCCATTTCATGAGCAGTGGAATTTTGGCTTGCGAGTGTGCTAGAAGGCTTCATCACAGAGTTTGTAGTCGAATAGAGAAAAAGCTTCAGCGAAGCCGAGCAGTACTTCTTCAAAGGATATCGTGGTAAGTACCTGAACTCTTTAAAGTTGTCCATTAAGATGCTATTACATGAAAATGGAGTACTCGATATATATTCAGATGAGTAAGTTCAGTAAGTGTAATGTCACAAGAGTTTGAGAGTGACTTTGATGAACTTGGATGTACATGTAGTGGAAAGAAATATAAAGTAGATTTCAGATCTTCTGTATTTGAAAATAGTTCAGACAATACTAGAGAACAGAGTCACAGTAATACAGAAAGAACAGAAGGGGTTATCCCTTACCATCCTTACACCCCACAAAAATCAATCGGGACTCAGAATAATCCCGTAGGAACTCCATCTAGTAGCTCACATATAGTACATACTACCGCTGCATCACCTATATCTACACCATCGAGTGGTAGTAACATAGCAAATCAACATCCACCACGTAGAAATAGAATGGGGGATGATATGAAGCTACCTACCTTGAAGGGTACAGGGGCAGAAGACCCAGAGCAGCATTGGTTTCTATGTGAAGCTGTGTGGACCATTAAAGGGCTCCAAGACGATAATATTAAAATTGTACAGTTGGTCACCACACTTAGGGAATGAGCCTTAACATGGTATATAAAGTATACCTCAGTGGTACCCAGAACACTCGTACAGGTCAGGACCGCCATGATCAAAGAATTTAAGAAACCTAAGTCTGAGTCACAGTGCATTACAGAGCCCAAAGACATTAAACAGTCACCTACAGAGTCAGTATGGGACTTTGATCAGAAATTCAAAGCCCTTATAGACCAAGTTAGCTTTGAATTTACACCGAAGCAGCACAAGGAATGGTTTATTGAAGCACTGCTCCCCCACATCAGACTGCCACTGATGCAGCAGAAAATCCAGACGCAGGATGACGTGTTGGAGATGGAAATGAAGCTAGAGGCATCACCTCTAGCTGAGACCAGTACAGGTATGACAAACCTGCAGAACCAGTTAGCTAATCTCACCTTACAGATGCATGAGATTAATAAAGGAAAAGAGATTGCACAAGAAATATGGTGTATAAAGTGTAAAGCACAAGGCCATACTAAAGATAACTGTCTAGTATTTGTTGAATATCTAGCAAGCGGGGCTCCTAACCCCTTAGCACAGACGCAAGGGCCATGGTGTGAACTATGTAGAACAAGAGGACACCCGCCTCAACAATGCCCTTTACTTCAGAAGTATGTACAGACACCTAAGAAATTATACTGTAACTTCTGTAAGTCTGTAGGAAATGATGAACATAATTGTATAGCTTATGATCTCATGGTCGATAGAAAACATCACTTATACAAAGTCCAATCAGAGACACCAGGTCCTGCAACAGGACCACAGCATCAACTGACTCATGATGGCCGTGGAGGAGGATTCAGAGGACGAGGCCATGGAGGAGGCTTTGGGCGTGGTCATGGACCAATCACTTGTTACAACTATGGAGTTATAGGACATTATGTTAGGGATTTCCAGAGCCCTACTACTACATGTAACTATTGCAAATCTTACAATCACGCTATAAAATAATGTCCTACCTTGATAGCCAAGATCAAGGAACCTAAGCCAACAGCACACCAGAACATTCAGCTTATTGCTGCTGAGCAGAAGGAACTAGAACTAAGAGTTAACATTGTGAATCGCAGTAGTGCTTCCACCAGTGGGACATCACCGGATACTGAAAAGAACACAGGTCCGGAGTGGGTGCACAAAGCCACTACTAAATCAACACCACTCAACCTACAGAAGAATAAAGAGACATTTCAGGAAGCTAAAACTTTCTTTAATGACCCTACACAATCAGGATCACAGGTACAGCCGTCTAGGGGCGTACCACAGCAAACACCATGTGGCGTTAGCCCTGTTTAGATATCGCGGGCTACCACATCGGGAAGGTGCGACGAGGATGAGTCGACAGGAAGTGTACAATCCTTCCTGTGGAGTTGCTTAAAACTCGTGAGAAATGAGAAAGCTATAAGAGAGCTTCAGCGCATCATAGATCAGTGTCATCCATCTTCTTTCGTGAGCAGTGCACAGTGTGCTGTTCATAATATTATGGGATATACATGAACAGGAACAGAGATGCGACTCACAGCACAAGATGGAGAATTTGAAATGGATGAGGTAATCCTAGATTTAGGATAAGAGGTAAATGTTCTGACTAAGCAGACATGGGAACAGATGGGTAGCCCTAAGTTATCCAGATCACGTATCCATCTGAGACTAGCTAATCAGCAGCGGGTATCACCACTGGGTCAATTACCGCAGGTGCCAGTTGACATTGACGGAGTTCGCAGCTTTGCAGACTTTGAAGTTATAGAAATCATTGGCGATAGTAGACCGTACCTAGTGCTACTAGGTATTGATTAGGCAATTGGTAACATGGCTGTTATCGATTTAAAGAAGAGACAGATGACCTTCGAGGACAATCATATTTGGGTCATCGCACCATTGGATCCTTTTCAATGTCCTAGATATATTGAACCTATCCAAGCAGAGGATGAGGCATGTAATATGGAGAGCCTCTATCAGATGACGGCCAATCAAAACGACTACATCAATGCAACCGCAGAAGGCAACATTAGTTGGTGATGCGACAACTCATGCGCATCAAACTCAGATGTTGGCCTAGAGAACTGGAGCACATCTACGAAGTCTCAGCTCGCAGATGTGCGTTCATGACTAGGCCAATGTTGATGGACCGAAGCTACAGATTCTAGCTATCACAGACCCCATCAAGATTAAAAAGATCAATATTGGCACAAACACAGAACCAAAGCTTGCCTCTATTGGATACTATTGGGATGATGAAACGGTAGCACACATTGCAGATCTATTACACGACTATTAGGAATTATTCCCCACTAAGTTCACATAAATGAAGGGAATAGTAGGAGATCTGGGAGTAATGAGGATACCATTGAAAGATGATGCTAGGCCAGTCAAATAGCATCCATACAGATTAAATCCGTGGTATAAATAAAAAGTTAAGGATGAGATCGATAAGATGCTAGTAGCAGGCATCATTGAGCCCGTAGAAGAAAGCGAATGGGTTAGTCCCATGGTCATGCAAGAAAAGAAAACCAAAGGAGAAATCATAATTTGTGTCGATCTGCATAAACTCAACGATGCATCACTTCATGACCAGTTCCCGACACCATTTACTGATGAAGTGTTAGACAATGTGGGAGGACAGGAGGTCTACTCCTTCACTGATGGCTTTTCAGGCTATCACCAGATCAGAATCCATCCAGAAGATCGATATAAGACCAATTTTACGATAGAATGGGGCTCATTCCAGTATACGGTAATGCCCTTTGGTCTTAAAAATGCACCAACTATCTTTTCAAGAGTAGTAATTGCTATATTTGAAGAATACATCCATAAATTCCTAGAGGTTTATTTTGATGACTGGACTGTATTTGGATTAATCGACAAGCACATAGGAGATTTAAGACTGATGTTAGAGAAATGTAGGCAGTACCAGATTTCTCTGAACTTGAAAAAATGTATATTTTGTGCGCCATTTGGTATTTTGTTGGGTCACATTGTTTGCAGACAAGGCTTGATGGTAGATCCTGCAAATATTGCCATCATTTTGAATCTTCCAGCACCCAACTCAGTCAAGCAATTGAGGACAGTACTTAGTCATACCAGGTACTATAGAAAATTCATTAAGGGTTATGCAAAGATCACAGCACCTATGGAAAAGCTATTAAAGAAAGATGTGAAATTCCTATGGAATGAGGAATGCCAGTAAAGCTTAGACACACTTAAAGAGAAGATGGTTACATCACCCATCTTAGTATTTCCAGACTGGACCAAGCCATTTCATGTACATGTAGATGCATCAGGCATCACACTGGGGATCGTCTTAACTCAGCCAAGAGAAGGGGGTATCGATCACCCTATCACATATTCAAGCAGAAAGATATCCACTGCCGAAAGGAACTACACCACTACAGAGAGAGAAGGTTTAGCTATGGTGTATGCTCTACAGAAGTTTAGGTACTACCTGTTGGGTGCCTCATTCAAGATGTTTACTGACCATTCCGCTTTAAAGTACTTGGTCAATAAACCAGTATTAGGGGGAAGAATCTATAGATGGTTACTCCTGTTTCAGGAGTATGATTTTGAAATCATTATAAAACCAGGAAGATTAAATGCCGGACCTGATCATCTGTTGCAGATAGACTCAGGAGAAGAACCAAGTAACCTAGAGGACAATTTTCCAGATGCACAATTGTTTGCTATTCAGATCGGAGATGAGTACTATGCTGATATAATTCACTTTCTCACCATAGGATGGGCACTTGCTGAGTTTACTAAGCATCAAAAGAAACAACTAGTTGTTAAAACAACAGACTTCACATTGATTGCAGGGCACCTATACAAGTTAGGTACAGATGAAGTCCTGCGCAGATGCATTATGCCGCATGAGAAAGAGGCCATTATTAGAGAAGCACACTTAGGTGCCACAGGAGGTCATTTCGCAGGAAAGCCGACTGCTTAGAAAATCTTATCTGCAGGATTATGGTGGACTACTTTACACAAAGATACTAAGGATTTTTACAGATGCTGTGATATTTGCCAGAGGGTAGGAAAACCTTCATGAAGAGATGAAATGCCGCTGCGACCACAGATCACACTGCACGCATTTGAAAAATGGGCTATAGATTTTTTGGGTCCTATCAACCCATGAGGAAAACGTACGGGTGCGAGATACATCATCACATGAACAAAATACCTGACTAGATGGGCAGAGGCGAAAGCAGTAAGGAATTGTGATGCTGCTACAGCTGCACAGTTCATTTTTGAAAGCATCATCAATAGATTTGGATGTCCAGTAATTTTGATGAGCGATCAAGGAACACATTTTTTGAATCGCACTATTGAAGCCTTGACAGAGGAATTCCACATCCAGCACCATAAGAGCATGCC
Source organism: Pseudotsuga menziesii (assembly GCA_001517045.1). Lineage (NCBI taxonomy): Eukaryota > Viridiplantae > Streptophyta > Pinopsida > Pinales > Pinaceae > Pseudotsuga > Pseudotsuga menziesii. The sequence goes on from LPNX010418334.1 coordinate 29,518, forward strand.
CTACCACCCACAAGATAATGGTATGGTGGAGGCCTTTAACAAGATTCTAGAAAATGCTCTTACTAAGGTCTGTAACAACCAAAGAAATGATTGGGACCTCAAGGTTAATGCTGTATTATGGGCTTATAGGACTACATGCAAGAAACTTATAGGGAACACACCTTTCAGCTTGGTGTATGGACAAGAGGCTGTTATGCCTATGGAATATATAATTCCCAGTTTAAGAATTGCTCAAATTACCTGGATGGCTGATACAGACATGATGAATGAAAGACTAGCACAGCTGCTTGCCTTAGAGGAAGACAGATTCATCGTAGGGTTCCATCAGAAAGTGCAGAAGGCACGAGAAAAAGCTTGGCATGACAGGCACATTAAGAGTAAGACTTTTCAGACAGGAGACCTAGTGCTCCTTTATGATAGTAAGTTTATTAAGTTTCCATGAAAGTCCAAGACGCATTGGTTGGGGCCATATCATATTCAGCAAGTTACAAGAAGGAGGTGCCATTCATCTCAGCAAACTAAACGGGGCGCTTCTGCCCATGTTGATTAATGGCAGCAGGCTCAAGCTCTATAGTGATAGCCACCCCACCTCTCAGGCCTAACTTATACAGTATATGGTAGTGCAGATGCCCAGTGTAGTTGAAAGGAGGCATTGCACCAAGACTTAGTCTACACCGACAGAGATTCTAACTACAAGGAATTGCATAAGGACGGTTCATTTTGTGCAAGTCATAGGATGCTTGCGGGAAAATAAATAAATAATATATATATATATATATATATATATATATATATATATATATATTTTGAGTAAGTTGTTTACACAGGTGATGCGGTGAGGCATCGCAGCAAGGTGATGTTTCCCCGTGCCACGTAGCCAGTGTTGAAAAAGAACAGAGGGCCAGTCACTTCACCCTCTGACAAGCAGTTAATATAGATACAACATGTATCCGTTGCCCTAGATTTGGAAACAATATAATGAGTTTTCTATATTTGGTAAAATCTTCGATGAGATTGGCGCCTGCACACACGTTTCGAGGGAAATTTGATCGGATTTCAACAATTAATGAGGATCGAAATGACGGGTGTTGTCTTGTCCATGCAATTAATACTGTCGATGGGTCCAGTCTACAGGACCGTTGAGTCACAGAGTATCACCTTTTTTATAAATATAAAGATCATCCATACTGAAGGGTTACTTTGGCAATTTTAGAGAGCTATAGAGAAATTTGCAGAGTTTTCCTTGTGCAGAGATAACCCAGTTACAGAGTGCTAGTTTTCCCCAATTTCGCAGCCATTTCCCGTCCAGAGTTTTGCACCGAGTGGGTTCTGTCCGAGGAGGAACCTTTAGAAGACATTGTGAGATGATTCTAGAGTGGTGTCCTCCAGTCTGCTATGACGACGCCACCCAGGGTTGTGAAATTAGGTACATCACAGGTCAGATAGCCACCAAGGATGAGGAGTCATGCTCAGATAGTAGAAGACCCCAGTCTAGAGCAGGAAGAGGAAGTTCACATGGCAGCAGAATACATTGTACCAAGAGTCAAGGACGCACTAGAGGTAACCATTCCCAAGGGTGCTAAGTTTCTTATTCCACCACCGACCATTGACCCTCGTATAAAGCAAGATGGAGACCTGTTAGGATATGTCCATGTTCTCAAATTTATAGACTGTAACCTTGGAGATAGTAAGACATATCCTCAGTTTTGATTGGACCGATATCTTACAGTTCAGAGGAACCCGAGGACCAATATAGATGAGTTTGTTCTTGTGGAACATATCCAGATTCTTGAGCGGTCAAGTTTGCTCAATTTGTTGAGAATACCACATTTCGGACGAGGTGCAGAGGTTAATGTTGTGGTGCATGTACTCATATTCCATGTACATGGAGGTTACCTCTGGTTGGGTAACCGGGTTGATTTGAATGTCGACCTGATACACTGCATCACTGGGCTGTCTAAGACTGGTAAGGACCCGCAGACACATATATCAAGTAAGGGCAAGGATTCCAAGCTACTAGCAGCCCTAGTTACCAAGTATAAGCTACAGAGAGGAGGTCGGGCTTATGACCTCGCAGCAAGATACACTTAGATTTACAGCCAGTCTGTTTGCAGAAAGACTGCTAACCGAGGTTCACCCAAAAGAAGTCACAGGATCAGTAATTCACCTTGCCATACAGGTTACAGAAGGTGAACAGTTTAATTGGTCTTTGTTTTTATTAAATATTTTTACCCAAGATTGTTTAAAAGCACAAGATGAGGCAAACCACCCCTTCCATTTCTCGTGGTTTCTTATACTATGTGCATTCGTCGAGTGGAAGGAGACGCCCCATACTTAGTTCCTACAGATACGAAGCGACGACTGTAGAGGCGCGCGCTATGCAAACTTATGGGACAGCAACAGCCCAGCTAAGAAGAAGATCAATGCAATAGTATTCTATGAATACTATAACCTGTTGAAGAGAACCAGCAGGGAGACACCGTGGATCAACACGGAGGTTGTGGACATATATGACAATCGGCTTGATTTCATGATAAACAACCATAGAATATTCCTAAGGCCAAAAAGGTGTAGAACGGATAATTGGGCTAATGGTTGGTTCAGGATGACAACATAGGATGTAGAAGATGTCATCAAATATTTTAGTGAAGAGTGGAAAAAGGCATTAGAAGATGCCACAGCAGTAAAGGAACCCACAGATACCCCACCCCTAGCCCAAACAGACAAAGGAAAAGAGAAAGTGGGTTCTAAGAGGAAAGATCCACAAGAAGTGCAACTAGAGGCACAGAGGACGAAGAATGGAGAAGAAGAGACACCAGAGGCACAGAAGAGGAAAAAATACAAGGCCACAAAGCCAGCCTTAGAGACCGCACTGACTGATGATGACTATGAGCAAATCGCAACACAACTCAAGGAGGAAATGAGTGATACATTTCAGGCGATCTAGACATCGCAAAACACGCTGCAGAGTGCGATAGATAAGCAGCTTCTGGAGTTAAAAGTAATCACTGAGAAGATTTCCATGATACAGGTTCCACCAGTAAAGGCGACAGCAGGAGAAAGTTCAACACAATCGATTTCCTGTGAGGAAATCTTGGCGAAAGATTGCATCAATACAATGTTGATACCACCAGGGAGCATCTGATTCCCTGCGGCGATGATGGATGTGCAGATACAGATTAGACAACCTGTCGAGGTTAACCTCACAGATTTCCCCATTGATCAATTACAAATGATCCAGCAGCAGCTAAGAGCAGAGTTCAGGGATAGGGAGCTTGCGACTTATAAACAAAACACCTAGCCGAGACAAAAGAATGCAGAACTCACCGCAAGCTTTCAGACAAAGGTGGAGGAGTTAAGAACATATGAAGAAAGAGAATAGGACCTTAGTTAGGCCCTGTAGAGCATCACATTGGAGTTACCCCAGTGTAACATTGAAACTACGATGCCTCTCATGCAGAAGGTAAGAAGAGTTGCAGACAGAGCAAAGGCTCTAGAAGAGACGGTGACTATTGTTGAGACGGTGATAGAGAAAAGGCTCTAGAAGTGCAGATTGTTGAGCTTGAGGCTCGAGCACCAAGCGCACCCCAGGAAGACAAGGAAACAAGGGCAGAGGCCTTTAGACTCATGGTTACACAGATGAAGATCTGCATAGATGACGCACAGTCACTACTAGATGAGGCGACAAAGACATGGTCGGATCTAGAAGAGCCCCCAGAAAAACTGGAATTGCAGCAGAGCATCCAGAACATAGAGAAGGCCACAGCAGCAATGACGGAAGAATTCAAGAGCTTAGGATCTCTTGCAAAGATGAAGAATACGATAGAGATAAATTGCTTGCAACAGGAAGCGCAGCGGTTGCGAGCAAGAGAGATACGATTCAATATCCTGCTTCAACCCTATCAGGAACAAATCACAGAGCTAGTCGATACGGTTGAGCAGAAGGTCAAGGAGTTCACTACAATCAAAAGTGACACTGAAGTTACAAAATACTCAAGCATCAGTCAAGCTATGCTTGAAATGGCACAAGAGTGTGTCGAAGCTATGGACAAAGAAGTCGCAGGACTTCGACAGAGATTTACAAGGACTTCGCAGGAAGCCAAGCAGAAGCTACAGCAAGAGAAACCAGCTGTTAGTGGCTCAGGGGTGAGCCACAAGTAAGTGTTAGGGACTGTTGGAGTAGGGTCCCACGGCTACAGGAAAAACTGTTGTTTTGGAATGAGTAAGTCAAAGGTAACAGTACCTAAGCGGCTGAGAGGAGAAAGCTCAACCACTGCACTTAAGACAGCGGCGTAGACAGGAGGGCTCAGCTACCCTCATAAAGGAAAAGGAGCAACGAGGCTGAGGTATTGAAGATGAAGGATAGAAAAGGAAGCGGTGCCAGTACCGATGGTCAGCACTGGGAAGCGTGGAAGACTGCAGGAAGTTGTGGTGTGATGGAAAGCGGCAGTTCGAGTACAGATAGACCGACTGTCACAGTTAGGGTTTTCGGGTTACTGTTGGGAGAGTCCCACAGTGTTGTAATGGCAAGACCTTCGGGCCACCTATAAATGGATGTATTTTGTATTGTAAAAGGTTATCTAGTTAGTCAGTTAGCTCATTAGCTATTCAGATAGTCGATGATCTGTTAGCTCATAGATCTTTGTATTATAGAAGAGCCGAGCTCTGGTTCTGTTATTCAGTCTGTAGTATCTTACTGTAACTAGTAGTTGACTCCTAGAGTATGAATGTAACAATCCATGGGTATTGAGAGAGAGAGAGAGGAAGAGTATATTGTAAGAGAAGCAATATAAGAAGAGAAGAGATCTAAGAGAGAAGGGCTCCTGGCGGTGTGCACGGAGTTACCTAGAAGATCTCAGCTGCATATGAGGTTGCAGCGGAACTGTGTTTACTCTCCCAAGTTATAATATATAAACCAGTTCCTGTGGACGTAGCTTCTACCCTGGAAGTGAACCACACAAAATCAGTGTGTTATATGATTACTTCATGTGATTGTGCTTTACTTAGTTGCTATCTGTTATCTGTTACATGAATGCCGTATATTAGTTAGTAAATGTTTATATGTTCTCATTCAGTTACAGCATTATAGAAAGTTAAAGGCGAGTTTAAATGTAACAAGTGTCTTCCTATGAGTCCATCAGTGCTTGTTTCACACAGTAATAGTCACTCTGTTAAGTGCTTCCTGTATACTTATTTAGTAAGTTAAGTATAGTGATGTGAGTATGTTGAACTGTGAAGTTCGTGTAAGGTTGTTTAACACCCTGTTGGAGGTTAGCTGAGTTATTCCTCCCAGTGAGAATCCCTTTGGACCTTGAGAGTCACTTTGGGCCGTACTATAGGAGATATCGCATTGACAGAAGGAGATATCGCATCGACAGAGGAGATGCGGTGCAAGATATCGCAGATGGTAAGAACTGCGGAAGGGAGAGTTTGTGCATCGTCCTAGTCGCTACGATGTGATAGGAGTCCTCCCCCTATCAGATTCCATGAGGAAGGGAGAATTGCGACTCGCAGGAAGATCTTGCTGGTTAAGAAGAGCCGTGAGACACCAGGATGCTACAAAACCTGGTTAAGGACACTTGAGTCTTTATCCAACCCATCTAAGATCACTTCGGGTGAGACTTCAAGCCGCTCTGCGGTCTGTTGCTGAAAGGGCCAGTGAGTTAGGGGTGTTGTTGGTACATTATAAGTAAACCTAGGTCTGCCCATAGTAGCGAACATGAATTTTTTTTCTTCTTCAAGTTATCTCATCAATGGATCATTCAAATGAGACATCTCAACAAAATATTCCTTGAAAAAGAGGTCGACGTAAGAGTTTCTGTTACTCTAATCTTCCAACTTTGGGACCATGTTACATTGTCCCTCAATTTATTCATGTTAGAGGGAAAAAGAGTGCTAACTGTGCTGGTCATGGATAGTGTCATGGATTTGGATATGAAAATTACAAATCACAGAATGAAACAAGAAATTTCCATCAATCATCAAGCAATCATGCAGCCAATTTACAACCTCATTTCACTCAAATATTGGCCATTAATGCTTCTTCTATTGTAAAGTTAGCTGATGAAAGTGATGAAGGTTGTGTTGCTCAACAAAAAAAGCATGCTTTGACTCCAACTACAGTTGCAAGGAATGACAGTGTACAAGATATAAATATTTACCATATAACTAATCCTCTTGCACCATATGTGAATGTCCCATACTTCCATCAAATAAAAAATGTTATTCCTTCTGCCATTACAGTGAACTATGGTTTGTATTATGAAAATATGTACCGCAATGGAATGAACTCTGTTTTTCAGAATAAGGCCACGCTTTTCCCTCAAAAATATGTGATTGATGATGCTGTTGTTACAAATCAGTCTAATCAAAGTTGTAAAGGTTGTGTTTCTCAACAAAAAAGGCATAGTTTGAATCCAAATATAGTTGCAGGGAATGACAATGTTCATTATAGAATTTTTTACCATAGAATTAATCCTACTCACAGAATGTGATTATCCCAAACCAGCCTCAAAGAACAGATCTTATTTTGCTGCTACTACAATGAACTATGTTTTGGATAATGCAAATATGTACCACAACGGAATGAACTCCATTTTGTAGAATAAGGCCACACTTTTCCCTCAAAGATCTGTGATTGATGATGTTGTTGTTACAAATCAGTCTAATCAAAGTGGTAAAGGTTGTGTTTCTCAACAACAAAGACATCATTTGAATCCAAATCTAGTTGCAGGGAACGACAATGTTCAATTTATAATTGTTAACCATAGAATTAATCCTATTTCACAGAATGTGACTATCCTAAACTTCCCTCAAAGAACATATCTTATTGTTGTTTCCACTATAATGAACTTTGTTTTGGATAATGAAAATATGTACCACAGGAGAATGAACTTCATTTTGCAGAATAAAGCCACACTTTTCCCTCAAAGACCTATGATTGATGATGCTGCTGTTACAAATCAGTCTAATCAAAGCGTTGAAGGTTGTGTTCCTTAACAAAAAAGGCCTCATTTGACTCCAAATATAGTTGCAGGGAATGACAATGTTCAAGATAGATTTTTTTACCATAGAATTAATTGTATTTCAGAGAATGTGACTATCCCAAACCTCCCTCAAAGAACATATCCTATTCTTGCTGCCACTACAGTGAACTTTGTTTTGGATAAAGAAAATATGTACCGCATCGGAATGAACTCCGTTTTGCAGAATGAGGCCACACTTTTCCCTCAAATATATGTGGTTGATGATGTCGTTGTTACAAATCAGTGTAATCAAAACATTGAAGGTTGTGTTCCTCAATAAGATAGGGAACATTTGAATTTAGTTACAATTGAAAGGAATGGAAGTGTAAAACCCAATGGGAAACAATTGGAGCATGGATCCCTTGATAACTTGGATGAAACTAGAAGACATGAAACAACTGAAATAACTGCATTTCATGAACATGTGGATAGAGATGCAACTACAGGAAAACAAAATTGTATAGTTGGAGGAGCTGCAACAGAAATACCTAAAGGGTGTTCAACAAATGGAACTACACATTCTTAGAGAAGGTCAAAAGGAAACCTTTTAAGGACATCCTTATTGATTCTGAAGAAGCGGCCAGGATGTTTTAACCACAGATAAAAAGAGGGGAAGTCAATATTTAAATAAATTTGGAGATGGTTTTTTAGAAAATTACTCCAAGATGTGGATGAAAATGACATTATTTCTAGAATTGGGTACTTCATTAGCAAAACCTATAATGAAGAGTATAAAATTGAAGATGTTATTGAACACCTAGATGTAATTATTAATACAATTCGATCAATTGTTGTGGCGAATATTCGTAAAGATTTTATGCCTAGGAACATGGCTTCAGTATTTATTGAATCAAGTATGACTCATAAGAGTTTGAAATGTATGAATCATATTGACTCTCATGGTTTACTAAAGGGTGTTAATGCAACACCACTTTGTAGAGAAAAGAGAAAGTGGAGAAAAGAAGTTGAGGATATTGATATGGGTTGGGGGACAAATGATGGTTTCCCATATGGAGTTCAAGTCAAGTAAATTCATATCCTTCCTTCATGGTTGAATCAAATGAAAAGAGGTCTAGAATTATAGTCAATGAAGTTTCTTTCAAACTTGGTATTCATTCTCATGTACATTATGATCGATGGGGGAAGGTATGTGAGATATCATTTTACCTACTAGAAGACAATGGCTTAATGTCTTGTGTAAGCCTTGGAAAATGGGATGTAAAAGAAGAATATAAACAAGTTTTATCACATGCTTCCGATCCTAAAAATCAGGAGAACTTAATGGAACATTTAAACAAGACTTCACAAGATGGCATCAAGATGATAGATGGAAGGGAAGTGAAAACTAATTTGTTTGAGTGTCATGATCTAGTGGAAATATGCATCTTATTATGCAACAATAGTGTTTCTCCAAAGGAAAATAATTTTTTTCCTTGGTGCACATGCCATAAAAAAGTATACACATGGTTATAGATGAAATCAAAATTAAAGAAGGAGATATTATACATAGTGTTTCTGAATTTTATGCAATGTCAACAAACTTTCTCTTGGTAAGCTATGCACATTTATTACAAGTTCTGAAATTTATGTTTATATATTGCCATTACTTTCTTAAGCTTACTTTGTTCTAAAATGTCAGGAGTTGAATCCATCTTTCGAACCAAGCAAAGGATGGGATGAAAAGTTAGATGACCGTATTTTAAACATTCAACCAAACTTATATTGTACAAAGATGAATATCGTGAAGAACTATCCCATGGATAGAACAAATGATGAAAGGGTACACAATTTCATAATGAATTCTTAACTATAAATTAAGACTCCTAGTATTGCACTAACTCATGCCCACAAAAAAATGTGCTACCAATTATAGTTAACTCCTAGCGCAATGTCCAAGCTTGTATATTGTGCTCTCCATGCTGGGATTAGAACTGTTTTGAATATGTTTCATGAAATTCAAATAATTGCACAAGATTATGACAAGGTTCATCCAACTAGAGGCACCAAGACAACAAAATTTGTTACAATTTGGGAGGAGATGGAGAAAATCGGTGTTCCATGTAAGAAAGGAGAACCATACCATCATACAATCCAAGAGTACAACGATCTTAACTATGGGAAATAATATGGATCAACATCAGCCAAGATCCTCATTTGACATGAAGGAATTTTAAATGTTTAATAATTATGTTAACATATCAATTATCCTTTATGTGGGCCTTGACTAATAATAAATGATGGTGTTATTTTGTTTTTGACTAATGTAGAATGACTCTCAACATTATTCATTTTGAACATAAAATGCAATATATAATCATATGCATTGAAACTTATTTCTTGTTTCTAGGTTATTGAAGGCCTACCAAATGAAGAGAAGTATAAAAAGTTGGTGATGATGTGGAAGTGTTATAAAGAATTCTACATGTTGCAACTGCAAGGGTGTAGAGGGGATGATGCATATTCATATGAGAAAAGGTATGTAAATTCATTCTATTAGTATAATATTTTTATCTATTTTGAATGGTGATATCATTTCATTCATGATAAACATTTTGAGCCACTACCATTGCAGAATTGACATCCTTGCTAATGAGTGGGTTTGGTTGTTTTCTTGTTGTTCAAGAGATGAGATGGTTCCTTATATGCATGTCCAAGGGGCATGTGCTCTTGATATGACTTGGTATATTAATCCTTATAATTTGAGATGATTAAGGAATGGAGTAATGGGGTGTAAGCATAGAGAAATGAAAATTTTGAATAGAACCCAAGGAGGAGGAAGAGGAGCTTCTAAGGAGAATAGAGGCACAATTGAACATGACAGAATGTGTCTTGTGAATGAGATGAGAGGACAATTTCTCAAGCTTGTTATGATATCATAAGGTACTTTAAAAAATTTTAGACAAAGAATATTCTTGCCTTCAAATATTAGAAGCCAAATTCGTGTTGAAATGAGAAGTGAAGAAATCCATTGAATGCGGAAACTGCAGCACAATTGACATCTCGTTTCCCTGGTGTCACTAGTGAATAAGTGAAACAACTATTTGACTCATGAGTAAAAAAATCTAAGAAATTATTGATTGCACCACCTATTAAATTGAGCACATAGATTTGTGGACAAACACACAACTCACAGGATATATCACACAATTTACTCAGTTATTGAAGAATGAAACAATGCAAAAATGGCTTGCAGCTGTGAATGCTTTTTATTAATCAAAGAGAAATTAGATAATAATTACAATGAAGTATAATGGATTAAATAGGCACATGCAATTCAAATCCACATGAGGAAATTTGAATTGATTAGACTCTAGTTGAATGTAGGTAACTAAGACCTTGTCTAAATCACTATCAGAGGACTCAATAGTTAACTAACCTTGTCTAAACCATTACCAAAGTTCAGTGGAGTTCTAAAACACAACTCAAGTATCTACTTCAGTTTCGATTGAGGCTAACTGACTGTGGTAGGTGAGAAATGTGCCTCTCTTGCATGCAACCATTCAAACCTATCGCTAACTGAATGTACAAGACTAGAATTAAATGTAACTGACTCCTAACTCAGCTTGACTAGTCACTAATTGAACTCAACTATTGAAGGTTGGTGTCGACACTCCCAGTGGCTCCTAAATTGTAGGAATTGATCTAGGAGGCTCCAAAATTGATGCATGTAAGTGCAATCAATGGAAGTAGGCCTCAAGTAGTGTTCCCCACACTTTAGTAGCTGAAACATGTGCCCCAGTTATGCCAAGTGGACCCAATGGTGCTAGTGACTAAAAATAGACTAGATGGGCTCCCGATTTAGACATATGACCAAATTGGACAAGGGAGGATTAATAATCCTAACACCCCCCTTGAATGCTAAATTGGACAATCTGTGGGCCATGTTAACTAAGACCATAAGTCACCCATTACATCAAGTAAAGTAAAGTAAATGCTCAATACAAGGAGCTGGGGAAAAAACCAAATGGGAAAAAACCCCCCTTTCTAATTAAGCAGGTAGAATCAGGATCAATATGGTTCTTCTGTGTGTAGGTATCCTGGGGCTTGGAATTTGAACCTCTCCATCATTATGTCTAGAGGAATCTTCTTCTTTGGAAGAAGAATGACATGCTCAACTAAATCGGAAATATAGACAGATGCCAGATGAAGACTGGACCCATGTAGAGAAAATGAAGTCAAACATGTGAGTAACACTCAAGAAACTGATATGTTGCAGCCATGAATAGAAAAACATGAGTGGTAAGATCAGCCCCAAGTGTTAGGAGCAAGTGTTCAGGTGGATGCAGAATGTCTTCCTCTTTACTAGTTCTATGAGGAGATGAGCATGTGATCAATGGTAGAGAAGTACTGGGACTATTGAGAGTGAATGCTTGAGATCCATAGTCTGATATAGCTTCTCAAATAGATAATGAATCACATAATAAAATATCAGCAACCTCAAAAGAGGAAACTAACACCAAATCCCTAGTAGCAGTTTTGAAGAGAAATTGTGGTACTTGATTTTTCACACCGAAATTGGTGAGAGAAGCTACAAGCATGACTGAAAGCTCTTGGATTTTAAAATATGAACCAAATAATATCAGATAAGAAATTAAATAGGATATAAATAGGTTCACAACAGATCCAAAAATTTGAAATGAATTCAAATCCCTAACAACAGTTTTGTAGGAGACTTGCGGTACTTGTTTCTTCACACTGTTGATGAGAACCACTACAAGCAGTACTGAAAGATTATGAATTTGAAATATTAAACCAAGAAATATCATATCATATCCCAATAATATCATATAATATCCAATAAGGTTCATATCAGATCCAAAGGAATGGTCAACCGAGACTGTGGATGCACAACTTTCTTCTTCTCCAAAATTCTGAATTTTGGTGCATGCAATCCTGCAGGAATTCGCTGGAAGATATAGATCATAGGGATCAAATGGATCACTCTGGTAATCTGATATTTATTCCAAAATATCCAAGTTATTACATATTTTCATACCAGCAACAACATTCGAGAGATAAAATCAAATTCCTCTTCACTTTTGGAAGCAATTACTGGCAAATTTTACATAGAATTCAAAGGAAAATCACTGGTGAATGTTTGCATGGAAGTGCAGTAGTATTTTTCTTCAATATCAGATATTCAAATGTATTCTTTTGTTTCATACTATGAGGATATGGGATATCATATATCTCATAAACTTCTGGAGCATTAGGAGAAGAATTCACTGCAAGGAAACTGTCTTCAATTCGAATTGACTGTGTAGAAGCTTTTGCTTCTTCTTCATTTTGAACAACTTCATTAGAGAGAGTGGAGGACGAGATTTTTGGATTTATAATTCTTATGGTTCTGTATATTCTCTCCAAAGTTCTATTATGATCCTCATCAATCATTCCAAAGGTTCTGTCCAATATTTTCCAGAGATCGTTTGGTTTTTTAACAGATATTTTGAGGTAGCGCATGCTAGGAGAAAGGGCCATACACATTGTTCCATAAGCTGCATCACATTTATTTAGCTAGTCATCCTCTCTTTCAAAGGAATATTCACCAATTCCAATATATACCTCATAGAGATCTTATCTCTTCAAAGATGCAACCATCTTCATCTTACATTCTGAATAGTTTGTGAATAGGGTGAGAAGAGGAACTGATGAATCCAAAATTAATGAAGCCATTCGAAGTTGTACCTGCAAAAACACAAAACGGGCATCGTAAGGTCAAAGAAACTACACATTTAAGGTTTTAATCACACCCAACATAGTTGATCAATATTGATTAACAATTCCTTAACTTGGGGTATTAAGTGGTAAACCTTCTACTTCTGGTGCAGAGCTGGAAGGAGCAATGTTGCTAAAAAATGATCCAGTAGGAGATCTGAGGAGGAGAAGTGCCTTTTTCACCAAGGATCTGATATCATATTAAATTTAGCACATATATCTATGAACAAACACACAACTCACAGGAAATATCACACAATTTACTCAGTTATTGAAGAATGAAACAGTGCAAAAATGGCTTGCAGCTGTGAATGATTTTAATTAATCAAAGAGTAATTAGATATTAATTACAATGAAGTATAATAGATTAAATAGCCACATGCAATTTGAATCAACATGAGGAAATTCAAATTGATTAGACCCTACTTGACTGTAGGTAACTAAGACCTTGTCTAAATCATTGTCAAAGGACTCAATAGTTAACTGACCTTGTCTAGACCATTATCGGAGTTCAACAAAGTTCTAAAACACAACTCAAGTGTCTACTTTAGTGTTGAATGAGGCTAACTGACTATGGTACATGAGAAATGTGCCTCTCCTGCATGTAGCCATGCAAACCTAGCGCTAACTAAATGTAGAGGAATAGAACTGAATGTAACTGACTCCTAACTTAGCTTGACTAGTCACTAACTGAACTCAACTGCTGAAGATTGGTGTCGACACTCCTAATGGATCCTAAATTGTAGGAATTGATCTAGGAGGCTCCCAAACTGATGCATGCAAGTGTAATTAGTGGTAGTAGGCCTCAATTAGTGTTCCCCACACATTAGTAACTAGAACATGTGCCCCAATTAGGCCAAGTAGACCCAATGGTGCTAGTGACTAAAAATAGACTCGATGGACTCCCGATTTAGACATGACTCCTAATTTAGACATATGACAAAATTGGACAAGGGAGGATTAATAATCCTAACACCACCAACAGTAATTTTGTCCTAATTTTAAATGGTATCTAGTTCAATTTTCATTTTATAGTGTGAGGACCCATAATGTGTGCATTCATTAATTATGAATATGTCCTCATAGTTCAATAACTATCTTCCAAGATCAAGTCCGATCAACAAATATGCTGAAGAAGCTTATCGTGAATCACATCACTTTTGAAAGCACAAGAAAAAATGGTGCTAAAACAAAAAAAAATATCATGTCTTTCCCTCCACTAGTGAGTGCTATGCTCATTCAATTTAGTACATATCATTATGTTTTTGTCAATCTAGTTGATTTGTGCTTGAAGGTACATCTTTTTCTTGATCCCTAACTTTGTCTATCTCGCCGATCTCTGGAAATGAGCTAGGCCGGAGTGATCAAACAAAGCAAATGCAAGGGGAAATAGTTTATTATACCCCAATCATGCTTGATGACAATAATAATCATAGTTTGGGTGTTTCATCCTATGGAAATGAGGCATTGTAAACCAGTCTAACACAAGAAATATAATTGCTAGTTGTTGACACACCTATGATGGCAGTTGAAAATTACAGTAAAGCATATGTTTCATGCTCAAGAAATGAGGTAGTGAGTATTATTAAAACACTAGAATTGAATGGAGAAACTAGTGTTGATATGTCAATGATGGAAGCCATGAATCGCAATAGAATGTGTGTTCCATCCTCAATAAATGGCGTAGATAAAACTGTTGAAAAACAAGATATTCAAGGGACAATTGTTGGCATCGAAATGATGGTAGCTGAGAATCATGTAAAACCGAGTGTTGTTCAAATAACAAAGAGACAAGAAAAAAAGAGAAAAGTCCAAGATGGTCAGAAAACAACATTGTATGCAAAATGGTGAAAACAACATGTGATGATTTAACCATTTGCTAAGAATTGTATTCATCAGATGGATGAATGAAGAGAAGTAGGTTCAAAAATATGGATTATTCAATCTGGCATGAGATTAATATGGATTTTTCTATCAGTCACTAATGTACATTAAGGATGCTAAAATACCAACAATTATATTTTATCTTATAAGTCTGAAAATATCCTAGCCTACAATAATTTCAAAGTTTCCTATAATACATGCATAGGCCTCATGATGAAGTCTAATTGAGTGGTTTAAGTTGAAAGAAAAAAGATGTAAGGAATTATTTATCCATTTTATATAGACATTTTTCTTAGCCATTTTATAAGTATATTGAGTGTATGTATTGGTATTATAAAAATAATATTCACTTCATAAAATATATCATTCTTTGGATAAGTTTATGTATTTTATAAAAAATATTTATTTCATATGATATAGGGACATTGACGTCATAACCCAATATACCTGAATTTGTGAAAAAAATTAATCTATGTGAAATCAATTAGAAAAAACCTCATTTGCATGCATTCCTCAACGTGCATTCCTAAGCTTGCATTCCTCACCATGCATTCCTAAGTGTGCATTCCTCAGCATGCATCCCTAAGCATGCATTCCTCAACATGCATTCCTAAGTGTGCATTCCTCAATGTGAATAGCCAAACCAGGGGTTTGGTAAGTGGACATAATTCAATATTGCAGCAAACCAAGCTTGTTTTCCATGATTCCAATTCTAAACCAAAACAACCACGACCACAATTCAGATTGGGTCATCGTGTACCATTAAAACAAATGAAACATGGGCATGTTGCACCATGGAAACAAAAATAGGGGCCTTCTCTACCACGACATTAGGGGAAGCGCAGGGTTCCCAATTTGAATGGTTCACGGTGAAAAAATTCCATGAGAATGCTGATGGATGGAGTGATACAACCATATGGCCAACTGGTATGTTAAATATCCTTTTAAGATCATGAGTGGATAGGTTTATTTTAGGAAACATTAATTTCCAAAATGAGGAGATATATGATGCCATCTATAGTTATGATCATGGGGCTATGGAATTGCAAATTTTTGTGAAGATGGTTCATCTAAACCTTGATTTGGTTGCCAAAGAAACCAAAATTACACGCAGAGGGGGGGAAATGTTAAACTCTTGGAAAATACCCAAGATAGAAAAGATTCAGATGGCCAGTAAAATTTGTGGGAAACGGGTAGTTGGTCCCAGGGAATATGTTCCTCAAGGAATATACAAAACCCTAATTCATATTATCCTTAGGACCATTATGAATCACCATAAGTGGCATGATATTTCAGGTGATTGCATGAAGCTGGCCATACACTGGGTTGAAGACATTGCCATAGATGTCCCTCATCTACTGACTAGGAAATTGCACTTTGCATTATAAAATTGTAAAATGAAGAGGGTCAAGTTCAGTTACCCCAACACACTTCAAAAAATTATTGATTTATGTCATCCCAGTGCTGTAGGGTCAAAATCTATTAGAACATACATTAGGAATCCTAAACAACAACAAAAAATGAGGAATTACCTCAACCATTTTTAAAGAACAATGTAGAAGAAGTTTCTACTATCACTACATCAATATTACATGGACAACCTTTCGACGACAACATAGAATCAGTGGGAAATGACATGCCTTCACTTTTCCCTAAAGAAGGTGTTACTGTCACATCTTTGGATGGAATGCATGGAAATGTAAATGCAGATCAATGGGAGGAATTTGTGAACAATGATATGGACCATTCATTGACTAGTGATGAAGACCTAATTCAATCCAAATATTCTTTTGATGATAGATTTGTTTTTTCTCTATTTGATAAATTGGTGCATTTCAAAGAATAATCTACCTTTTGGAAGGATTACTTCATAACTATCTATGAATTGTGCATAACTAAGGATGTCCAAATTCTTGATTTCGTACATCGTGTTACAGGTTTATAGAAAAAGAATTATGGAAACTAAAAAATAATTGGCTAGAAGGATAAAATTATTAAGGATCAATGTTCTAAATTTACTGTAATTCTATATGGATCAATTTTTGACCTTGAAAGACTCAAAGACATGTTTCAGGATGAAAAGAAAAAAAGATGAAGCAACTATAGGGCGACTTGTAAATGAGCTGAAAAACATGCTTGAAGGTTTGAACGTGCCACCACCGAAGACTGTAGTTGGTAAGGAAGCAAAAATTTAGCAAGAATTGAAGCAGAAAGAAATATTTATTACTGTTTTGAAGGATGCGTTTGAAAAGAAAATCAAAGAAATGATCATTAGACATCAAAATGAGATTGCAAATTATGAAAGAAGATTGGAAAAATTGAATAAAACAATTAAAAATAAAAATGAATTGCTGAAAACTAAGAGAATTGAAAGGATTTTGGAAAATCTCATGACTAAAAGAGCTGGAAGAGGAAAATAATAAACAATCAATGGTAAATAGGTCTACACACCAAAAGAATCAACAGTCAAAGGTAAAAAGGTCATCAAACCAAAAGAATCCAAAGTCAAGGGTAAAAAGGTTAGCACACCAAAACATTTTGTCTGTACAAAACTTGGTGATGTAACTATGGAAGGATTACTCCAGTTTGAGAAGTCCTGACAACAAAGAGAGAATACCTTGAATGAAGCTACTACAACAATCTAGGTTGTATAGTTTACATTTGGCTCATCAGATCCAACATTGAAGAAGAATATAGAGGAGAAGGAGACCGGAATTAGAGACCTTCACCAAAAATTATTGGAGAAGGGAAAATCACTACATTTGAGATGTGAGTGAGATACAAAAACTGAAATCCCAAATTAAATATTTGCACGAGATACTCGTGGAAGAAGAAATTTTGTATACTCCATCTGATACATATTTGAGGGCACAAGAGCTCGAGAAGGAGGTACAACATGTTAGGATAAAATTATCTGCAGTTGAATTTGAGATGAGGTGGATGAAGGACGATCTTAAAATAAAGAAAGATGAGCACTCAAAGAAGTATAATAATAATTTAGATATGTTGAAGAAATTCCTATAAGAAAAAGATAGATTGCATACAAAAGTGATAAATCTTGCAAACAAAGTGGAAGAGAAAGAAAAACAATTACAACATATGAATGATTAAGATTTTGTAGAAGTGGAGGTTTCTGGAAAAGGAAAAAGAAGCTATAGCAAATTTTCTTATTTTAAAAAGGAGGAATTGAAAAAATCTCCCAAGCATCCTTGAGTTCTAGAATAATATGGTGTACATATGATGTCTATGTACATACTAATATTGTTGTAATATAAATTGTAAGTATTTCTTGATAATGCATATAATTTGATATAGTTAATGTGATTCTAATGTAATGTTTACTCCATATGTGTATTTTTCCTATATCTATGAGAGTTTAATGTGCAACACATACTAAAAAGTGTATATGAAACTACAAATGATGAAATATATTCTTTGTAACTTCTTGGTGGTGGGTTTCAATGTTCGTTGTTTGTTTTATGCACATATTCACAAGTGAACATAAATTGCATTTCAATGTGGATGAAGAACAAACAATTTGCACCGAGCATGCAAAAGCTACCAAGTTAAAAATTTAAATATTTGGAAACCAATTGCAACAAATTTACATTGAATTGACAGATCATCATCTCCAGTGTAATACATAACTAAGTGGATGGTTATTTTTAACCTTGTTAAAATTTGAAAGTGCAACATTTTATTAAACTTTTTTTAATGAAGTATGTAATTAATTTAATCTTTTCAATTAAACTATTCTTTTTTAGATATTCAACATTGAAGGGTTTAATGAATACATGCCATTAATAATTTATTCTTAATTTTTTTGTATCTTTAATATTACTTATAGACAAAGGAGGTGCACTCCCTATTTGGAAGATTGGGCTACTTTGTTATATATTGATATTTGTATCAACTTGTCTACATAGGACAACTTTTTACATAGGAACATAGTAAGTATTGGCCCATAATTAGTTATACTTTACTAGACTCATAAAAGTTTAGCACTCTTTATGACTATAATGTGGAACCAAATGGATGTATTTGTAATGTTGTATTTGATTCACAATTGAATATCAAGGAACAATTGTTTTTCCTATGAAAACAAAAAAAAATCCCTTGAAAATGGGATTAAAAATAGCCCTTCAAATTTGATCACTGTAGGTTATGAAAAATTAACACTTGGTCTACCTGACATTAACACATACCCTTGCCACAAAATTGGGTGCACCTTGAGATCACCCTTAGTCTTCCCAACATTTTGTACTATATTTGTACTGAAAATATGCCTATTCAGTTTTCCTCCTATTAAAATATTTCCCAGCTATTCAAATTTTACAAATTATAATCATCAAAAGTACAAGGAAACTACTCCATGTGCATAATAGGGGGGCCTAGGTGTCAATGCCATCTAAAAATGATAGAATAGTTCCCACTTCCACCTCTAGACCATCCGAGTCTAGATATACTCTGGCCTCTAGAGTCTCGAGGGAAAGACGTGATTTTTTAGTATGTTAAAGTGACCGTTTGCGTCCTCCAAGAGATGAGGGAATCATACATAGATCACATTAATTCCAAGATATAGATATACTACATCATGAGAATCCCAAAATCATAATAACATTCCTAAATACTTAGTCAATAAATAGGGTGTCCTATTGAGGAAAATCTCATTTGGACCTCATTTCTGGTTTTTTATGTGCATAAACACTTGACCCGTTAGCGTCATTATTTCCCCTCTCATGGATTTCAGAGAAATAATTCCCAAAATGGTGATATCAAATGTCAAAATTGGAGGAGTTGGCAAGATAAGTTCGAAGTCCTACTGCCAATGCAGGGGCTTCATAGCTCCCCCGTCCATCTGAAAAAACCTTTAGCTCATATATTTGGTCCTATCGTTTCTGAAGTGATGTGGGATTGGTGGATAAACACACGCCAATTCCGATCCATAGAAATAAATAAGTGGACTACAACCAGTTTCGACACCAACTTGAGATATGTGAAGAGATGCAAAATCTATATATGGCTAAAAAAAATTTAATGTTGCTACTCTGTGGTTCCCAATCCTGGCTTGGATGGAGGCATAATTAGTGCCAATGATGGGAAATGGCTGAGTAAAAACTATCTATTATCTTCCATGCAGATTGTATTTTCCTCAAAAGAACATAGTCGAGGTGCTAATAGATGGGATAGAACAAGCAGTTGGAGCACTGTTACTATTGAGTGGAACTGTTGGGGCTGGACAAAAGAAGATAGTGAAGGATGCAGGGGGCAAGGTTTCAAAACTATCTCATAGACACAGGTGAGGATGATGAAGCTGGTGGGAGAAATCCTGGTTGGGGCTTATCCAACATTTTGAGTTGTAATTGGTGCTTCATGGTTTGGAATATGAAGGAATGAGAGATTTCACATTTCATCATTTCATCTCTTGTATTATGAAAATATAGATGATTGAGGCAATTTTTGTTGATTTTTAGCTTGTCCAACATTCTCATTGTGTATAACGCACTTCTGTCTAATTTTTTTACAATGAAAAATCAGTTCCTTGATAATCAATAATGAATCAAAGAGAACTCTGTTAATACGTCAATGTTTTAGTTTTCAACAAATTATGGAAACTAGACAGCAAAAAAGTCTAGCAGGACTTAAACAAATAAAATATGGACACGCTTTTTTTATCTTAAAAAACTGAGCATAATGCAGACTTGTCAACTAGCAAAAATGGGTATAACTAAACAATAATAGAAAGTAATATAAAAATGAGTAAGAACAATAATTCTCTACTTACTTATGAACTCAAGATAACTCATTAGCTATAAGGGAATGTGTACTTTCATGCACTCGTTCAGTTATCTTCCTTGGCTTTCATTAAATTGCGTCACTTGTAGTGCTAAAACTCCAGTGGAAAATTATAGGTTGATTACAGTCACATTCAGAATTCATCCAGTATGAGTTCAATACTAGTTTTTTGGTCTGCTGATCCTTACTATTCCCTCAATTGGGTTTCTTAAACTATCATATGGTTTGTTTGGTCTGTCAATGGGGTGCCTTCAAATCTCACTAGACTCTTTAACCAAATTCAAATGTTCTTCATTAATTAATCCTAATCACCAAAATTGACATCCTGGGTATGAAATATGGACTGGAATAATTAAACATTTTTTAGCCTACTCATCCATGAATCAATTCCTTCAAATTGGATGCATGGCTATTCTTTAGACTTGTTATCCATTTGACAAAATGCACGCCATTGGAAAATTATGTATGCTTAGAGAAATCAAAATGGAAAAAGTTTTAGGCATAAATTGAAAATGTTAAAATTAATAAAGGTGACAAATGAGAAGACATAAACTCTTCTATTTTAGTCACTAAATTTGACCTTGTAATGAAGTTTGGGAGTGCATTTAAGTGGAGCAAGTAAATTTTCGCTAGCTTCACTTAAGTGCACACCCAAAGTGCATTATACAATGACTCATCTTTAGAAAATCCAGGCAATTTGTCATAATAAATACAGACATACATGCCTGCCTTTATGGTAAAATCAAATGGATTTGTGCTGCACACCAATAACCCATCAATTCGAAAGAATTCCCTCAATTGGTAATCTTCATCTATTAAGAATCCAAACAAGTCTAAAAAAATATCCTACATTTTATTCAAAAGCATATCATGGACAATATAGTGTGCTATTAACAAACATTATAATGTCATGGATGCATTACTTATTTTCTAGGCACAAAGAGTGTGCATGCCACATAGAGACACATTACATATACTAGATAAATTTTCAAGGCGAGAAATTTACAACATATACAAAGAATATGTTGGTGGTGCTCAAGAAAATGGTATTTTCATTACATATTCATATTTTACAAGAACATGGGAAAAGCAATTCCACAATATCAGTATTCCTAATAAGTTAAGGATGGGGATTTTCAATACATGTGCATCTCCAAAATCAAGAAGGAATAAATTTGAAGGGGTAGAAAAAGGTATATACAAAATTATTTATTATAATTGAATAGTTATCATTTATGAAAACTCGTTATCAATATTTCCATTTCATATTATGTGCAAATTCCATTATCAAACCAATTCAAGAATATTTCAATCAATAATAAATTTAATGATTTTTTTACAAACATTAAAATAAGTGTTATGATACTTTAGATAAATATATAGGTTCTATAGTTGATGTCATGCATCAGAAAAATAACCTTCTGCCACATTCTGTTTTTACAGCATAAAATTTGAAGAAGGATACTTTTATTTACTTTCACTTGGTTGGATGTATGCTTTTCAATGGACAAATGTTTCCTAGGGTTTACTTCACAACTCCAAATATTCACAATGATTCAAATCTAACCATCACAATAATTCATCACATGATTACTCATTGTCTTGGTAATCTTACATAAGTTTTGTACCTTCCATTGAACAACACCCAATATGAAAAAAAAAATTCAAATTGCGTCTGGATATCTAAGCATGCTCATTGAATTGATAAATTTTCAAAATGTAAAGCTTGGTTTTCTTCTTATTGTACACATGCATGCCCATATTGATCAAATGTTTATTTGTTTTGTAGTAGAGTTAAAGAGGAAGAATACTGGGAGCCTACTATCATTAATTTCAATAATTTAAAATTCATACTTTCCGGAGCCTATGTAATGTCCCCATTTTAAATAATTGCATAGCAGGACATTTCCATCAATCCTACTAATTTCCTAGGTTGGATGGATACATTTGGAATTTTAATAAGGGAGATAATAGATGATGTTCAGACATTGGAATAAAATAAATATTTAATAATGGATATAACTAAATAAATACAATATAAAATTTAAGTGGCAAAGGAGCATGGAGATACATGGAGATTATGGGGCCCACACAAGCTATTATTTATGTGCCACATGGCATCCACCTCTTACAATTTCAAATCCATGGGAATCCTAATGTTCTTGGATGACTTAGAAGGCTAATACACTTACCCATATGCATCATAGATCTAATTTGGAAGGAAATTTAACTTACATGGAAGAGGAAGAGTCAAATAGGAGCTTCTTTGACACTTGAGATAGATTCCCTAACATCTATGAC
>LPNX010418334.1:61347-79884 GCA_001517045.1 Pseudotsuga menziesii
ATTACATTGAAATTTTTTTATTAAAAATATAATACATTAAATATTTTTTAATAAATAAATTGAAAATTTTAAAGAAATATAATTTTATTTGATATTAAATTTTATAAAATTTACCCTTCTAATGTGCAGAGTATATAAAGTTGCAGCATACAATAAAATTAAAAGAGTAATTTGCATTCACAATATGCTCCTCTCGACGCCCTTCCACCTCCATTCTCGGCCTTCTCCGCGGTTGCAATAGGGTAGTGCCGCTCCTTGGCAGCCAACGAGCTGCCCCTCACTGTCGGCGCGGCTCGAATTATTTGTGTTGCTTGAAGTTATAAGATTTCCATCATCGACTAAACTTAGATACCCATCACCGCCCAGACTAACTGCTCTCCACTCCCAATATAAGTCAAGTTGTTATGATCCTAATTCGCTGCTGTTATAATACAAGGAGGGTGTTTTGGTGTTGGACTCAAAAGTAGAGAAGATATAGACTCTTGAGGCGTAATTGCTATCATTTCTCCTCGACACCAATACATTGTTCTCCAAGAAATTCTGTGTTGGAAGAGTACTAAACGTAGGAAAGTCGAAGCTCTGCCAAACATAGTTCCCGTTGGTTGTATTGAATACCAAATTTCCTAATTCTAGCAAAACCATTCCAGCACCTGCTCGGTTTGGAGTGGGGATCGTCTTACTCCATACTACTTGGGAATCCGAGTCAGATATAGAGAGATTCCCATTCTTTAAGGTTAAGGAATAATTGTGGCCTACAAGATAGTCTCTATTAGCCATCCATGCCACGGTTCTCCGAGGATCGTTGGCATACCAGACAACAAAAGCATAATAATTTGGAGAAACATTATAGAAACCGGCACAAAATGTTCCGTTGGGAGAAAGCAGGTATGTGTTATCCCCAGGCTTCCACCTCCATTCTCGGCCTCCTCCACGGTTACAATAGGGTAGCACCGCTCCTTGGCAGCCAACAAGCCGCCCCTCACTGGCAGATCATTGGCTGCGAAGGAGCGGCGCTGCCTTATTGCAACCGTGGAGGAGGTGGAAAGGGAAGATTCTGTTTAGAGTGCAGTTAATGGCATGTAAGTTACTAGGGAAGTGTCGAAAGGATCAATGTCCCACAGCGACAGTGAAGGCATCAGAAAAATGTTTCGTAGGGTTCAAGATGAAATGGGTCACGCTATTGTTGAATCAATTTCTCATATATTGCAACGACGTGGAAACCCAAAACTTTAAAGATGAACAATAACTATGCATAGAGAGGAGGAGCAACCCAAAATTTATTTACTGCGCTTCAAAGTTGCAGAACGAACTTAATGAATCCCATACTCAATTACAAAATCATATGTAGTAACTTCAGGATATTATCATCCGTTTTATTTCATTCAAAAAACTAGTACCGCATGGACAACCCAACCACACATCTAGGGCACAGGGAATTTATGGTTGATCACGCTCAACCGGTGTTGTACCTGTTAATCACCTTAAGCAGCTGTATAGAGTTCAAGCCCTATTGGAGTCTTTAGCCGTCTAGACATAAATACTACTACTATAAAATTCAGTCGCATGTTGGTTTCTGTGTTATCTAGGTAGGGTTACGTTCACCTGGGTGGTAAACTGGCTCTATTGAGGGTGACTATGGAGCTATCTCTTCATTGATTGTTGCTTTTTCTGTTGATTCATTCATTAACTAGGTCCCCGATCCCTATAATACACAACAGGTTCCCTATGACTTCAACAGATATTAGAAGGGTACATCATAATGTTTATCTCATTATTAGATTAGCCTACCTTCTGCTATACAATATTTCCATAGATATGTCCTATAAATGAAAAAAAGAAATACATTGACATATTTTATTGAATACCCTTTATATATATAATTCGCCAAAGATACGTTTACCTTGTCTGAGGATAAGACGACCCAGTAGCCTACCCACGTATCCCAGTGGAGTATTTGAGTAGTATCCCGGCCCAACAGCTATGACCGACTTACAATGATTAGCTATCAACTTTGCTATTTACAATGAACCCACTGGGTCAAGGATGGTCCAGCTTTGTATAGATTGGAATCGAAACGATCACTTGGTAAGTCAATTAATAAATAAGTAAGCCATAGGTAGGTCTTCTACCCTGAAATATGGAGGGAAGGATGCTACACGTCATTCGCTCAAAAGATGATGAATTCTGCCTCCACCCATGGCCTCCTTTGTGGTTGCAATAGGGGAGCACCGCTCCTTGGCAGCCAACGAGCCGCCCCTTACAGGCGGCGCGATATTACAAACTTCATTTATTCAAAAACACATGTCAACGTGTTAGATTGTAATTTACAGGATATCATTTAGATTGTAACACGGGATAATTATAGTGAAAGTGAAGCTTCGCGTCCCCTTCCACCTTCTCTGTGGTTGCAATAAGGGAGCGCCCTCCTTGGCAGCCAACCAGCCGCAACCCTATATTATATTACAAACTTCATTTATTCAAAAACACATGTCAACGTGTTAGATTGTAATTTACAGGATATCATTTAGATTGTAACACGGGATAATTATAGTGAAAGTGAAGCTTCACGTCCCCTTCCACCTTCTCCACGGTTGCAATAAGGGAACGCCGCTCCTTGGCAGCCAACTAGGCGCCCCTTACAGGCGGCGTGATTTTGAGAATCCTGCTGCCTGTAAGGGGCGGCTCGTTGGCTGCCAAGGAGCGGCGCTCCCCTATTGCAACCGCAAAGAAGGTGGTAGGGGACATGAAGCTTCACTTTCACTATAATTATCCCGTGTTACAATCTAAATGATATCCTATAAATTACAATCTAACACGTTGACATGTGTTTTTGAATAAATGAAGTTTGTAATATAATATAGGGTTGCTCCCATGTTTTCAATTATTGGAAGTTATTTCTCTGCCATTACAAACCAAAGTATTGTAGCATTGTGGGTCTTGAAATTTTAGAAGTCTCATAAAAGAGTATGTGATATTTCCTATAATGGGATGCCGGTAAGGTTATGCTGATAATTAAAGGTTGTGTTAGAATCTTGATAGGTTAGATTAAGCTTAAAGAATCCAAAACGTATGAGATTGAATGCAAGTTTTGACCCAAAACGTATGCCTTCCTAATTGGTGCACCTCACACAGGGACTACTCTACTCCGTGCCCTCTAGATAGTAGGCTCCGTGAGAGTGAAAGCCCTATCTAAAGAAAGTGAAAAAATCCTTTGTTCTGTACATAGAGAAACAACCTCGAAGGTAAGCTCGATTGTGTGTCTGGCAGTGTATCTTTCTCTGCTGGTAAGGCTAGGCTTCGCGGCACGGACTAATACAAGTTACCTTGATAGATATTCCAGAAACGTTTGGTCTTTGTTGTACCACAATATAGAGGATGAGAGCACGTTATGCCTCACATTGACACTTTCACACAACAAGCCTTTCCTTATATTTGATATTATTGAGGGACGGTGACCTATCTATTATAAAGAGTATTAGATAAATAAGAGAGAAGATAAATGTTTCCAGTAATAATTAAGAAACTGTTAGAATTACAAACTAGTGACTATTTGTTTTGTTTCTAAAAATACACTTTTTCTTTAAAAGATGCAGTTGAAAGCATTACGAGCATTGGGAGGAATAAAATATAAAGTTCTTTTGAGCCAAATTTTATAAATAATATAAGATGCTCACTTTGATAAAGTAGGAGCATTGGGAAAAATAAAAATATATGAGCCATGACTTAAAAATAAAGTAGAAAATTAAATATATGAATCTTTTTAAATGAATATTCAATTTAGAAAATGGAATACTCAACGGAAGGAGTTTAATGGTTATGGGGTGATGGTAGTTTCCCTTGGAAAATTTCTTTTTCTATAAATATTGATTAAAGTATATTTCATAAATAAGTTGTTTTGGTCACTTAAGGTTGCTTTGGTCACTTAAGATAGAGACTCCACAAATTAAGTTGTATATTTTTAAAGTTAAAAAAAAGGTTTTATGGTTTTATAATGAATTGATTTAATGAAGAAAGGCATCACATGCTTTCTTCACTTCCATATTAATATAAAAATAAATAGGTACATTGAGTATGAAATAGGTAAGGAATATAAATGTGTGATAGGAAGGTATGAGTAATTATTATATAGGAGAAACATACCTTAAATTTAATTATGTAAATTTTTTTATTATTATCATTGATAGTGACATTTAAATCATACAAAATTCTTGCATGATTTGTTGAATGCATGAAATAAAAATGGATAGTAAGTTATCATAGAAATGTGAGCAAGAGATTATCATTTCATAAATTGTTGAGTTTATGTTGGGAAGTTTATGAATATTTGTACATGGACATGATTAAGTATACATGAATATGTTTGACAATTTAATTATAACGTTTGTATCAAATTGATTTAAAAATGTTTGTTATATATATAGATTATGTAAATAAATGCGAGATTATCAAGGGTGACCTAAAGGAGTAGAAACAATATGAAAGTTGTTATATATACCCATTATGTTTTTTAATACTTATAAAGTTAAGTATATATATAAGATTTCCTAGGACAACCTAAGGTATTGAAAATTATGGGGGGTAGTGTTTAAATATTCATTATGTTATATATGGTTCAAAATTTTATATATCCATTGTGTTTATTAAACGGATTGTGCAAAGTGTAAATAGTTTTTGTGGAAGGATAATGCAATATATAGTATGAATATATATACATGAGATTCCCACCAAAGTTAATGATTCTGACAATCACACCGCCAGTGAGGGGCGGCCCTTTGGCGCTCAAAAGGAGTGATGCTCCCCTTGATGCGATGATGGAGGAGGTGGAAGGAGGAGGCGAAGCGGGAGGAAGGTGGAGGGGAAGGGAGGCGAAGGTGATGGAGGGTTTAAGGGGGTTTTGTTTTTTTAAATAAAATGTTAAATTTGACAACTTTTTGATAAGATATATTAGTACTATTTTGAATTTCAAACTTTATGTTAGAAATAAAATTTCTATATATATTGTTTTTAACATGTCATTTACAAATATA
The DNA here is from genome assembly GCA_001517045.1 of Pseudotsuga menziesii. Taxonomy (NCBI): domain Eukaryota; kingdom Viridiplantae; phylum Streptophyta; class Pinopsida; order Pinales; family Pinaceae; genus Pseudotsuga; species Pseudotsuga menziesii. The sequence continues at coordinate 66,375 of LPNX010418334.1, forward strand.
TGCTATAGTTTTTCATGAATTTATGTGAACCGTAACATTTTGGAATATAGTATGAAATAGTATCATTTTTAAACAAAAATTCTATGAAAATCCGTTGAAAATGGTTGTAAATGTCTTTATTTTCTAGAATTTCTTAGAATTTTGTCAATGAAAAAGTCTTAATTTTCCTATAAAAATGTCTTATTTTAAAGAAAAAATTGCAAAATGTATATGTTTTTCAAAATAACTTGCTTTTAAGTGTATGCTATTTTGTTAAATGTCTAAAAAAAACACTTGAAAATAGAAAGTAATAATATTTTACGATAAATATGATTCAAATGCCCAAAAAATGCCTTAAAATGAAAATGTGTGATATTGGTATCAACCATTTTTTAAATGGAGGTAAAAATAGCTCGTAAAATTAGGAGAGAGAAAAACGAGAACTGTGTCGAGTTCTCGTTTCATAGTATAAGTGGTTATATATGATTGAAGAAAATTATTGTTGGTAGAAACATCCTCTGTTATCTCATGATGATATACATATTCATGGGCGTATTGATGAGAATTCATTAATCCACTTGAAGTCTTCATGTTTTCTTTACTCCTTATTTGGTTTAGATTTTGGTGGAGGTTCTTCATTCACTTATTGGATGAAAGAACACATGGCTGATTATATTGATGAACATTATATATTTTTGGAGTAAAATTATGGGACATGGGATCCTCACCTATGTCATTGGGGAAGATCTGATATAATACTTGATGCTTGTGTGTATGGGCCACACCATGATGAGGTACCTTCTTGATGTACAATTGTATGATGTTTTTATGTACTTTCATTATCTATATTTTGTACTCATGATGTTTGGAAGGGTACTATACCATCAATGGGATCTTGGAATTGCTTGGTTTAATCTCACTTAGAATAGTAGATTGGTTTTTGGTTTGAGAAAGAAAACCAACCTTCAGTTATTTGAGTTCATCTTTGCAGATTAATGTTCCAGTTTCCTATGTGGGAGACCTTTTGAGACACGGATTCAATTTTCACATGTTTGGTTTTTATTGAATTCCATCATAAACGTTTCACACCATGCGTGTATCAGGATCATATGGTACCCTGGGATCATTTTTTGTCTCATTGGTTTCAATTGTGGGGGCAACAGGAAACATTGGAGATTTATTCACCACTTGAGAAGATGATTGTAATCAGAGCGGTGCATAAACAAGCATGGTGGTTCCTCTATGAATTTTTATTTGAATATTAAGAAAATCAAAGTTTGGTAACTCAGCACCAACTTCAAAGAATTATACAGAAGCAAAAAGGGGTGAAAGTTCAGAAAAAGTTTCCAAAATATGGAGGTAAAGATTATTTGCACAAATTTGGTTTTTATGGATTTGATTAATCCTTTTGTTTTTAGTGGTAATGTTACATGATATCTAAATATTCATAATCCACATCTCTTTACATTTGGGAACACAAAATTGCAGTACATGAATGCCACTACTCAAGTTGCAGCTAAAGAAAATCAATGAGAAAAACCATAAGAGAGCACTTGGTGCAAGGGAAGGAGTACCAAATGAAGATGCCACTTGGGAGTATGAAGAGTTTGCAGGATACAAATCTGAAATTGCTTGAGGACAAACAATATTGGGTGGGGAGGACTGTAATGTCCCCATTTTAAATAATTGCACAACAGGACAATTCCATCAATCCTACTAGTTTCCTAGGTTGAATGGATACATTTGGAATTTTAAAAAAGGGAGATAATAGATGATGTTCAAACATTAGAATGGAATAAATATTTAATAATGGAGCTAATTAAATAAATACAATAAAAAATTGAAGTGGAAATGGAGCATGGAGACACATGGATATTATGGGGCCCACAAAATCTAGAATTTATGTGCCACATGGCATCCTCATCTTGCAATTTCAAATCCATGGGAAGCCTAATTTTATCAGATGATTTATAAGGCTAATACAATTGGCCATATTCATCATAGGTTTAATTTTTAAGGAAATGTAACTTACATGGGAGAGGAATATTCAAATGGGAGCTTCTTGGACACTTGGGCTAGATTCCCTAACATCTATGACATCCATGACACCAATGATGAAGATGCTATGACATTTATAACATATTTCAAAACTGAAGGATGAAATATGACCATTATAACATTTCAGGCATAAATATAGCATCCATGAAGGTTCTCATGTAATTTGGGTAAGCTGAATGGGTCCCTACTTGAATTGGGGGAAGATGGAAGGCTAGGGAAGGGAGGACACATGGAAAAGCTTGAGCACACACCCTAATTCGAATTGGATTGATTTTGTGCATGGATTGGTAACCTTAGAAGGATAATGATGTTTATAAAATATAGGTATCAAACAAGAGAAAATATTTTGATCATTTGAGAAATTTGCATATGTGAAGAGAGAGAGAGCTAGTGGATGGCTAGTTTCTTGCCTTATCCAATTTCGAGGGTGAAAGATTCCCATCCAAGTTGATGTTTGGAGAGGAAATTCAGGTATTTCATGGATATTTAATGGATTTTTTATTTTCATTTGTAAGCTACAGGGAATATCATGGTTTCTTCTAGTGCAACACATTCTCTCAACCCTTTCCAATCTTTATTGAATATTCTTGCTCATGGAGGGATTGTACTTTGGGTGAGCTATTGTAATCTTTTGGAGAGATTATCATGGTCTATTTATGGTTTTAATAATAATAATGTACTATTTTATTCATATTCATAAAGTCTCAGGTCGAAATACCAAATGGTTTTATGTAAAAGTGATTATTAATGAGAAAACAATGACCATTTCCCCACTATATTGATGTATGCCATTGTAATGCTGATGATTTCGAATGAAATAATTATTTTCTGATATATGTATGATGAATGGAATTATATTTATGATTATTACAAGTTTTATATCTATAACTTAAGAATTTGAAGTCATCTCGCTCAGTTTATTTGCATTTGGAGAAGATTTGGTGCCATTTCCCCAAGGGTCGAACTAGTGATTTTGTATCTGTTTGGGAGAAGGTTATAATGAAATTTATAAAATGAATAATGATGCACATGAGAAATTAATAATTTCCCTTCAAAATACTCTTTCTCTATTCAAAAATTCGAGTTTTTTTGGGAGCATTTGGAAAGCCATTTTTAGCATTTACCCTAGGGAATTGGAACCCCAATTTGCTAGTGAAAACTCCTACCTTGGCCAGAATATTAAACAAGTTTGAAAAATTATTTGGATGGTAATAAATAATACATGAAAATAATATTCAAGTATTAATTTAAGTCTTATACCTTCTCCGAAGATATGGGATCATTTGGATCAATTTGAAGACCTAGACATCAAAACTAGTCAAAGGTCGAAATAGGGAAAAGGGTGAAACATTTGTCATTTTGATAAAATTTCTTAAAAAGGGACATTATAGACTATTTTTCACACAATGGAAAACACTGTTGACATGTGTATATTTATCCATAGATTGCATGGTGAAGAAAATTGCATTAGAAAAATTAATAACATTAACTTCTCTTAGATGTTTTATAAAAAATATTGATAGGAAAGTTGGAAATATGGAAATATAGGTTGACATTGATGGAAAATAAGATAAGAGACATTGACTATGACGAAAAAGTAGAGGACATGGCATGTATGATGATGTGGCATGGTTGGTAGTGATGACATGGCATGGATGATGATATGGCAGATATGATGACATAGCATGGCATAGATGATGATGTGGCATGAAGTTGAAATCCTTGTTGCATTATGACATAATTCTAGAGAAATATGGCAAATTAGTGAAAATTAGGAAATTGGCCAAGTATAAGAAAATTGGTCCAAGTAGCCTTAAGAGGATTCCCGCCACATTGTGTGTTGAAGAAAATTCCCGCACGACATGGGGATATTGTCGGTTGGTGTTTTGTCTACTCAACCATTGTATCAGTTTGTTAAAAGAGACCCTGAAGAAGAATTTATGGACCTGCAAAAAATTTGTTTTAGGGAAAGTAGACCATGTCTAGGAGAAGATAAAAAATTGTCTAAGTATGGATTTATTGGTAAAATATGCCTAAGTGGCCTTAGGGAAATGCTCGCCATAACTCATAGGATTATGAGAAAAATATTTAGAGAGTGTTGATCTCTAGAGTGTTGTATGGTGGATCCATCCATATCATTAGCCTAACCAAAATTTTTATGAGGGAGAAGATAGCAATATGCAAAAAGTGCCTCTCAGCCATATTTGCACTACTCCAGAAAAATGGCTGTCAAGGAGAGAGAAAGAGGCTCCAGAAGATGAAAGTGGTCTTGATGGATTAACCTTGTAATCCTCTACCCATTTGGTATATCACTTTCCAAACTTGAAGGAAAAATGAAATCACCTTGGTGACCTAGAGTATGAATAAAATTCATTAAGTGTTAGAAAAAGAGTTTGATATAGCATTTGGAAATGCTCGCAAGGGGGTGTTCCTTTGATGATAAAATTCATTAGATGATATGGTCTTGTTCATTGATGAAATGGCTATATAGCCATGATAAATTTTTTCTTATGGTGAATAGATAAAGAAAATATCAACCTACCAAAATAGAAGAAAAATGTTATTTTTCATACTAAAGACAAAAAGGGAAAATGGATAAGTGTTGTAAAGGGCCTAAGTGATTCCTGTATTAAGGTTGATTCCTGAACTAAGTATGATGCCCGCATTAAGCTTGATTCCTGCACTAAGTATGATGCCCGTAGGGGCTTGTGATATGGAGGAATAAGGAATAAATCCTGCAAGCACTTAATATGCCCACATCAAGGGCTGGAAGGTGACCACAATGGGGATAAACGTGCGCACAGTAAGGGATAAAGATGCCTACAGAGGAGCCTAGAAAATCCCACAAAAGCTTGAGAATTCCCATAGGACCTTTAAGGAAGCCTGCATGGTCTTAGTGATTCCCAAGGAGGAATAAGAATTTCGATAAGAGGTTAGGGTTCAACTCATAAGGGCCTAAGAGTGCCCACAAGGGGCCAATGATTCCTGTAGAAGGAGATCCAACATGAGGAATCCTGCAGGGATCCAATAGAAGGTTGAGGAATCCCGTAAGTGTGAAATAAGAGGAATCCTGGAGTGTTAGTGGATGGATAAAAAATATCCCTAGCTAAACATGAAGGATATCCTACAGATCAAGAAGCACGTGGATGACTAGGGAAGTTTAAATTAATTAAATTAATTTAATAATTAAATAAACTAACAGAATTCTGAATTAAATATTAAGAAAGAGTTTTGAAGAGACACGTCTTATTATTGGAGAGATTAAATGTTTAGAAGATGAGGATACTTGATATATAAACAAATATTTGGAGAAGAAGAAGTGTGTTTTGCAGAGTCAAGATATGAGCAACAACAAGAAATAACATAGTTTTAGAAGTGCATTTTTGTCAATGAAGATCTAAAGTATAAAGATAGTGTGTCTTTGCACATTTGAAGATGAAGATCTCAAGTGAAGCTTTGTTTTATTAATACGAAGATATGGAATGTAGCTTATCCTTGTTAAAGATAAAAATATGAAGCCGTGTGCCTCTGTGTTTCTTTCAGTGATGAAGATCTAAAGTGATATAAAATCCAGAGAAGTAAAAAAATGGATTTCTAAGATTTGGGAATGATGATATGAGGCAGTGAAGGGATAAAAAAGAAATAGAAGAACAATAATATGCCAACTAAAGTATACGTTGAAGATCTGATGCTGTAAATAGGCCAATGAAGACCTTTGTAGTAGCAAGATAGAGACCACATGAAGAAAGAAATAAGATAGAGTTTGGAGAAGGTCTGGGAAGTTTAATAATATCAAACTAGGGTGGTACAGTAGTGCTAGGGCATGCTACATTCCTGCAAGGGGGTCGTAGCCTCCTTCCAGTGGTGGTCGGTAAATAGGTTGTTGGTGCATCCTGTCAATTATGGCTGACAAAATAGGGTGTTGGTGCATCCTTCAGTTCTAGCTGAGAATTTGGGTGTTGGTGCATCTAGCAAGTTGTAGCTTGCAAATAAGCTATAAAACAATTTTGCAGTTAATAGAAATGTGTTGGTGGTTTTCCCAATTGGGCTTCCACGATAAAAATTTATGTTCTGTGTATCTTGTTGATTCCATGTTTTGATTAAAGTTTAGTAAGTGGTTAAAATTTAAAAAATTTAACAATACTGATCCACCCCCCCCACTCTTAGTATTGAATAATATTCCTTTAGGGAAAACACTTATATTGGGAAAGAAATACTTAGGAAATGTAGATTAGGGGATTTCATCAAATTTATCCGTTCTAAAGTTCATTCCAAATCATCCATTGTTTGCAACAAAGTTATTTTTATTGCATTCAACTACCGAAGTCCATAATGCACAAAGGCATAATAGAGATGTATGTTATTCTAAATGCTGGAACAAGTAAAGAAATTATGTTAATTATATAGTTGACTACTTTGATGTTTTTTATTATGTTTGGTTGGATTCTTTGTTAAATTATCAAAGTGACATAATTTCATGCTAAACAGATAGAGATGCATTTTTAAGACTCCATTTACTTAACCACAAAGCATGACAATGAACCCGAGGAAGTAATTGTTGTTGAACAACATGAATCTCAAGGTGTTATTGATTATTCACAATAAGAGGAGGTGAATAATGAATAAATACACCTTCTAGAGAAAGCTTGAATATCATTGGGGTTTTTAATGAAATATGTAACTTAAATATAGTCCACAGACTGTTAAAGCTATTATAGATCTTTTTAAAAACTTCTTGTTACAACTACTCTATTTTGGCAAATTCCTGTTACAACTCCTCCTTTTTAGATAATCTTACTGTTGTAAGGTTTTTGTTTCTTGAAAGTTATACTCTATTTCTTGTGAGTGAAGATCCTCATGGGGAATGTTTTGATGATTTTAGAAGGCTATAATAAGATGTTTTTCGGATAGTTTGAAGACAATATAGAAGCATCTTCACAATTACCCACATGCTAGGAAATGTATATTATCATTTCAAACTTTCAAATTTCATATATAAATAAAATTTTACTCGAAAAGAAAAACCAATTATAATAGAACAATAATATACCAGAAATAATTGAATGCAACAAATACATAATTGATATGTATTAAATACTAGAATTCACCATATAGATTACACCAAACAATATAAAATTTTATTATTGAAATGTAAAATGTTTACACCTCCAAATGGGGTACACCAGTCCTCATCCCTTATCCATAACAACGATGTACAGGGTCCTATTGGTGTGAATCCCATGAAAAGTGTACTTGTACATGAGGTTGCAGGCTATTATACAAATATCAAAATCTAAATTTTGGTCCCACTCTCCATTTACCAACAAGATGAGTCTGATCACTTGAGTCCGAACGTGGTTGATATCTATCATGAAAGGTTGGACATGTATAGAAAACTGCCTCCTTAAGATTCTCATAACCTTCTATGATGAACTCTAGTGAATTATTCTTGTTTACAATCCAAAGAGGTACATAATGCATTGAAATTAGTTCAAAATTTACCATGAAAATTTCATCTGAACAAGGAATTTCCCCATAAGATTCAATGTGTATAATGTTCCTAGACCTTATGTGATTGAAAAATTTGTAGGAAAGAAGATGATTATTGTGACAATGCACTCAATTGGGATGCAATATTCCAAGATATGATGGCAATTCATTTTGTGTTCCATATTATGTAGAGGAAGCTAATCTAGAAGTCACCACTTCACTTTCACCTTTTGTTGTGAGAAGTTGAAAAGTGGTGTGCTTATCATCATTTTTAACAACAAAGTGATTAAAAAATGATTCCCATTTTTTAGTGCTCATTCCCCACCTTTCAATAGAGCTAACAGTAAAGAAAACATCAACAATTCCTACAACACGACAAAATATAACATTAGATACTATAAAGAAATTTTCCATTTATGAGTTGAAAAATAAATATTAAAAGATAGATATGTATACCCACCATCTATGATTTCAGATGGTATCAATAGACCTTGTTTTGTATAGAACACCTCATGTGGATGCAAATTCACACCTTCAAGAAAATAGTGGCATCTACCAAAAAAATTTACATGATTTTCAAATATTCTTACCCAACAAAATGTTCCACCAGTGGAAACATATACTAAACAATCCAACACTTATATAGAATATGGAGTTTTCAATGACTCATATTCAGAAAATATGGGAAATTTGTCATAATAAATACGGACATACATGCCCATATTTATGGTAAAATAAAATGGATTTGTGCTGCACACCAATAACCCATCCATTTGAATGAATTTCTTTCTAACAATCTTAACAAAACGACCATTTTGAGTCAATATGGGAGTCACATCTAAAGAAGATACCATACAAAACCCTCGCTTGATGAATGCATTGGAATGTTTTTTATGATTTTCATCTAACCCACTTGAACATAATTGTGATTTTATTTCACGAAGTGAAGGATGGTATATCATAAGCTTGCCACTTTCGTCTGCATACACCATTTCAACATGCATAACATTGTCCATTGAACGTATCCATGTGTCATTGGTACCAACAGTGTAAATAATTGGATAATCTCCACAAGGATCCAAGCGTGTCAACTCTAGGTTTCCTGAATGTGACTCATGTATAACTTTGTAGATAATGATTTATTCTAAACCATTATCTCCTTTAAGAAGATCAATTGTATCAAAATTTGGTTCCTTTCCCTTAACAGAATGCATATTTGAACGACCTTGGAGTTGATAAGGTATTTCCCTATGATTAGGTTGGATTTGATCATCATCATCCTCACTCCAACTATCATTTTTTGCAATTCTATATAATTGTTGTGACTTTGTTTGTTGTGGAGACAATTGTTTCTTCATTTATCGTCTCTTTTCTTGTTCATCATCCTCTTCAACAAGTATTCTAAAATATTCTTCCACAACTTTTGGCGGCAATGACTTCCGCTCTTTACGTGGAAATGGATCAGGGTCTGTGTTGCACATGTTAAAATTTATAAAAAGTATAAATATACAAACATATAAGGAAACCAAAGTGGCCTACAAAGATTACACATGAGATCTCTTAAATGGAATTAAAGAGTGAAAACATGGAGTATTTATGTAATCATAATGTCAATACAACATAAATACTAACCTTTTGTAAGAACCTTCGATTTCTTTTCTCCTTCCAACCAAGGTTTTAGATTTTTATCCAGATGGACGAAACATATTTTTGCATCAAAAAATTAGGGAAAACAATGATTACTCTACATATACATATACAATATCTAATATATAACTTTATAGCCTTCTTATAAGCAAAAATTTCACAACAAAAATTAGAAAATCAATTTTACAAGTATGATAAGAGGCCTTGAATTTCAATTCACCTTTGCACATAAAAAATGTTGGTTGAACTTGATGTAATTTTGTGTTCTAATAGTTAATACATGGATTTTCTCTATATAATTTACACAAGAAAAAAAATTTCCTTTGTTAGAATCAGGTCCGAAACAAAATACGTTTTCAAAAGTATACAACCTTAGGAACAAAAAAGTGAACACTATTCTTACCTATTCATTTGATTTGAACACACACCTGGTTGTTGTCAGGTTCACTGAACTCGTTAATCTAGGATAGATTTAGTAAACATGCAGATCATGAAATTCCCTCTCAAAATTCAAAGGATGTGGCCTACACATATTACACATGAGATCTCTTAAATGGAAAAAAAGAGTGAAAAAAAAGTATTTATATAAGCATTGATGTAAATACAAAGGGGCAGATTGCGCTTCCAACAGAGCGGCCAAATTGGCTATTGGGTTCTTGGACTTGAATGGCCATGTGGAGTAGGACCCACTTCCTTAAGGGTAGACCTGCCCATATACATCCACGTGCCGAAATGTACTAGGTCTTGTGGCAACCAGACGTCTTGGGATTGCATGTGCAGTGGTGTATATAGCTTGAGCGTGGGAGCACCTTTCCCTCGCTCACATTCCTGCTTGTTTTTTTTAATGGTCGTCTAGTTGCAGTTCATCACTGTAGCTGAGGCAGTGCAATTATTCATGTGGTAACAGACATGGATTTTGGGAATTTATTATTGTTGGTGTAAATATTAAACAATTTATAACAAATATCCAATGATTTAATTGTCAACCCGGAGAGAGCGTAAACTTGTGAGGTACAGACAAAATATATGCAGGGGCAGAGTGTCGCTGAACTTAATCTATAACTGAAATTGAAAATACATGACTGAAATTCAATTAAACTTGCAAAATCAGGAAATGACATGAAATAAACTGGTATAAAGCAATCGACATAACCTTGTGAGCTCACGGTAAATTAATACTAACAATTCATAAGCAAAACATAACTGAAAATTTATATGAACAACTCATAAGAAATAAATTACTGAAAATCTATATTAACATGGGAGAATCAAAGGATGTGCATTAAGAATCATCTCTATTACATAACAATCAAGAATCCACTCTATGACTAACTCTGAAATATTCTCTACTTCTAAACCACTAGAGAGATCTCTAACCAAAATGAGGAGAGAGCCCTCCTATTTATACATGAATTCAAGATAACTAATCATAATTATAGATCCACTATTCTCTCAACTTATCTATCAAAATCCTCAACAAATCTACATCTCATCCCTTCAAATCCTCAATAAATATTGGATGAGATAGTCTCTCCACATCTCCATGATCTTCTCCTTGAAGTTAGCTTACATCTAGAAGATGAAATTCGAATTTGAGGCTAGGTGGTCACTTTTGAGCTTGTTAAAGTCTTCAAATACACGTGTAAGCATCACCAGGCTCATCCAACTTTAAAGTATAATGAAAATATGTTATTTTTCTCAATAATTAACCACAAATTCACTCCAAATACTCAAAAATAAATGATTTGGAAAATGGTAATATAAACCCATATTTATTATGAAAGTGGTGAATATTAATGGTTTTATGGAAGGATAAGATAGGAATAAGGTGACAAATGGTATGTAAAAGGTGAATAAAATGTGGTATTTTTGTGGCTCAACATTCCGCCCAACTTGACTGGTTGCATGTCCTCATGGAACTATGCATTGATTCTCTTTAAAACTTTTGGCTTTGTAGCTAGGCTTTACATGATGATGGTATGTAACAGTGAATCATTCCATGATTTTGAAATGCATTAGTGGAACCAATTTTTCTCATGGTTGGTTCTTGTGTGACAACCATAAGTGTAACAAATGTTGGTTCTTGTGTTAGCAACATTTTCTTGTTTTATTTTTTATATTTTTCTTCTTCTTGCTGCAATACATAAAATTTATGCATTAGAAATGATAAACCATCAATTTATATTAGAAATCTTTTTCTTCATATTATGAATCATGCCTATATATATAGCATAGTTTGGGAAAAACATGTTGATTAAGGGTAAATGAGATGATGAGTATGTAAAATGGTAATGAATAGTCCCCCCCACCCAACTTAAGATGTATTAGGTTTATGGAAAGGAGAAAGGGAATGTAGTGAAGGAATTTTCCAAATTCATTCATTTTCTAGCATTTAAGGAATTACATGATTAAATATTAGAAAACAACATATATCCACTTACCCAAAAAGCTCATGAATTATGCAAGAGGAATGTGGCTGCTACTATTGGATCATAGAATGTGAAGTGAAAGATTTGAACTACTGCTTGGTTGGATGAAGTAAAATATGAGAGCTGAAAGTAGAACTGTAGTACTCTCATATGGCTGGAAGTATGATGTTGTAAAACTGTTGATGGAGTCATGCAAAGTATATAGTCTTCACCTACTGCAAAACCCGATGGTGCAATTCTTACCATGCGAATAAATGTGTCAATGTTGAACATGGAAAGAATTCGTTGGATTATGAACCATTGATGAATGTCATTAACCAATGTGAGTCAATCTCACCATTGATGTCAATGAGTGCCAAGGTACCTAAGTATATCTTGCGAAGTGCGAATAAATGAGTTGATGTTGAGCCACTTACAAGATATAACGATCAAGGGACATTGATGCATTCCCATGATTGTCAGCGAGAGAACTCACCATTAAGGCATGCAAGCCTCAAGGTACTAAAAATGAACTCTAGTCTCTATCCTAGATAATGTGCTGAGGTCGATGGGGCAAGACTTATTAAAAGGTGGGCCTTAAGGAATCCCACATCAATCAACACGAATTGTACATAATGAGTGGTATGACTATAGTTGAAAGATATGAGGGCCAAACAGTTTTTATGGAAGGGATAACAAAGCAATGTAGTCATGAAAAAGAAACTGAATGGTTTTATTCAAAAGGAAAAAGATAAATTGAAAGTGAGGAAAAATGTGTGCGACTCAGAAAGGTGGACATGCGGGAAGTTATGATGTATAAGGCAGAAAAAGTAAACTCTAATATGGATGACGAATAAGCTTGGAAGGAAAAATGGAAAGTAATCATGACATGGCGTAATTGGTTTCTGAAAGGATTCTTTGTGGCAGCAAATGTCATGACATACATAATGGAAACTGAGCTTCTTCAAGCTTTTAATGGAACATTTTTCTGAAAATCTTCTCCGATTTTGGAAATTATTTCTGCATGCCATTTGTTCATCTTTAAATATGCAAAAGGTTAGTATTTCCCTGCAACAAACTTGTTAGAGCATCGAAAATACATGAAAATATGTGCTTAACAAAACAAGTCAATGAGAATAAATAAAATGCTTTTATACTTGAAGTAGCAACCCTTCTTGTCAAAACGTGTTTCTAAGCGACTTGCGAAAACACGTTAGTGCAACAAACATAAAATTTGAAAAGATTCCTCATTTATGATTTTATTTATTACCCGAATTTATTTATTTATTCATATGTCTTTAATTTTTAATTTAATTTATTTTTTTATTTTTGCAGTGGTTTTGTATATATATATTTTTAAATTTGATTTTACGAAAACAATTTTTTATGTGTTTATTTTAATCTTTTATGTATAAGTTTTATTATGACAATGTGTTTTTTTTTAATGTTTTCAATTATTTTGCACATATAGATAAATTAGAACTAAATTTAGAGTTTGTACATCCTCTTTTCAAAGATGAATGCGTCCTTATATAATGATTGAGCAACAAAGAGAGAGAGGGTTGACCCTTTCAGTGGTCAACCCCTCTAAAAGGAAAACTATCTTAATTATATGGAATGGATAAGAGTGTGCAAACAAGTAATTTCTATGGTAAATTTGGTAGCTTGAAAAAGACACCTACCTTCCCCAAACAGAAGATGTTCCAGGTCTCATGGACGATTATCAATTATATGAGATTGTGATGGTATTCATTCATTAATATAAGTGGCAGCAAGAACAAGGAAAATTCAATGGTAGTTTCTTCTAGTTGTTGCGTTTCTTATATTTTCTATTTGCATTTGCATCAAAAATTGAAAATGCAAATAATGAACCGAAGGAGAGAAGAATCATATTTTCCTTAATCCTGATAAAGCTACAAATGTAATCA
>LPNX010418334.1:83990-140413 GCA_001517045.1 Pseudotsuga menziesii
ACACAAGTAAACAGAGATTTTCATTTAATTTTGTGAAATGAACTCTAGGATGTACAATAATAAAAAAAATTAAATGTTGAAAATATGAATTAATAAAATATAAGCGAAAACAAAAACGATCTAACCTAGTACTTACTTGGATCCATTGTTTGATGTAGCTTCCATTTGCAGTATATTCTTCATGATTTTGATCACCCAAGATTCCTTCTTCCTCCCTTTCATTCTCCAGTTTGAACAGGTGTTCCTCTTCTATTATGCATGGTTCTTCGAATGTCAATTCTTCTTTGTTTGTGTTAGGAGGAGTAATTACATCTTTGATTGCTATCAAGATCCCCTCTTCTTGCGAAGAGGAGATCCCGACTTTTGCTAGGATCTGAGTGAGTTGTTCTAGGCTTATGCTCATCCTAAAATTATTTTACTGGAATCAAATCAAGCACTAGAAAAAAAAATGAGTACATGACAAACAAAAAAACAGTAGCACAAGAGGAGTGCAAAAACATAAATAAAAAGTGCACAAAAATATGTACAAATCAAAAAATGAACAAATACAAAGTTAGAATCAAGTTAGTAAGAAATAAAGGCGCCCAAAAATGAAAACAAACCAAACTTTACACTACAAAACTGTAAAAGAAAACTTGCATTAAAAAAAAAATCGCATTTGTAGAAAATAAAAGAACATTATTGTAGGAAAAGTAAATACTTTGTAGAAAAATAAACATGCTTGCAGAAACAACAAAGGAAGAACAAGGCTTTGGGGCATCCCATTATAGTGGATGCGTATGGCTATTACACCACAGAAATTCCAGAAATTTCGTAGTGAAGTCGTCCTTGAGTCTTATCATTTTCCCCTCCCTCTTGCTATTTAATATAAAAGTAATCTATCTATCTATCTAAACTCTGATCCCTTTTAGCACCTCCCCAACAACGACGCCAAACTGTTGGTGCAAATTTTAAACAAATTATAACAGATATCCAATGATTTAATTGTCAACCTAGAGAGAGCGTAAACTTATGAGGTACAGACAAAATATATGTAGGGGTAGAGTGTCACTGAAATTAATCTATAACTGAAATTGAAAATACATGACTGAAATTGAATTAAACTTGCAAAAATAGGAAATAACATGAAATAAACTGGTATAAAGCAATCGACATCAACTTGTGAGCTCACGGTAAATCTATACTAACAATTCATAAGCAAAACATAACTAAAAACTTATATGAACAATTCATACAAAAGAAATTACTAAAAATCTATATTAACATGGGAGAATCAAAGGATGTGCATTAAGCATAATCTCCATTACATAACAATCAAGAATCCACTCTATGAGTAACTTTGAACTATTCTCTACTTCTAAACCATTAGAGAGATCTCTAACCAAAATGAAGAGAGAGCCCTCCTATTTATACATGAATTCAAGATAACTAATCATAATTACAGATCCACTATTCTCTCAACTTATCCCTCAAAATCCTAGATAAATATACAACTCATCCCCTCAAATCCTCCACAAATATTGGATGAGATATTCTCTCCACATCTCCATGATATTCTCCTTGAAGTGAGCTTACATCTAGAAGATGAAATTCGAAACTGAGGCTAGGTGGTCACTTTTGAGCTTTTTAAAGTTTTCAAATACACTTGTAAGCATCACCAAGCTCATCCAACTTTAAAATATAATGAAAATATGTTATTTTTCTCAATAATTTACCACAAATTCACTCAAAATACTCAAAAATAAATGATTTGGAAAATGGTAATATAAACCCATATTTATTATGAAAGTGGTGAATATTAATGGTTTTATGGAAGGATAAGATAGGAATAAGGTGACAAATGGTATGTAAAATGTGAATAAAATGTGGTCTTTTTGCGGCTCAACAATTATATGGGACGGGGAGTGATCAGCACGCCTGTTTAGGAGGTGGAAACTCTATTGCTTAACCTTTAAAGAAAATAGATAGACCCTGTTTTTCCATTCGCATGCAAAGTGGAGGAAGGGGAAACCATTCAAAACGTCGGCCTGTTTTCATAATATTTTGTGTCACTGTAAGAAGAAATGGATTCCAATGAGGATATTCAAGAATGCTCCTAGGGCATAAGAGAGCGACTATGGGTAGGAAGCTCAGACGCGTCCAAGAAGCAATGAAATCCCAAAAGAGACTTATGAGAAATTTTTGAGAGGAAACTAAGGAAAAGTTGGAGCAAATGGAGAAATTCCTCCATGAAACAAACATTGCCAGAAAGGACCATGAAGATAAAGTGGAATCCTAGAGGAAAGATAAATACCAAATCACACAAGCACTTTCGGAGTGGCTCCTGGAAGTTGAGATTCAACTGAGAACCATGGATTTTTAGGAGAGGGTTCATAAAGAAGTGGAAGAGAGAAAAAAGCAAGATGAAGGAAAAGGATTTGGGGAATCCCAAGGAATCTACCCTGGTCATTAAATTTTTTTTTCTAGTTTTTGTTGGGACAGTTCATCTGCATTTTTGGGGTTTTAGTCTGTTGGTTTCTTTTGCTAAATTGTAATTTTGAGTCTAAGGATATTAGACCAATTCTGCTCGATTATGTATGTACTGAACTTTTTTATTTTGTTGAATTGTAATTTCCAATCTAAGGATATTAGATAAATTATGCTCCATTTTTTCCGTATTGAACTTCTTTCTTCTTCACAGACTAGCTTGTAGTATTAGGTTTTTGACACCGGGATGTTTTTTGATAATGTAAAAATTCTATCTGTTTTTGTAAAAAAAAAATGTAAATACAACATCAATACTAACCTTTGGTAAGAACCTTCGATTTCTTTTCTCCTTCCAACCAAAGTTTCATATTTGCATCCAGATGGTCCAAACATATTTTTGCATAAAAAAATTAACGAAAAAATTGATTACTCTACATATACATATACAATATCTAATATATAAATTTATAGGCTGCTTATAAACAAAAATTGGACAACAAAAGTTAGAAAATCAATTTAACAGGTCTTATAAGAGGCCTGGAATTTCAATTCACCTTTGCATATCAAAAGTGTTGGCTGTGCCTGATGTAATTTTGCATGCTATTAGTTGATACAAGCATTTACTCTCTATTATTTACACAAGAAATAAAAAAAGTTCCTCTGTCAGAATCAAGTATGAAACAAAATACGTTTATGAAAGTATATAACCTAGGGCACAAAAAAGTGAATATTATTCTTACCTGTTGATTTGATTTGATCATACACCTGGTTTTTGTCGGGTTCACTGAATCCATTCATCTAGGATAGATTCACTAAACATGCTGATCATGAACTTCCCTCTCAACCAAAGGTACTCTATGGGAATCCTCTCCTCTAATATTTTGTGCAAAATTTGAAAATACAAAAATAGGAGGGATTTTTCCATTATTACCCACTTTCAAAGATTTGAAAATTTTCAGCTAACGCAACATCGAAACACATGACAAATGCCACATTGGTTCATGTGCAGTCGGAAAAAAAAATTGGTGAAATAGGCCTTTGACTAATTATGTGATTAGGGAATCTAATTAAATCTTAATACATTTTTTAATCACTTTCATATTTAGAATACATTTCGGGGATGGTAATTTCTTATGAGACAACAATTCATTTGAAGGAATTAATCATATACATTACTTCTTTATCAGAGACATTAATTCAATATATATTATCATGAAATTAAAATTAATTGTAGACTCTCCATATAACTATTGGAATCCTCCTCTCACCACCAAACTTGGACCAAAGATGTCCTCAACTTTTTTTCTAGTGTGCCAAATTGGGTCCTTGAAGGGAACCAATAACAAACATATTACACATGATTGGCCTGAAGAATATTTCTAACCACCATGATCTTGCCAACAAGTGGTGGATCCTAGAAAAAACATCTTTGGAGTTTACATTGCATCTTTTGGAGGAATCAATACCACATGTTAGCTATGGAAACATTAATACCAAAGGGAACTCCCAAGTATCTGGAAAGCGATCATCATTAATTTGCCTCTAGGGGTGATTCAACCAAGTAGGAACAACATGGAATTACACTATCATTATTAAACCATCAATTACCATCCTTTCATGTGGTATCCATAATATGAAAATTATAGATATTGAAGTTTCTTGGAGGAAGCTTTGAACCCTGAATCTCAAGACTATGTCGAAACTATGATAAAAGATGTAGTAGTTTAGTAAATTGGTCATAACTCGGACATCCAAAAACCTTTTTGGATGAAATAAAAAGTGTTTCATAATGGAAAAAATGATCCTGACATAGTGGGATAGGTTTTAGAACCTAGGAATACTAAAAAATGGTTAGACTAGAAGGGAAGGTTTCATACTCAAGATTCTAGTGCAAAATAGTTTAAACCCCATAAATCAAGAAGCTTCCTAAACACTACTAGACACCTTCATACTATGATATGTTAAATAAACAATCATATAAGGTATAATCAAGGTCCTACTTCGACAATTTTCACTTTCTCTAAGTACATCACACCTAGGACTACCAAGTATGACCAGGTAGTGTTAATCCCAAGAAATTGTGTGGAAAATCAATGGATTCTAGTGAAATAATGGAAGAGTATTGACTTGGGAAAACCTAAACGATAAATGGAAACACTAAACTAAATATTTTTCTTTTATACTAGGATTTGAAAACTAGGAGTAAAGTTTCGAATTTAGGAAAACTAAAATCATTGTGAGAATTGATTCATAGTAGGATCTAAAAGCCAAGGAGATTCTCATAATTCGATATTACACACAAAATATGTACAAAAAAATAGAAAGAGTGAAAATAAAATACACAAATATAGTCAATAATTGAGTTTATTATGACTGTCCAACTTCTAAATATGTCTAGAAGATGTTTATATTATAATAGGGATAAATAGCGAGTTCTTGGAGGCCATTTGGATGCATAGAAGTCTTAGACCATGATTTGACCCTCAAACCCTCGTAGGTGGACCAATTATCTTCATAACCATCTAGAATAGTCACGAATGCAAGTGTGAACATGGGTGAGGCATGCTGGATCATAAATGAAGCCATTTTAGGTGTGGGTGAGCACATGGGTGATTGGGAGTGGTATAGGAGGAAATGGATGCTCAAGGAAGGCCAAAAACCACCACAAACATGAACTAGCGCCTAAGGTCAAACATATACCAGAATATGGGGATGGGGGAGTGCACTAAGACAAACCTGTCATCAATGAGGGTTCCTAGGTTGTCAGAATGATTAAAATACAGAATATCAACTATCGAAATGATCAAAGTGGAGTGGCTCAACTATTAGTAAATGATCAATATAGCCTAAGTTTGGGAAATATAATATAGGATGAAGGATAATGAAATGTGTCCTAGGTCTATGATCATAGTACTAAGGTATATTATTTGTCTAAAAACCCCCCTTAAACCTAACTTATTAGAACTTGTACCAAAATTTTATTGAGGCCTTGGCAACTAAGGATCAAGTCACCTCATACAACTGAAATTTTATTTGTCCATACAAAACAAGGTAAGGAGGAAAACCACATGGGAACAAAAACCTCCCCTCAAAAATGGAGATGGAGCCAAAATATTAAAGTGAATATCAACCATCACCATGTGTCACCCACTCCAAGAAGGGATATTACATAAGTGAATGTCTTCTCTGTGAAGCTCTTAGTGAAAATGTCAGCAATTTTCTCTACAGATGGGCAATACTACAAGGCTATCACCTAATCATGCACCAAGATCCATATGTAGTGCATGTGTATATCAAGGTGTTTGGTCCTCTGTCCCTACACTGTATCAATGGAAATATTTATTTCTCTTTTATTATCACACCAAATTAATGTGGGTGATTCAAATGCAAATCCAAATTCCCGAATAATACCTTGCAACAACACACGTTGTGTAGTTGCATGCACTGCTCCTCTGTACTCAGCCTCAACTGAATAGAAGGATATGGTGTGTTGTTTCTTGCTTCAATAGAATATGGGACCATATGGAAGCATGGAGACATAACCTTAAGTGGAATTTCTCTCAATGTGATCTTCATCCCGATCAGAATCAGTAAATCCAACTAGTTCTAGTGGAGAACTAACAATATAGTGTACCCCGAAGTGGCTGGCTTCTTTCAGATAGTAAAGGATTATTTTGGCTTCCTTCCAATGGATATCATGATAATACTACATATATATAGAAACAATACCTACAACATATTCCAAATCAGGCCGGGAGTGTGTAAGATACAGTAGAATCCCAACTAGTTGTATGTACAATGAGTTGTCCACCAATGGATATGCATCAAATTCACCTAGTTTTATTCCTGAAAGGAATGGGCACTTGGATGCCTTACATTCAGCCATTTTAAAATTCAATAAAAGGTCTAAAACATACTTTGGTTTTCTGACCTTGATCCCTACTTCATATTTCTCAATCTCTAATCCAAGAAATCGCCCAACAATCCAAGGTCAGACATGGAGAATTCACTATGCAAAGAAGACTTAATCAATCCAATTTATTTAGTTCAGCTAACTATAATCAAAATATAATAAAAATACAACACTATGACCTGAAATAACTCACCAGAATTCTGCAAATACACATTAGGATCAGATTTACATCTTTCAAATCCAAGCGAGAGCAAAACATTTTCCATCATGGCATACCCAGCCTTGGGGGATTGCTTGAGGATACAGAGAGACTTATTTAATCTATATACAAGTGAATTATCCTCAATGAAACCTTCATGTTTCTCCATATATATATCCTCCCAACGCTTAGATGCAGCAATGGCTAAAACTAGCATGATAGAGTCCATCTTTGCAACCGGTGGAAATGTATTTGTACAGTCCACTCCTTGGACATGATATACGAATTTGGAAACAAACCTATACTTTTAATTGATATCTAAACGATTAGAATCCACTTTGGTCCTATAGACCCACTTGCATTGCACTAGTTTCCTCTTGGATGGAAAGGGAACCAATTCCCAAGTGTCATTGTCTTGCAATGAGTTGAACTCTTCTTGCATGCATGTTTTCCATATTGGGTCAAGTGATGCCTCCTGATATGTTTGAGGATCATATCCAGCAATCATGAAGCATATTTATTCAATATTCAATTTGCAAGAAGAGAAATCATTGTGAAATTGAGATATAGTATTCATAGAATCATGAGGACCACTAGAAAGATCCCCAACTACTTCAATGGTTTTATCACCCCACTTTGAAAAAATGGGTGAGTAATGATATGAATTAATTTCATCATCATCATCTGAAATATCAGAATCATAAAAATCATAAAAAGGAATAATCTTACATTATCATGGAGTGGAGGATGTGATCATTCCCTATGATCTTGTTCGGCCTCTTGCATGAGCTCCTCTTCAAACTATACACTCCTTTCTATGAATGTATTTTGAGATGAGGGATAACAGGGATTGTATCCCTTTTCATATTCAACATATCCAATGATGATGGAATCCTTTATTTGAGGTTGCAATTCCTTTCTCTTCTCTGGAGGAATCCTAGCCCGAGCCTTTGAGCCAAAGACCATGAAATGAGAAACACTTGGCTTGTGACCACTCCAAGCCTCATATGGTGTTTTTCCATCCAAATATTTTTGACAAGATCTGTTTTGTATGTATGTGTTATCCACCTGAATGGTACCTCTCCGTCTAAGTGCCAACATTCGCTTTGTTGGAACACAAAAGGACATTTATGGATTGAGGGTTGCCCAAAACACTATAGATGGGCTTATTAAGAACTACATTTATCATCTATC
This sequence comes from Pseudotsuga menziesii, assembly GCA_001517045.1. NCBI lineage: Eukaryota > Viridiplantae > Streptophyta > Pinopsida > Pinales > Pinaceae > Pseudotsuga > Pseudotsuga menziesii. The sequence continues at coordinate 91,763 of LPNX010418334.1, forward strand.
CAGCTGGTTATTTTTACCTTTTAAATATGTCAAGTCCCGTACACTACTCTTCTTATATGAAACTCGCATGTTGTATGCGAGTGTCAGTTATTGCATCTCTCGTATAGATTTGTACGTGGGTTACCCTTAGATAAACTCACGTGTGATATGCGAGTTGCTAGTATTGATACCCGTGTACACCTTTCTTTGACATTTAAAATAAAAACTCGTGATTACTTGATATTAGTTAAGCACTTAACCTTAATCACCTTAACTGTCTCAACCTCCTCATCCTTCGAAACTTCCTTATTTCACCAAGTATAAATATAGGCCTTGGGGAGAGTGTTAAGGACATACATTTGGAGACCAAAGTTATGCTGGTGGAGTTTATACAGAAGTATTTGGAGTAGTGGAACTCAGAATCCTTTGGTTGCAGAGGAGTCCTTGTCTTAGGCGTTGGGTTGTAATCTTAACTCTTTCATTATTGTTAATAAAGATAATCCTTCTTCCATGTGTGTCTTGAATGTCTCTGATATATTGTGGTTTGATAAATATTTATGTTTCAGCACTACATATATGATTTATCTAACCTGTTTATATATATGTATCATCTTGTATTTGGAGGATTGATTCTTGACAGGTGAAGGAAAAGCATCCCTGAAGGCTTTGGAGGAGAAGCAGAGCAGAAGAGGACAAGCTAGGATCAACCGTCATGTATTGGGTGAGTCTTTTCTATCCTCCTATTTCCTTTACTACACTCTAGAGTCAATTTCCTGCAATTTTCATGACTATGTTGGTAACCCCAGACCTTCGGTTATAAGGAGTTTATTCATGTACAACAGAATTGGCAACTCCACTGTGGAGCCCAGACTACTGTAGGTTGTTTCTATCACCCCTGACCAGTATTTGCTTTGAAGTTTGTGTGTGGTCTTTTATCTTGGTTCATACTTATCACAGTGTTTGAAAGTCTTGTGGATTTTTCTTATTTTTTGAGAAAATTTTTGTACATGTACGCAAGTTTCTCTTCTGCACAGTCACGTACAGAGGTTTGCATACATGGGTTTCTCTCTTGGACAGTCGCCTGTAGTACGTGAGTTTCCCTTATACACAGTCGCGTACAAGCCTGGAAATAGGGATTTTTCAGGATTGGGTTTGCTTGTCCCTCTCTTTGTCTAATTCCTGTTTGTTAGTTGGCTTTCTTTATGAATACTGTGATGTTTGTCTGAAGACCTTTGGTGACCACACTTTGTGCTTTTTCGAAAGCCCTTGGGTTTCTTTTGTTTGGATTTTCTTCTATTTGCATGCTAAAGTAGCTTGGCCTATTGGGTTATAGGTTGAAGTGTCTCTGTCCAGATCAGTGATCAGGGTCTTGGGCATTGTTTTTCCAGTCTATATTTTGATGATGGTTGGTTTGTCACTTACCTTTATGAGTTTACAGTGATCTTTTGTCATTGTGTGCTCCCCAGCTAGGGTTCCTAGTCTCCCTTTATTGGCTGGTTCTTGGTTCTTTTAGCCTGTTTTACTTTAGTTTGTTTGTTTATACAGTTGGTTAGATCCAAGCATACTCAAGTTTTGTGCATTTTATGTGCATGTTAGAGTTTGAGCAATTTTAAAAAGTGAAAAGAAAAACATTGTCAAGCTTTTGCATTTGCTTTTGGATAAGTAGTTTTCATTTCAGTTTTAAAATGTAATCTCAAAAACTACAAAAAATATAAGCTTAGTTTCTTTTATCGTTTGCATTAGTTCATCAATATATATTTACAAAAAAAAAAAAAATTGCTTTAATAGTGGTAATTTGCTTTGAAAAATACACCTTTACTTTTATTTATTTCTTATCGAGTCAAAAACACCATAAGTACATTACTCCATTTCCTTCTGAGTAAGGATCAACCCTTTAAAATGAGCGCAATAATTAAAATTTACTAGTAATTTTTGTTTTTAGGGGCCTTTCACCTACTAGCTTAGGCTAGACTTGTGGGATAGGAAGTGTAAACTTCCCATAAGTTTTAAATTTCAGACGTAGTGGACCTTTCTTTAGGTAAATCCTTTACTTTATCGATTATATCTGGGAAGCTCCTCTCAAATGGGAGTCAAGCACGAGGCCGCGTGGAGGCATGGACTGAGGAGATAACCCTCCGATTCCTTGTCAAAACGTAAATCAAGACTTTTACACATCTGGGGATTCTTTCCTAGACAGAGTTTCAGGCTCAGCTACCCTACCCATACATATGAGTCAGGCTTGCGACTGTCCCCCCAGACTGTTGGTATAGCTAAGGTAGCCTTTAGTCTCTTGACATTTAGGGTTCATACCTAGATAAACCGAAAGGCTATTTCTGGTTCACCTTGAACAGGCATGGAAGGTAACCCTTGTTGTAAGTGTAGGAGGGCGGTTGGGTGATTCCTCCGCTTGTGCCTAAGAACCACTTCAAGGATGCCAAGTAATCGTTCATCAACTTTCTTCGGGAAAGTACATCTTTCACCCTTGTTTGATTGTTTGAGGCTTTGGGATTTTTATAGTGTATGCTCTATGATTTTGCCTATGTTTAGTTGGCCTTAGGGTGTGATTTGTCAAATTTTCAATCATGGAGGACCAACCTATTAGAAGGTCAAGAAGGTTGAGAAACCTTCCTCCTCTCATCACATTGGAGCCTCCACCTCCACCCCAAAGGCAGAGATTGGACACAGACAGTTCATTTGAACCGGTAGGGATAAGTGAAGTTCTAGGTGAACCAGAACTTATAGCTAACCATTTTGATCTTGATATAGTTGAGATAGAAGACTTCCAGGCTGACGAGTTTGCAAGGAATTTTAACACCCCCTTGACTGATTTAAATGATACTGTGATCGTTCAGGTTAGACCTTTTGATTCACCTTTGTTAGGTGTCCCTGTGGGTAGGATTATGTCTTTTGTGGAAGAAATTCCTTTTTTGTTCACCTCATCCATTCTAGTTGAAGGGGTACTACCTTCCCCAATAAGTACCCCTAGATCTAGTATACCTTCTACAACTTTGACTACAGTGAGCCGGGTGGTTCAACCACCGGTTCACTCAAACCTAGCAGGTACTTCTAGTGACATGGTTAATGGGATCCCCAATATACCTACTATTCCTTCTTCCTTTCCATATACTACCTAGAGCAGTCTGGTAGGATCCAAGGCGTTTGTCCAAGGATTCCCTTGGAATGTGGGGCACATTCCCCCATCCTCTCCATACGTAGGCCCATCACCTTCCTATGTAGGAGTGCAATTTGGGAACCATACTTCTTATGGGAAAAATTTCCAAACTTTGATTTCGGTTCCGTTTACAAGCTCTCCATTTTCATTGTTCAGCCGAGGGATACCGGCTACTGTCTTTCAGACCCCTGTTTCTATGGGGACAGCCTAAAATTCTTATAATGCACCTCCCACACAAAATCTTGTGTCTTATGGATGGAATCCATTTTAGATTAATCTACCCACTTCGCAACCGGTGGCAGGGGGCAACCCCACTTTTACCCATGGGCATTCGGGGGCAGGTCCCTCTAATCCCCAGGATGGCACATTTAGTTCCCCGGTTCGACCCAAACTTCCATTCCTGGCAACTTTAAACTTGCTATATTTGTCAAAATTGATGAATGAACCTGTGAGGCATGACCCCTGGTGGCCACCTGTTCCCACCAAATTGCCATCGGACATCCCTAAGTTCGAAGGCAAAGTTGGTGAAGAGCTTGGGGCTCATGCCACCACATTCCATTTATGGTGTTCTTTGAATTCACTGAATGAAGATTCGGTTAGGTTGAGGCTATTCCAGAGAACCTTAATAGGTACCATGGAAAAATGGTATATTGAATTGCCTTCTACTACTTTCAGTAGTTTCTGGGACTTGGCTAGTGCATTTCTTAGCCACGTTCAGCTGCTGGTCCCATATGATTTCAGAATGGACTTGTTGTCTACTTTTAGGTAGAACAAGGATACCCACATCTCAGATCACATCCAAGAGTGGAGGAGATGAAAGAGCCTTATAAAAGCCACTATTTCTCCTGATTTCCTTTTAGAGTGGTTCCTTAAATCCTTGTTGCCCTACATATCTAAGGACGTATCCACCTCAGGAGTGACGAATGAAGAATAAGCCATTCTCAGGGCCCAGTAACTGGATTTGATTTATTCACAATCTGTGATCTTGTATGATATTATCCCTGAGGCACTAAGGCCTATGCACGATGCAGAGAAGCCTAAGCCCGGACCCCATGCAGATGGTGTGGTTGGGTCCGTTAACTCTCCACCCATAGAATCTTTAGCTAAGAAACTTCATCAGTTGTCCATCAAGAAGTCTATGACGGAGGAAACAAAGGCTACCCCCTCCCCCCAGAGTGCAAATGTTTTTGCACAAACCTCTCAGAAGGGAAATCAGCAGCCCGACGGAAAGAAAAAGAAAGGAGAGAAGGGAGAGGGAAATCAAAACAAGCAAAATCCTGCGAACAGTGCTGATGGGGGCAAGAAAGAAAAGAAGAAGTTCAACTTCCCATGTAAGTTGTTCCACGGGGAAAACCTTACTCACCTTTGTCCCCTTATGGATGAAGCCCAGAAGCTGCTTAAATCTCAACAACCGGCTGTCCTGAAGGATCCTTTTCCCCAAGGATAGAACTCTACTTTAGCTTCTAATGTAGTAGGGGGCACTCAAAATGCCCCTGACCCAAACTGTATCAACATGGTTTGATCTTCAACTTTGTTGTAGACAAGGAATCAAAATTATGAGAAAGAGACTCTTGAGAAGGGTAAATCTGTAGGTGAAACTTCTAACCCTCTCACAATAGAGAAGCCTACTGAAACTATGCCAAATATATCGAAAGGTGTCTTCAAGAAGACCTTGCATAACCCTAATGCTAGGGATACTTCAAACTACTCCATGGTTGAATATTTAGCCCAAACCACATGTGTAATGTGAGCTTTAGAGGTGTTATAGAGTTGTCCCGCTCAGCGGGATACCCTCTTAACAGCTTTAGGCAGCATGGACTCATCGAGTCTCATGGAAAAATTTCATTTATCTGATGTTAAAATTTGCCTACCTTACCATGTATCCTTATCAATAGATGTCGTCCATGGTGGTAAGACCATTGGAAGGGCAGTTGTTGATGAGGGTGCTTCTACATGTGTTATGTCCTCGTCCTATTGGAAAGCTCTTGGATCCCCAGAGCTGGTCCCATCAAACACTTTGCTTACTACTTTTGATGGAAGATCCTTCCATCCACATGGTATCCTACCAGATTTTGAAATTAAGTTGGAAAGAAAAGCAGTGTCTGTTTAAGTAGAAGTGATTGATGATCCTTTGGACTACAATCTACTTTTGGGAAGGAACTGGACTTATGCGATGTCTGCTATTGCGTGGACCATTTTTTGTGTAGTGGTTTTTCCACATGAGGGCAAGTTGGTTACTATCGATCAACTTGATTTTACCCAAAAATGTCGTTTAGAGTCTAATGATTCTGCTGTGCCATTGGTTGATTAGGTCAAACCTGTTGCACAGAGCTTGGGGGATGGAATGTACACATCACTGATGGGCACATTTGATTTTCCAGCCCCGGTTAATTATATTGGTTCTACTAGTGCGGGGAAGTCCATAGCTACAGTTGTCGATAGGACTGATCCTTGGGTTCTCCCAACCCCTCATGAACCAGAAGTGCCCTTATCAGTAGTGGAGGTAGCTTATCAAGCTATCACTCAAACCATTGTTGATCCCATTCTAGATCCTCTAACAGTCTCGGATGATCTGGAAGAAGTCTATTTGCCCGCATGGGCGGAAAAATATTCGCACTCTATAGATTTTTTAGACATGGTTTTACCTTCGGATAAAGCCATTCTGGAAGCCATGAGTGGAAATGGTAAGATTTGTGAGGATCTTCATCATCAATCCTATTTTCTTCCAGAACTAAGCAGAATAGAAAATCAAGAGTTTCGTTTGAGACTGTCAGAAGATGTTGATATACCTATCAATCCCTTGCCTAGGGAAGGAATGTTTGCTGAGGGGAATATGGAAAATATTTCTGCCACTATACCTATTAACATCTCTGTGAACCCTAATGTTGTGGAAAACATATATTTGGGTTCAAATTGCTCTCTTGAAGAGATTGCCATATATACTGCCCTTTTTAAGGAATTCCGCAATATCTTTGCTTGGCCATATGAGGAGATGCCAGGAATAGATCCATCGATTGTTGAACATGAAATATGAACATATCCTGATGCCAAGCCAGTTCGACAAAATTTAAGACCTGTTAACTCACGCAAAGCAGCAGCTGTGAAGGCAGAATTTGAAAAGCTGTTGAAGGCTGGTTTTATCTATCCCATAGCTTTGACTGAATGGGTATCCAACCCTATTCCTGTTGATAAGAAGCAAGGGACTATTCACGTCTGTATAGGATTTAGAGACCTCAATAAATCCTGTCCTAAGGACAAATATCCCACACCATTTATAGACCAGATCATAGATGCCTATGCGGGAAGTGAGGTGTTTTTGTTTATGGATGGTTTCTCTGGATACAATCAAATTCAAATAAAACCAGAAGACGAACATAAAAATACTTTCATTTGTCCTTGGGGTACCTTCACGTACAAGAAAATGCCCCTTGGATTGAAAAATGCTGGGGCAACCTTTCAACGGGCTATGAAATTTGCTTTCCATGACATTAAAGCCATTGTTGAACCATACCTTGATGATATGCCTGCACATTCTCGTAAGAGGATTCAACATCCAGATCATTTACGGTTGATATTTGAGAGATGCAGACATTATAAAATCTGCTTGAATCCCCACAAGTGTGTATTCTGCATCGAGTCAGGAAGATTACTCAGGTTTATTGTCTCTAGTAGAGGCATCCAAGTGGATCCTTTGAAAGTTGAGGCCATTGTAAATATTCCTCCTCCTCGTTCCCTCAGGCAACTTCAAAGCCTGCAAGGAAAGTCTAATTTTCTTCGACATTTTATTGTTAACTATGGAAAGATTACTAAAGGTTTCATTCGCCTGCTCAAAAAGGACACCCCATTTGTATGGGATGAAACCACACAACTTGCTTTTGAGGCATTGAAAAAAGCTTTGCTGTCAGCACGCTTATTACGTCCACCAGATTATTCTAGGGATTTTATACTATATCTGGCTGCGTCAGAGTTGACCATTGGGGTAGTACTAGTCCAGGAGGATGATAAGCTTGTAGAGAATGTCAATTATTATCTTGGCCGTGCTTTGGTTGGACCTGAACTTAGATACTCCCACGTTGAAAAATTATCCTTAACAGCTGTTTATGCTATGTAGAGGTTACGTCACTACATTTTACTTAGGACCAAAACAGTAGTGGCGGATGTGAATCCATTCCAATATGTTTTATCTCGACAGATTTTTGGGGGGAAATTTAACAAATGGATAGTCATTCTCCAAGAGTTTGACTTGGATTTCCAGTCCTCTAAGTCTAAGAAGTCCTTAGTTTTTGCTGAACTTATAGCATAATTTCCTACTGAAGAAGATGTAGTGATTGAAGATGACTCATTCCCAGATGAGCACATCTTCTTGATATCCACCTCTGATCCTTGGTATGGAGATATTCTTATATATCTCCAGACTTTTAAGTACCATGCAGCTTCCTCAAGGGAAGAACGACATAAATTACGCCTTCATGTGAAGAACTACCTCATTATAGGAGATACCTTATATCGACGAGGGGTAGATTCTGTCTTGCATCATTGCCTTACCCATGAGGAAGCAACGATTTTCTTGAATGATTCCCATAGTGGAGTGTGTGGGGGTCATTTATCTGGGTTAGCAACGACCCAAAAGATATTACATGCCAGTTATTTCTGGCCCACGATCTTTAAAGATTGTGTGGAAGCAGTGAAGTGTTGTCATCCGTGTCAGCTTTACACCAAGAAAATGCGGTCACATCCTGCTTCGTTCTTTTTCGTTGTCTCAGTAGGCCCCTTCATGAAATGGGGAATCAATTATGTGACATGCAACCCTACCTCGGCTGGAGGGCATAAATACATCATTGTTGCTATTGATTATTTTACAAAATGGGCAGAGGCAATGCCTACTTTTAAAGCCGATGGGGAAACAACAGCTTTCTTTGTGTTCAATCCGATTGTCGCACGGTTTGGTATGCCCAAAGTGATTGTCACTGACCATGGCAGTCATTTTCAAAATAACATGATGATGGAACTAACTACTATGCTTGGATTCAGACAAGAACATTCATCTTCATACTATCCGCAGGAAAATGGTCAGGTTGACGCTGTCAACAAAACTTTAAAAACTATCCTTAAATGTACAATTGATGCAGCCCACTCTAACTGGAACATCATGCTATATCATACTCTTTGGGCCTACCGAACCAACGTAAAAACTGCTACGGGTTTCTCCCCTTTCCAACTCGTTCATGGAGTGGAACCAGTTACTCCAATTGAGTGTGAAATCTCGTCTCTGAAGATAGCCATTCATGTGTTACCTGATACGACTGAGCTTGAGGAACATCTGATACATTTAAAACACCTTTATGAACAGCGTAGACTAGATGTGCTGACTGCTAATCATGCTCATAAAAATAGGGTCAAAACTTAGTATGATAAATCGGGCAAACCTAGGGTTTTCTCTGAGGGGGAACTTGTCTTGCTTTGGGACCAAGACAAGGAACCCCTGGGGGCAGGAAAATTCAAGGCCATGTTGTTAGGACCTTATGTCATGTCAAAAGTATTGAGTAAGGGCACATATGAGTTAGTTGATTTTGATGGGAACAAGCTGCCTGAGCCTAGAAATGGGATCTAGCTGAAGAAGTACTATGCTTAGGCTTAACACTTTTCCTTGTATTTTTATTGTATGTATTTTTATGTACATTAGGTTGTCAGTTTTGTTTTTTATACTATTTGTTGGTTGTTGTAGATGTCTTCTGAAAGGTATATAGGGTTCCTTGATGGCGCCAACCGTCACACTTGTAACCTAGCTTCGACAACATGGGTTATTTATTCTCCCTTAGGACAGCTTGTTGCCATGGGAGGCGCTTGTTTAGGTCCTGCTTCTAATAATGTTACTGAGTATAGGGTTGTAATTGAGCTCCTATGGGATGCTTTGTCATGTGGTATTACCCAGCTTGAGGTCCGTCTGGACTCTCAGTTAGTGGTGTCCCAGCTCATTCGGGCTTATCAGGTACGAAATCCTATTTTATTACGTCAGTTCATGCAAATTCATTTATTGGAAAGAAATTTTGAGGTTATTACATTCAATCATAATTCATTGACTGATGCATATGCTAATTACATTTTAGAATGGCATCTCACACACATTTTATAAAGATATACAACAAACATATGAAAAACATTTGTAAATAAACCGTCACCAAACAACATATACATATACATATATATATATATATATATATATGTAAAATATCTATTCATAGATAGGTCAAGTCTGATCCTCAGATCCCGTCATATACAAAATATAAAAAAATATGGATCATAGTCCATCAAAATGTCCTCGATCTACGCAGGACCACCTTGGTCACTAGGACCACCTTGGTCCCCATGGTCCCTTTGCACCCTGGATTCCTCAGCATCCTCTGCTTTGACAGCCTCCACAGCCTCTATATATACAAGTACCGCTTTGACCACTTTCGGGAATAGACATAGCTAGACTAGTGGAACTCCAACTATGAACTCCTACATGGCAGTCGGGATATGCTCTATCTGCAAGATAGGTACTCTTTGGGTCAGCCTGGCCAACTTCCCCTCTAGAACCCTGATCAGTCCCGAGTCTTCACCTATGACAGGATGAACAAACATGCGTGGGTGCCCTTCAGGGCAAACCAATCCAATATCTGCATTTTGAATCATTTATAGGATTAATACTTGTACATATGTATATATCTATCATTTTAAAATTCATAAAAATTTGAAAAATGATAAAATTAAAAAATTATTTACCTAGCTCCCCCATGCTCCTCCTGCAGGGAGGACAAGGTCTTGGTCACCTTGAAAGTCCATACCGGCATATGGAAACTGCTCGAGTGCCGGTAGCTGTCATTCTCACCAGGTATAGAAATCATCATCATATACACTATGTACTGTGTCTCCTCCTCCTTGACGGAGGAAGATGTCTCCCCACCTGCTCAGCCTCAGCTGACATGGAGATCTGACCGGTAGAGGTATGGCAGGGCTCAATTCTGGTACTCTCTGGAAAAAGAAGGCCACTAATATGCTCACATAACCAAAGTTTTTCTGCCTTCCTTTCTTGCAATCAGACAATTGTCTCTTCATGATAGGGACAACTCCTGAGCACCAATCATAGAGAGCACCGCGGAAACAGTCAACTACCAGCCTCATTTGGTTCCGTGTAGCCAAATGCAAATAAGAGGATCCGGAAATCCTCACGATGGTGCTAGCAAGTACCTATAGAGTAAAGTCACTGATATGTACAACAGGGACATAGCTCCCTTTCTTTTGAGTACCCGGTGTGCAAAATACATCTATATAGTTTTGGACACTTAAGGGGTCACCGCCCCTACCAGTGCCCTCTAAGTTAACCAGTGCTCCTTGACGTGATAGACAGGTTATGAAATACATGTCCTCAGTGGTAATATCCAATTTTTCACCCTGTAGGTTGAACATCCCCAAGTCATGATCCCAATAATTTACCATGAACTCAAGTATGAGGAAATTCGCCCGCATGGGTGATGTGTAAAAGAATTTTAGTAGCCCACTTATTTGCAATGCATGTATAGTGGGCACACTTTGGAGCCCTGCTTGGTCCATTATTTCATGCTCCATTTCCCTCCATTCCAGAACCATCTTTTTACCTAGCAAAACAAGTAATTTTGATTCAGTAATTCCATATAAAAATTCAAATTTTTTTGACTATTTTTAGCCTTTTGTCCTTCACACAGCACACATGACTGTCTATTTAGACATTCCATGTACTGTACGTGACTATCTATATAGGCAACTCATGTATAGAATGCGTGTACGCGAGTCTTCACACCGTCAACCTGCGTACACGCCGTGCCATCTTTAGGATGCTTTTAATAATGGAATTAAGACTCAAAATTCATAATTGCTTGGATCAAAATGAAGAGCTCAGGGTGTAGGATTACCTGCAACTTGCAGAATTCGATTTTGTCGGTTCAAATGTCCACAAAGATCGAACAAAGGTAGAAGGACAAAATTGCTTTTTATGGCTCAAAGTTTCAAATGGTGAGTTTTGTTTTGATTTTCAACTATTTATAGAAATTATATTTCTTTAAGTGGGTCTTTTTCTATAGTTTGAAAATTCATTCAACTAATACCCAAATTCTTTGTGCTTTGGAATAGGTTTTTCACTATTATAAAGTGTTGTTGCTCCAATAGGGTGGTTTTGTTATTTCCAATACATTTTTGGCACTTTTATTCAATCCACATTAACCTTAGCAATCAACCTTTTTCCATGGACTATGGTATTATTAACCATTAGTTCCCTATTTTTTACCATTGTTCTTCCATGGATAGGACCCTTTTTTCATGAGTATCCTTTTTTCTAAGCCTATGTTGTCCTTTGGTGCTCATACCACAACTATTTCAGGTTTAGGGGTATCCTCTTAGCTATTTTTCATGCCAAATGGAGCTTCTTTTGAATCTCTTTTTACAAGCTATCCCTTTATAGGATTCCCCGCCCCTATGGAGTTTCTTTAGGCCCAGGTCTGACTCCTTCAAAATAGACATGACTATCGAGTTAACTCGTCCATTCAAGCTCGTTAAGAATATGTGAATGGGCATCCGCATTGGTGGTAGGTTATCTCTTTCTCAGACCATGCAGAATAATACAAGAAAGGATCGCTCTCTTTTCTTTTTTGAATTGAGAAGAGTATTCTCAGGTATAGGTTTATCACTTTTCTAGACCCGAGGGACTAAATTTACAGAAAACGAACACCTGGTTTGAGCTTAGTTTTCTCTTTTTTGTGCTCTGGACCTAAACATGAGAAAGATTCCAAGTGTACTTTGTGTCTTTGTCATGCTCGTTAAACACTTAAGAACAAAGCAATGAGTTTATTGTTGTAAGCCCCATTTCTCATAACCAAATGGATATTTTTGAGTGATCTTGGTTTCCTTCACACTCGTAAAACTCAAGCTATTTTATGCTATTTTGGAAGGAGAATTGGGGAGGTGGTAATTTAACCTTTTTCGGACCTGCCTGACTAAGTATGAAAAAGGTTCACCTTTTCTTCTACGGAAGTTAAGAGAGTACTTCTGTGGTATGTTTTATACTTTTTCGGCCTAAGGAGATGAAATTGGATGAAAAAAGACCCCCCTAGAGTCTTCTTTGGAGTTTTTAGACTCTCTAAATGTGAAAACACCAACCGAGCATGTACTAGTTCGGGCTCATTAAATCCATGAATCAATGATACTGTCAAGCATTATTTTCCCGTCTCTTCAAGATTTTTAAAAAATGAAGAGGGATCTGAGTTAACTTTCCTGGACTCGTTAAAATTTAACAAGGAAGGTAATGAAGAAGTTTTCTCTTTTTTTTCAGTAATGGCAGCATGTCCTCCTTGAACATAGCACTCTTTGTTCTTTTCGATATCCATGTTTCAGTGATTACTTTTCTATTCAGCTATTAGTTTGAGTTTCTTACTCCTCCTCTTGTTCGTTATACCTGGGGAATCTGATCATGTCTCCTACATGACAGACAGGTCTAGTTATTCTATCTATAAGTTAAACGCTGCCTTGGGTCATATTTGTGTTGTGCTCATTGTTCAAGGACTTTACCCAATGTCTGATCTATAGCCTGATCCCATCATTGTTATATCTGTTATCGATTGTGTCTCCCTTCTTTTTCCCAGTTCCTAGTCACTCATGTGATCCGTTGGAGGATCTATTGCCTTCCTTATCACAGCATGTTTCCATTCCAGTACTTCCTGATGACGAAGACCTAGAGTTTTGACGTTTGTACCTCAGGATTCACTTTCATCATTGGTGAATTCTTTTGCTTCAGTTGTCGATTATCACCTATTGATTGACAAACTGTTGAATCCTTTCCATGTTTGACTTCAGCTTACCCTTATTCACATGGCTTGGATTGTACTGGTTCTTTGGGATCCTTTATGAAGACCTTAGTTCATCATCTATGGACTAAGTTGCGCAAGATTATGTTCTATTCATATACACAGCTTCTAGATCTTTGAAGACTCATCATTATTGTATATTGTGGCTTCGATCCACCTTTGGAATATACATGGTTTCATACCCATATCATATGATGTACTCAAATATTTTAAAGGATCTAGTGTTCCAGTAAATTGAACATAGCAGAAGAGGACGAGCTAGGATCAACCGTCGTGTATCGGGTGAGTCTTTTCTATCCTCCTATTTCCTTTACTGCACTCTAGAGTCAATTACCTGCAAGTTTCATGAGTATGTTGGTAACCCCAGACCTTCAGTTATAAGGTGTTTATTCCTATACAACAGTATGTAGAACAATTAATGGCTTCATCCTATACATTAGGATTCAAATTATTTACTTCTAACATGCAGGTTTCCATCTCCTTGATAGACATGTTATTGCGCCCTGCAACACCATTTTGTTGTGGTGTGTAGGGCACCAAATGCTGCATTTAGATTCCATGTACTTCAAAAATATGCTGCAAAATTTTGGTCACATACTCCTTTGCATTATCAGTCCTAAAGACCTTGATCTTGTTCACACATGCATTCTCAACTAGGGCTTTCCAAAATTTGATATTCTCAAGACTTCATATTTTAGTTTGAGGAAATATACCCAACAATTCCTTGAGAAGTCATCTATGAAAGTCAAAAACTACCTTGATCCCCCATAAAAGGGTGATGGGGGATCAATTACCTGCAAGTTTCATGAGTATGTTGGTAACCCCAGACCTTCAGTTATAAGGTGTTTATTCCTATACAACAGTATGTAGAACAATTAATGGCTTCATCCTATACATTAGGATTCAAATTATTTACTTCTAACATACAGGTTTCCATCTCCTTGATAGACATGTTATTGCGCCCTGCAACACCATTTTGTTGTGGTGTGTAGGGCACCAAATGCTGCATTTAGATTCCATGTACTTCAAAAATATGCTGCAAAATTTTGGTCACATACTCCTTTGCATTATCAGTCCTAAAGACCTTGATCTTGTTCACACATGCATTCTCAACTAGGGCTTTCCAAAATTTGATATTCTCAAGACTTCATATTTTAGTTTGAGGAAATATACCCAACAATTCCTTGAGAAGTCATCTATGAAAGTCAAAAACTACCTTGATCCCCCATAAAAGGGTGATGGAAGAGGCCCTATGAGGTATAAATGAACCAAATCAAGAACTTGGACAACTCTCCTTTCCTTCCCTTTCTCATAGTTGCGCTCTGCATGCTTCCCCACTACACATCCTTTGCATGTACCATGTGAGAACTTGATAGAAGGAATCCTTCCACCATGAATTCTTTTATCAATGACTGGAGGTACCTATAGTTGAGATAGCCATATCTCTCATGCGAAAAATTTCTTGTTTCATTTTCATGTGACGGGAGCACATTCCCTTGGAAGTAAGTGAGGAAGTGAGAGAATTTGTACATTCTTGCATTATGGTCAACAAAACCCAATTCCACAACCTTTCCTATATATATTTATGCTATCTCCATTGCATGTCAAGTAAATGTTACTCTATTGGATTCACATGTGTGTGTCATTTGATACACTAAGGTAGGTTTGCTACTAGATTAGGAACAAACAATGCATCATTGAAGTACCCATCTTCAATATGAATCCTTCCAATCCCTTTGGATCGTATTTTTGAATCATCACCCATGATAATGGATGGAACAATGTAAGGATACATGGTCTAGAAGGAATCTTGCATGGAGGCCATATCACTAGAAGCTCCAAAATCTACAATGAAGGAAGAAGATCTTGAAGAACCAACAACCAATGCATGGAACCTTTCCTTGTTGTCTGAGCTTGAACCTCCATCCTTCTTCCTCCCGTCCTTAAGAAATGGGATGTTGTTCTTCTCAATAATCTACGTCATCATGTCTATGGTATTCTTCATGCATGCACTCTTTGGATCCCACCCCTTGTGGAAATAAGTGCATTTGGTCTTGTATTTCTTCTTCTTATCCTTGTCCTTGACAATATTCGAACCTCCATCTGAATATTTGGATTTCTCCTGCTTCTTCTTCTCTTGATGCTTCGAATCTTTCAATTTCTTCTTGCCTTTGGCTGGATTTGAAACTCTTGCAAAAAGGGATTGATCCTTACTGGATTTGATGGTACCTATTTGCACTAGCTTGTCTTTCTCTTGAGTCAGTGACTCCATGAATTTAGCCAGTGAAGGCATGTGACAGTTTCAAGTTGTGAGCTTGCTAGAGTTGAATGTTGACACAAACACTGAGTAGTCAGGCCCTAGATTCAAAAGTATGGAAAATATGAGATTCTCCTCTTTCTTCTCTATGCCACACTGTTTTCGCTAAAGCACCAAGGATTTGAACTTGGTTAAGAAGTATTGGATTGTCTCAAAGTGAGCTGGACTTAGTGAGATTAGCTCATTTCTGAGCTGGTGACCTCTCATCTCATAGATATTCCTGAACAATGCCTCAATATTGATCCATACTTAGTTGGGAATTATCATACTTTCTACATGGAAGATAAAGTCTCTTGAAATGCTGAGACAAAGAATTCCAAATGCTTCATCAAGCCTATTGAAGTACTTCCATTTCTCCATAGCAGAGTTGGGTTCAAATTCAAGCCCCATGGTGACTCTGTGTAGGAATTTTGATCTCATATGGATCACCATTTTGGCCTTCCATTTGAAATATTTGAATGGGTTCGGAAATACATGAGTCTGCTCCATTTATGCTTGCGCACTGGGTGACAAATTGCTGATTGTACCTACAATGCAAAAACTCGAATCTATCTAGAAAATCCCTCAAATAACAACTAAAACACTCTATATTCAGTTTTAATCTGCAAATTTCTCTGATACCATGTCACAATTAATTCAGAGTAGGATCTAGGAGCCAAGGATATTCTCACAATTTGATATAAGACACAAAATATGCACAAAACAACAGAAAGAGTGAAAATATCATACACAAATGTAGTTGATAACTGAGTTTATTATGAATTTACAACATTTAAATATGTATGGAGCATGTTTATATTACAATAGGTATAAATCGTGTTGTGTTGGAGGCCATTTGGATGCATACAAGTGTCAGACCATGATTTTACCCTCAAACCCCTCTAGGTGGACCAATAAGCTTCCTAACCATCCAAAATGGTCACGAATGCAAGTGTGAACATGGGTGAGGTATGTTGGATCATAATTGAAGGAATTATAGGCACGGGTGAGCACATGGGTGAGTGGAGGTGGATATAGGAGGAAATAAATGCTCAAGGAAGGCCAAAAACCACCACAAACATGCACTAATGCCTAAGGTCAAACATATCCCTGAATTTGGGGATCTGGGAGCTCACCAAGACATAGTTGTCATCAACAAGGGCACGCGGGTTGTCAGAATGATCAATTTGGAGTGCCTCAACTATCATAATGATAAAAGTGGAGCACCTCAACTATCAGTAAATGATCAATATATCCTAATTCCGGACCATAGAATATATCATTAAGGCTAATGAAATGTGTCCTAGGTCTATGATCATGGTACTAAGGTGAATTATTGTTCTAACACTAGGAATTTTCTAAACAGCTTCAAATGGTAACAAAGGGCCACTATCTTATGGTATGAAGGTTGGGATGGGTTTAATATGTTTCTTATACTTATGCAGCAACTTACAGATAATGATTTGGATGTATATAAGTTAATATATATCATTTTTTAGTAAATTGAGCATAGGGGGTAAAATACATTGAAGAGAGACATAGAATTGTAAATTAGAAATAAAATTTTATTTTATTAATATTCATAGGAAATAATTTACATCATATATATTCAAATACAACTGCAAATATTCATAGAGGCACCATCCTCCACTAACAACTTCACCACTACAAAAAATACTATAGAAACAACACCCACTACTATATTTGAACCCAAAATATGACAGACCATTTGTTCAAATTTCACCATCTATGCATATAAAATATGACAAAGTTGTTTTTTTTAAACATTAGTGCATTTTCATTGGATATCTGGCAGAAAAAAAATATGTATGTTTTTTAATAGACACCCGTCGCTACATAACATACACTATTTTTTTACCAATCTAGTTGACCTCTCATCCAATATTCGACAATTAATATGTAGAAAATTCGACCATGGTGCATTCAAAAATTGACCTTCTTGATGTGCAAACAAACATCAAGTTTTGCTGGAACTTGTTGGATATCTCGTGATATTTTCCATCAGAGATTCAACATCCTTGTCATTGGTATCATATCATGCATATAAAATCCAATAATGATGAATGTCATATCTTGTTGGATGGATGAAAACATTTTTCATCGTAGGTGTATCATCCTTGTTGAAGGTATGCTTATGCATGTCAAAAATCTAATGACTATAACTAATTAAAAATGAATAAAAAAATTATAAAACTTCCTAATCTTCACTTGATAAAAATCATTTTATATTATAGGCATGGATACTATTAGTTTTTCCATATGACCATATGATGTATTATCCAAACAATCTTTGAGGGTGGAGTTATTGGTTTGACAAAAGTGCCTTCTAGCATGATTTTCACTATTCCAAGAAAATGCATGCCGAGGATAGAAGATGGGGTTGTAGATGATGAAATTTACATGGATGGAGTTAGCATGTTTTCTCCCACACTATGGAAGCTTAGTATTTCCAAGTTTGGGGAAAATGAAAATTTACCTTAGTGGATCAAGGCTTTGATAGATTTGTCTAAGTGTTAAAACAAGGATTAAAAGGCCCTTTTAAAAAGCACACTATATACTCTCTTTATGTCAATACATTTATCTGGTGGAATGAATATTTTATCTGGAGGTTTTTCCTTCCATCCATGCTCTCAAATTGACATTTGGTGATCACGTGTGCAGAATCTGGGTCTGTCAAATAGGACTAATCGAAATTTTTTGATAGTTTTGCATAAGGTCACATATATGCTCACTAGTGCACTGAAAATGACCACATATTGATAAATTATTCCTGCCACAAATTATTATTTCCACCATTGATGAAATATTCTCTCCAATTCTAGTTGCATAAAGGATTATTCCCACCTATTGATAAGCTATGCCTGCCATGCATAGAGTTATTCTCACCAAGTTCGAAAGAAGTATGTCTACTAAGGTAGTGATATGCCCTTCATGAACTCAAGATGCATGCCAAGTTCTTCAGATAAATGCATGCCTCATTAATAATACCCACTAAGATTCTAAAATATGCCCACCAGTTGAAGAGTACACCCGCTAGTTGAGGTTTAATGTCCACCATGCCTACAACAATAGGTAAGAGATGCACACACATTATGGTTGTTGGCTTGAAGCTTTGAAGATGTGGTGTTAAAACTTGAAGTTTATACCTATTAAAGGCGTGTATCTATGACTTGAAGCATTGAAGAAGTAGTTTTAAACCCTTTTGTATAAAAGAAGGACATATTGGAATTATAATCCCTTATGTGGGATATCAAATTAAAAATTGCATGTGACCCTAAAAGTAAGGAAATTAAACCTTCAAGACACCACAAGTGGACCAGATGATAAATAAATAATTAGTAATAATTATATTTTGTAATAAATTTTGATTAAATGTTGGAAGAAGACAAGGGATAGGTTGAATTCGAATTAAATAAAAATAAAAATTATATTTTTTACCAAGAAAAAGAATAGGTTGGCCCCTTAATTTGAGGAAGAGACCTTGCATATACATAGATGTGGAGGATTGAGATTTAAAGTATGTATTTTGATGCGAACATTTTGATAGTAATATGAGGAAGGGAATTTGTAGGTGAACTTAGGCCAAATAGATGAAGGTCAAAAGCTAATGAGGAACGACATGTGAACTATGGAGCAGATTGTATAAAAGAAGAGCTAGTACACAACAATTTAGAGAAGAAAGAGCAAGAGGCGAGGATCTACTCAGTATTTTCAAAAACCCCAACAAATATTTTTAAGGCTGCTTAACAATGGATAATTCGAGGGTTTATAGTCAGAAGATAAATCAGCATAATTCCACCTATCCAAGGTCATCTAAAATTTTATTGAATAGCATATCAATATTAGAAGCATGCCACCTTGAAAAGAGTGGTTTCCTAGTGTAAGTTGATTATTTCATGTGAGTATTGGAGTCCTCAACTCTTCTCAATTGGAACTGATAAAATCAAGCTAGGTCTTGCCTTGGTAGTTGGAGATCCTTATTTCAGTTATAAATGAATGAAGTAAACCACAAGAATGCACACAAAAGGTAAATAAATAAATAAACCTTAAAAAACACAATTTCATTGCTATAATTATGTACTTTTAAGTACAATTAATGTGGCCTATCGATATAGGATACTGAACAGTTGAAATTCCTAGTGCGAAGTCTTGTAGAAATGAAAAAAACTATTAAATGTTTGATTCATGATAATGAATTTAATAAATAGACATGCATTTAAAAATTTGTAATACTCTATAATACATAATAATAAAGTGAAATACCTTATTTATATTCTATTTTTTTGGAGAATAGTTTAATATTCGCTACCAAACATGGAAAACAATGTGAAGGTGGAAGATCTTATGGGCCCTCCCCCCTATCACATCACTCCCAGCTCCCCATACCTAATGCATGTACTTTAAAATAAATGAAATTATTTGCAAATATTTGTTTTTCATAATAAATAACCATTTAACATTCATTCATTAACATATAAAATTCATTAATTCACTCATCCATTCATTATACAAAAGTACTACATGACATTATATATTCCAAAATAAGTTGTTTTCATATTGTTTTTACAGTCACTTTCTTTTTTTTCTTATGTGGAAAAATTAGCAATAAAATCATCTTCTACAATTTCTTGTTAATTTCTTATGGTGTCTGCAACTTATCCTAATGTCTTCCTGTTCATGTTCTCATGACGTGGACGCTATTGAAAGAGGTCAGGATTTGCTACAAAATGTTAAAAGGATATCTTTTTATTATTATTATTACACGTATCTCATTAATAAAAAAGAAATTATAGAGGTTCTCTTTACCTAATGGGAACACATGATGTAATTCAGCTTCCTATCTAGCCTAATCTTGTATAGGATGACCCTCTGCATGCTCTAGAGTTGAAACATGAAACATTACAATAAATACACCATTTGCAATGCAATATTTTAAATTGTAATCCATACTTCGTTTTTTTGTAGGACATGAGTACATTCATTACAAGGATTCAAATCTTGACCTTCATAGGGTTGTTATCCATCCTTGAGATTATGTGGGTCATTACTTCCGTACTTAAAAAAGACTCAATATTTTATGGAAATTTTTTATAATGAATAGGTTGCATAAGTAATCAATCTTAAATTCACTTCATTGATTTTCTTTATCTGCATGCAAGATTGATTACCAAAAACCTGTTTTTTCCTAGACAATATTTTTCATCATTCATCAACAAATTCAAAGCTATGCAGGAAGCCAAGGTTCAAGTATTCTTCTGTGGGAACTTCATTGAACCGATCAACCTACAATTTTACATAAGATCATGAATTTATATATTATGGAAATAAAACCAATTTTTTTTGCAATTTATTATTTGGATGAAATTTTTTATCTATTTATACTTACAAATCATGACTCCATATTCGAAAAACCACCAGGCCTAAGCTTATGTTGACCAATTTTTTCTTGTGGACTTTGATTTGTATGGTAGCATAATAAAATTTTGAAATAAGTTATATTTTGCAAATTTGATCTAAAAATAAAGAGGAATAAACATATAATTACATTGCTGAAATTATTTTGTATCTTCTTGTTCCTAGTGATAGCTTTCCTTATTTTCTAAAAAACCTCTCCTTTCCATCATCCACCAGGTCCTTCCACTCCCTTGTTGGGGTCATTGGAGGGTGATCATGCCTAGGGTTCCTTTGTATTAAACCCTATACTTTTCCCTCACAATATTTATATGTTGGACAACTTTCTTGAGGAACTCCACTCGGTTAAATGTTTCATTTTTGAACAACCCAACTAAGCAATTAGTGAGCTCATGTTTTAAATTTTTACTTTATTTATCCCACCTTGAGTGAATTTTAGGTCCAAATATATCCAACAATAAATCATTTATATGTTTATAAAACACATCATTTCTTGCAAAATGATCATGTAATCATCAGTTAAAAAAGAATATTCTATAGGTAAATTTCAATCGTATTATATACAAAGATTAAAAAAAATTAAATGCCTAGGATCTTCTCTATCTTTATGGGAATGAGATATTCATCCACCAAAAATGTGGTCTATATTATTCCCATGCTAGTGACATGGGGGGATCCAAAAAAATGTTGTTTGAGCAATATCAATAGTAGGGTCTGCATCAACCCCATGTTCTGCACGATATGGTGTGCCTTAAACACTAAAGGGTGCACTCACATATTTCCTTAGGGGTGTTATAGAATGTGTTTTCAACTGTTCATTAAAAAATATTGGCATATGAGATGCAAGTGGGGTCATATGTTCATTTCACAACTCTCCATGAGCATCACTAGTACTAGCACCCCCTGACCTCTATTATGTGGACACAAAAATTCTTGTAAAAACAAACCATATTTTGGCTTATGATCATATCCAAGTACAAAATATAAAATCCTAAATGAATTTATCATCTAATTAATTATTCCACAACTTACTTTGAAGCCCCAATATCTCTTAACCAAAAGATCAACTTTTTCTCTAATCTCATTTCTATGTGGCTGAATGAATATTAGAAAAAGGATTTCCTCATTTATTTTTAAGATCTTCTACATAATATTAATGGGGTACAACAAACATGTGATGTCAACATCACATGTGAGCTCATTCACATCAATATCTATGGATTTCTATGTTTCTATATCAAACCCCAAATCAGTAGTGTACCATAAAAATATATAAAACATTATCGAAATGAAAACAATAGACCAAGGAAAAAAATATTACTAAAAAATATTTCTTATATTTAATTTGTACATCTAAAATGAGGTATACCTGATTCCTTGAGGCTGGTTTTTTATGATCAATAACTGAGTTCTTTCCTTGATCATCACCTCGCAACAAAAATATAGAAAACATTATCAAAATGAAACCAATATAATCACCGAAAAAACATATTGGCATATTATATTTGTATAATTAAAATGAGGTAAACCTGCATCCTCGAGGATGGTGTCCTCTAATCAACTGCCGAGGACTTGCCCCAATCACTACCTTAAGACAAAAATATAGAAAACAATTTTAGATCCTTTTTTACTATGTTTTTTTTATCTTATTTTTTTGGGGGAATTTTTCATTGCTTTTTCCAAAGTTTTAGTGCTTGCATGTTTATCTTTATTTCTTTCATGTATCTTGCGTGCTTCATTTATGATTTTTTCATTCAATCACTTGCATGTTCCTATGTTCCTATCTAGCTAATTATTGAAATGAAACCAATAAACTCACAAAAAAACATAACAATGAAACATATTGCTCATATTATATTTTACAATTATAATGAGGAATACCTATTTCCTCAAGGATAGTTTCCTCTTATATAATGCCAGGGATTTTACTTGATCAATACTCTTCAACAAAAACATAGAAAACATTAGCGAAATGAAACCAATATACTCACAAAATAAACATAATAAAAAAAATGTTGGTCATATTTAATTTGTACAATTACATTGACCAGGTATACCTTCTTCCTCGAGGTTGGTGTCATATGATCAATAGCTGGGGACTTGTACCAATCAGAACCATGCAACAAAAATATAGAAAACATTATTGAAATGAAGCCAATATACTCGCCGAAAATCATAATAAAAAAAAATATTGTTCACATTATATTTGTAGAATTACAATGAGGTATACCTACTCCCTCTAGGAAGGTCCACTCCTTTGATAAACTACTAGGGAGTTTCCCTAATCACTACCCTATGAAAAAAGTATAGAAAACATTACTGAAATTATAACAATAGAGTCACGAAAAAAAACATAAGATATTAGATTCATTAATTAAAGGTTGGGTAAAAAGTTATATGTACCACTCCCATAGTAATAGAATTTGAACCCTTTCGATTCAAATTGCAATTGAACAACAACTCTCCCCCTATAGCTATTGATTTATGGCACACACAAAATCATCGTTTCCTTCATGACCCCCAAATATGCATTTGGGTTATTTATTTGCAGACGTAGGTTGTGTACTGTTTATAAGCCCTACAATATTCCTTGTTGATTTTGGTCTTTCATTGATGTACATAGTTTCTCCTTTATTTTGATCCTTGTCTTTTAGCTGTAAATAATTTGTATAGAATCCATATCTACTCATAATTTGTGTATATTGGACCAACCACATCCAATCTCTGTAATTGTAAGAAGGTCTGGCATACTCCATCAATTCAATACATATGTCGTAACCAAACTTTATAATATCGATGAAAAACAACCCCAAACCATGTAATGACGACGGTGCAATCTGATATATCCTCTCATTCACACACAAATATTTATTTATTTAAGGAAAAACATTGGGTACCCATTGTTTCACTAGATGTTTATACATCAAGGACACCTCGATGTTTCCTATGGTCTCATCATCATAAAAACATGAGCCCCCTTCAACAAGAAAACATTCTATGCATTTATGGAATTTTATTTTGATCTTTTGACATCTTTTTTATATCCCTCTTGTAGACCCACTAAATGAATCATTTTCCTCTAATATTCTTAAAATTCCCTTGCTCAAGGAGGATAGATCTAACAAATACCTATTTGGTTCTACCTACACCACGGGATACAAATTTGAATGTTTTGGGTTTGGATTATGCTAATTAAAATTTAGTGGTGGCCTTTGCATTTCATTATTAAATTTATTTTCTATGGTTGTAAATGTTCATTTTCATTGATCATATATAGACATAGCTTAAGTGTAGGATGAATTCCTTGCTTGAATATTATCTTAGTTTCTCAAGAATGTGGAATTGAAAGTAAGGGTGGCCATTCAATGCAACAAAGTTTATCATGAAATAGTTTTTTAAGTAATTTACCCTTTAATGAAAAAAATTCCTACATGTTAATGAGAAGAACCTTATTTTTGGAAATTTTCCAATTAAAAATCCTCTGAGATTTCTCAAGGATATTTTATATTAGGTTATGTAGTCTAGGTAAGTTAGGGTAGCCATTATAAATCAATTCTGATTAGTTATTTAGGTTATGTAGGCTAGGTAAGTTATGTTTTTTTTTTACAGAAACTGAAAAGGGGGTTTATATATAAAAGAGGATGTGCACAGCCATTCATTACAAAATATATAATATCGGATGCTTATGTACAACGAAATCGCTGCACCATAGAGCTAACCAAGGGGCTGCCCAAAAAACCTTACATATAGTTTGCTCAAAACATCTGAGACTGCAGGAGGGGTATACCCTTACGAACTGCTGACATAAAAACAAACAGAAAAACATGTAAACATCAAAAAGGGGCAGATTTCTGATTGCCTCTTTTGATTCGAGGCTGAACGACAGATTATTCTTCCATAGGAGCCACAACTTCTGCAACTTCACCGGTGATTCTACTAGCCTGGTGCATTGCAATGAATCACTGGAGATCCTCCTGAATCCTATCCACCTTCCCCATAATTTCCCAGAGATTGCTCTCATTGTCATCTATGCGAGCATCGTTATTACTTACCTGCTGGGAAGTGTAACTTACTGTGTCTTCCATTTTCTTCACCTCCGCGACCATTTCTTTAGTATCCACGACATTGATAGCTAGCAACTCATATAATCTGTGCAGATTCTTTTTTATGTCCATTATGCCTGCCAATTCTCCACCCTACGCCATTCTGGATTCTGCAGTCGAGATGCTTAACCGAGCAAGGAAATTAAGGGTGGCACAATCAGGATTATCGGGAACGCTATCTTGTTGCACAAACGAACTGAGAACAGCAAGTTCTTGGAGCAGAGAACCTGCACCTAGATTTTGGCAGACCACTGTGCCCACTGTTCCTTCCAGCCAGCCCGAGTAACGGCAGCCAAGAAACAGACTTCGCCCACTTTTACCATACGCAGAGGCACCACAGCTGAGAGTTGTAGCCTGAGACACCGAGAGGGAAGAGCACGAACAAGAAGAGAGGGCTACAAAGGCCAACCGTTCCTTCACCACCGAGCGCATGAGGGGGAGTACCTGCCATGGGAGGCCTTGGAGCCACCCTTCACTGATTCCTGAAACAACCTGAAGCATAAGACGCAGAGCTTCGTGGAGGCCAGAGATCACAATGGGAAAAGGATGGAGAGACATACTGAAACCGGAGGCAAACAGGGGATAAAGATGGATGGGAAGAGAGGCGTGTGAGGAATAAATGTCGAAGACCCGAGGCCTAAAGGCCATTAAAACCGCATCAGCCAGAGGGTGGAGGGAACAAGGAGAGGGCCACACAGCGAAAAGGAAGGGACTGGGTGATAAATGAGGGGAGCCGGCAAAGGACGAGCAGGGGGGAAGTTTGAAAAGACAAAGGAAGGATTGGAGCGGGAGGAGAACGGGGATAAAGGAGAAGGGCAAGGGAGAGGGAAGGGGGTAAAAAAACCATAGGACAAGGATGAGGACCTTGAAACAATGCCCAATTAAGTGCAGATTCCTAGACACATGGGAGTAGTTATGCCATATAGAGATATTTTCCATAATTACGGGATATAATTATGGAGGGGGGGATACCCGTCTTGCTTATAGACACCTTGCGGAAGAGAAGCCCCAATGTTGGCCATTTTATCCGCTGTAATGTTATTAATCCGGAGAATATGGAAGGGCTCGAAGGAATGAAGCATCAGAGGCTTTACTGTGTTGTACAGGCAACGACATTTGATTGCCCCCGAGGGGTAGCCGTTGATCAGTTTGGAGATGACACGCTTTGAGTCTCCAAAAATCAAAACCTTTCGATAATTTTTTTCCCGTAACATCTGAAGACCTTAAAGCAGAGCCAGCCACTCAACTTCATTATTAGTTCGGTTCCCTAAGCCCCAGGCAAAGGATTGTTCTATGTTTCCTCCAGGATCGAAAAGGACCCCCCCTGCGCCTGCCACCCCAGGCTAGGTAAGTTATGTTATGTAAGTTAGGGTAGTAATGTTATGTCAAGTTGAATCTTTCTTGTAGTCATAAGACCCTAAATATGAATTTCAATATTGCAATGAGATAATATATATGAGCTTTAAATAATTATGCATAAATAAAAGTATATAAACAATGATCCATCAATGAAAGAATGATCCAACTATAAGTGTGATTTTTGCAATTAGTATCCATAACCACCATTGTCAACCAATTTAGACTTCTATAAAAACAATTATTCATAGAGGGAAGTCAATTATCCATAGCATTGTGCCATGCCTTGAAATAAATGGAAACACTTACCATGATTGTCCACCAATTCCATAAGCATTGAGAATAATTGGAAGTGGTGAAAATATGGTTAATCATTTTAGAGTGACATAGACACATGGAGCAATGAGATTTTTCAAAAACTCCTTTACAAATGTTATTCCATGTGATATTTTTTTTCCATCCCAATATAGTTCTTATGCCAATAGTCCAAGTTCCATATCTTACTCCATAACGAATTTGTTGTCCAAATTTGAAAGGTTTACAATAGTTGTGTGTATTCATGTATAAAATTAAAGTTAGTTAATACTATTTACCCCCATAAAGGATATATGGTCTAAATTAAGTTATTAACCTTAGCTGTAGTTCTTTCCACATTGGGTTGTGACAGAGATCCTATAGAGATCATATTTGGCTAGGAATTCAAGTGCTTTCATTTTCCGAAAACCAATGACATTGCATATTTAATTTGTTGTTGTTATTCCACCTAAAATCGATGAATCTTAATCTCCATTTGTTTTGGGTTGATATTAAATTCCCTTCGAAGCGATCAATAATTTTTTTTAGGAGGTCAACAATTGCTTCAAGGAGCCAATGTAAAATAAAGTGTACTTTCTATCTTGAATTTCCCAAAAGTTTCATGAATTAAGGTGTCCAAATAATATTGAACATTGTTTATATGTGGGATCCATGTGGAAAAATCATGGTTGGGGAGCAGGGATGATTTTAAGGAACCATACTTATTTCAAAGTGTATAAATGTTGGCGAATATTACCAATTCTTAAAATGCCAACTATAAAATGATTCGCGATATTTTTCAAAAAATATTTTAATTTCCAAGGATTTTATATCATTTATATAATAATTTGGTGATTTTTAGGGTGAAAATATTTTACCCTATCAAAATTGGGCGAAACAGGGCTTCAAAAAATGCAAAATGGCGAATGTTTTTTGGGAGAAAAACATGGAAAAATAGCCCACTGGGCTAAAATTCGCCCCTAAAATTATCCTTGTTGGGGAGTGATACAATTTCTTATATTGTGTTTGGGTGTACTGAAAAACATGGCAGAATAAAAAACTAAAATTCTTTCATGGATGAATCTAACAAGTGTTAGCTAGTTACCCAAATAACTTTCTAGTGTTTTGAGACTTTTTTTAAGGAACAATTATATCATATTAAGAAAAGGACCAAGGTTGAAAATATCCTAAAAAATCAAGTGATCCTTGAGATTTTCCAATATCCAAAAATGATATGGAAGTTTAAACCCCAAGGAAAATCAAAATCCCAAGTCAAATCGAATTAGAAACAAAACTCCCTTGTCACATCAAATTAACAATGAAAATTGAATTATTTGCCAACTAATTTTTAAAATTTTTAAATCGAAAGAATTTAGGGCTTGGTACTCATAGATGTGGGAGGATTTGGATCCTATTACACTTTATCTATTTGGCATCCCCCTCCCTTTCCACAATTTAACTCTACTCTCCTCGATATCCACTAGTCCAAATCTCCTCTCCCACTTCTTGTTCATTGGGTAGCTAGTTGTCTCAAATCCTAAATGGACGAGTTGATTTTTCTTGATCCATTAATCTTTCTTATTCTTTGCTCCTATATCACACCTGAAGATGAGGTAATTACAATGACATGAATTTTGGGTCGATGAGAAAGGGACAATGGATGGGGATATGCAGTTAAGAATATATTCCTTTAAGCAGCTTGCTTAGAGCACTGGTCATTGACACGAACACAGAACGAAATGCTGCAAAGGAATATGTGTGGGTGCACATGAAAATTTGAAATTTGAGTTAAAATATGTTAGATATGTGTGTTTGTGTGTGTGTGTGTGTGTGTTAACCATTCACATACCTTCAATGTTAACCATCATGAACATAGATGTTGGATGAACCTTGACAAAATTGTATCCTAACACACTTTAAACCCAAACACAATAACACCCTATTACACTATATTACCTCTCCATTTTTTATTGTGAAAATGTTATGATTCCTTACACCCTAACCCACTATAACATCGTAAACCCTAGCCTCTATGATCCCTAACCCTTATCACCCCTAAAAAAATGATTTAGCATAAAATATGACCCCAAGAATGCTAACACCCTAGCCACTATGACAACTAATACTTATGATCCATGAAAAAAATATTCTTTTAACTCATTTTGAACAAAAAAAACTAAACCTTAATATATTGTAACCAATCTCCATAATTCCCTTGAACACACAATGTCACATGGAATCTTACTAGGTTGTTTTCCCTGATATAATACTTACTACCCTGGTAGTTTTAACTTTAAAAGATACACAATAATAGGTATAGGGAAGTATATATACATATATAAGGAGCAATATAATATGTTCATGATTGTAATCTTAACAAGAAAACACCATACTCCTTAAACTTATGATCCTAGACACACTTTTACCTCCANATATATATATATATATATATATCAAAATAGTTCATTGGGGGTGTTGAAGACATTAACTTCTCGAGATATGTCAAATACAGTTTGGAACTTGGAAGCGATCATAGATTAATATCTAAATCCTCCTCATATGCCTTCATTGACTTGTAATACTCAAGGTTAAGATAACCAGCTTCTCAAGGGATAAATGAAAGAAACATTGAATGTACTAATGATGATTACGGTGATCATAATTTTTCTTCATTATATTATCACAAACAATATCAACATCTTCATCATATCTCTCTCTTTTCACCTTTTAAAAAGGAATGCATTGTAATGTATTCACCTTTATTTGTATAGTATGATAATGGAAATAAATTCATTATTTTGATGATGACATAAACATTATTTTTCATGAAAATGGTATATATTATACAATCGTATGATTAGAAAAATATTGTAAAATTATAAAACATCAATGAGATATTAAAGGTTCTAGGAAATGTCAACATACAAATGGATTTTCCAATCTTATTCCATCATATAAAAAATATTATTTTTTCTTACTTTCAAAGTTAATGCCACCATTTTCATCACCATTATCATCACCACCATCATCGAGATCATATTCATCATCACCATTATTTGAAGTTATTAGTGATCACATATGCATTAATCCTAGTTGTGTTGTTAGGTTTAAACATAATTTCATCATGAGAGATTTAATGATACCTATTCACTTCTAAACTAGGGTTTTTATTGGCTTTTTTTGTCATATTTTCACATNGCACTATAATGAACTATATTGACCTTGACACACCATAATATCCTTAACATATATTTACCTTTGATTATTTTGAACTCGACCTACCTTAGAACCCTTCACACACCTGAACTATTAACCACTATAGTGTCATAATTATGGTCCTAAAAATAGTATGACCCCTTACACAATTGTCCCACAACACACTTTACCTCCAACCACTATTATTGTAAACACATTAACCCATTACACATATTGAACCATAACCACTATGACTCGTAACCCTTATGATGAGTAACATATCTTTACAATTGTAATTGGAATACACACACACACACACACACACACACACACACACACACACACACACACACACACACANCACAACCCCAGTTTGATATCAATAGTTTAGGTGGAAACATGCTAGATACTTTAATAATGAGCACAAAAATACACTCTCAATTAACAATAAAATCTAGGAACAATGATAAATGAAATTATATCTTAAAATAAGATTTTCAATTTCCTTCCAAGTAATATAGAAAACATGGTAGTCTATACTTATTCTAGTTGAATGTGCCATATCCAATACAAAATGGTACTAATTATGATGAAGATGTGACAATATTGACTATACTAATGATTTTGAAGGCGATGGAAATGATGAACATTTTCACATCTGAAACATGTTCCTTGGAATGCTTTTCTATTATGAAACCAAGTCCCAGAAATAGCATAAAAAAGAGAAGAAATGGAAAAAAAGAGAGCAATATGTTATTGATTGAGAAAATTGTGAAGATAATTGAACTTTAAAACTTTAATCCACAATAACAATGCATATAAATCTCATCAATAATACAAAGAGATAAATCAAACCATAGAACACAGGATATGCCCTGGGGAAACCCACCACTATTTCAGAGGATAAAACCCCAACAAACAATATTAGAGTATGAATGATAAGTGGAAGAGAATGATTACAACAAAATAGAAGACTGATTTCACCGAGAGCACCAGAGAGTGGATATCAAATGGAACACTGTATTTAACTTTCCAACTGCATAGAACTTTAATAAAAAGTCAAATTAGGATATAAAAAAAAAATAGAATGGTTGTATGCATGATTAACTTGTTAACACTTAGGAAAAATATGGGAGTTTAGGAAGAGAGAGAAGGGTTTCGTAAGCAACAGAAAGATGATAGTGGGGGCCTTTTGTGCATTTGTGTTGGGGACAGGGGATGCAGATCCCCTCGAGTGACCCATGGAAGTAACAAACTCTCAGAGCCATGCTCCTGAGGGGAGTAGCGGTGGCAACGAAGAATCAGAAGGAGAGAAAGATGGGCTAGGCGCAGGGAGGAGATTGAGGCAGAGGGGCTTCCTCCCGAAGGCCCACATGATCCCAACGATCTAGATCCGATCGGAAAAAATATGTGAGAAAATTGAGATGTGGAAGGAGAAATACCTCATTAGTACGTTCACGGGGGTATGTCCTAGAGAAAGAGATCTGGTATGGTGTATCTAGGGCACTTGGAAACTAAAAGGCCATTATGATATCCAGCCGGGATCAATTTTTTTTTACTATAATCTTCTTCAACCAGGAGGATAGGGATAGGGTTCTGGAGGGTGGTCTCTACTTATTCTTTTCGGCAAGGCTATACCTCAGACCTTAGAAGGAGAGATTCAACCCAGAAACTGAGGATCTAATAGTTTCCTTGACAGGGATCCGATTGTTAGGCCTCCTAAGAGAATACTAGGATCTAATAATCTTAAGAGACATTGGTAATTCGATAGGATAATTTGTGAAGGTATCGTAGAAAACCAGGTATTATAGGTATATGAATTATGCTCGCATATGCATCTACATGGACTTATCAAAGGACCTCCCGGAGGCAGTAAGATTGAACTGGGAGGACGAGGAGTGGATTCAACAGATTGACTATGACAATCTCCCTTTTTGATGCAAAATATTCCATGAATATGGAAATTTTGGGAGGATTTTCCCAAAAGGGGCCCAGGAGAACATGGCCTCAGGTCAAGAAGGGGAACAAAAGCAGGCCAATGAAGGATTCACGTAGGTTAAGAGCAGGAAATGAGGAAAAATCAATGGAGGGTAAAAATCACAGAAGGAAATGGTAGAAAAAACCTTAGAAAGCATAAATCCCTTCCAGATCTTGGAGGAAGAGGGTGAAGGGAAAGTGAAGGAGGAGAAAGAAGTGTAGAAAAATGCTCAGTAAGTTGAGATGAGTTTGCTCATGAATGGAACTAACAAAAAAAAATCGCTAGATGTCATGGAAGAGGATGAAGTTGAGGAAATGGAATTAGGAGAATTAGACTTGGATGCGATGGAAAAAGAATGTGAAAAGGAAGGAAAAGGTTATGTCTCTTGGGAGAAAATAGAAATCCTACAAAAATCCATCAACTGATCCAAAGGTCACAAATATTTGGGGATCAATGCACATCCTCAGAAGGGAAGTAAGAGGAAGTCTTCAGATGAGAATCTGAAAAGAGGGCACAAGATGAACGAGCAGAGGATTGGAGCAATTGGAGTCAAGCTGATCAAATCAAGCCAGTACCCGATGATAAGGGAGACATACTATGAAGTAAGTAAGGTTACCTAATGAAGATAGAATATTGGAATGTTAGGGGGTGTAACCACCCGATAAATATTAAGACCTTAGCTAGGAAGATTAAGCAGGAAAGACCAGATGGTCTATTTTTACAACAAACCAATTGCAGCCTTGAATCCCTAATGAAACTGGGACAGATAATTTGTAAAGGAAGCAATGTTATGGCAATAGGAGTAGAGGGCATGGCTATGCTATGGCACCCAAGGATGGTAGAAATATCGAGATGTAGGGCTAGTCATTTCTATATAATGGCTGAATTCAAGGTTTTAGGATCAGGGATCACATGGATGTTGGTCAATACATATGGACCCATTTCCATTCCCCAGAAACAAGCATTTATCCACCATTTGAAGTGGCTTATTGATTTGGACCAGGAGGGGAATTTGATCATGGGTGGGGATTTTAACTTGATCACCTCTCTTAGGGAAAAGAAGGAGGGGAGAAGGGTACTGGACAAGTACCAATATGAATTCAAGGAGATATTGTCCCATAGCTCCCTAGCGTATCTAGAGATAGGAGATGGATGGTTCACATGGAATAATAGGAGGGGAGGGGAGCACCTTATTTCCTCCCGGATAGACATATTCCTAGTTTTAGAAAATATTGCTAGGGGATCTGGGGAAATTAGGGTGAACATCCTCCTTGTAGCAGGCTATAATCATTGGCCAATTAGTCTCAAATGGGACTAGTTGACTGCCCTCTTAACCAAACCCTTTTTCTTCGAGCAGTTCTGGATGGAGCATAAGGACTTTAAGGTCCTGGTGGAGCAATGGTGGCAAGAATTGGACAACCTTGTGGGGACAAGAATGTAGAACTTCCAGCAAAAACTCAATGATTTGAAAGCCAAGGTTCGAAAGTGGAACAAAGATGACTTTGGGAATATCTTTGAGGACAAAAAGACACTCATCTAGGTTATTGACCTCATCCAGTAGAAAGGGATGGAATCTAGTTGGGACTTGGAGATGAAAGAGAAAGAGAAACAACTTCTCAACCAATTGGATGCTAGAGAAAGGTAGGAAGATATATATTGGAGGAAAAATTCTAGGGTCAAATGGATTCAAGAAGGGGAAAAAAACACTAAATTCTTCCATAACTTGGTGGTTGAAAACAAACTTGGATTGAAGATCCATAGAGTCAAAAGGTTAGATAGGTCCCAGGATGAGACTAGGGGAGAGGTAGAGGAAGAAATAACCAACTATTTTAAGGGGATCGCGACTGAGGACAATAATGATAGGGATCCAAACATTACTCAAATCACTGCTCTTACACCCGGGACTGTAACTAGGAAGGACAATGAGATTCTCAATAAACCTATCTCCATGCAAGAGGTGGAGTAGGCAGTGAGCTACATGGGCAAAGGGAATTCCCCCGTCCCTGATGGATTCACAACCAAATTATTTCACTTCTTCTGGGACATGATTAAGGAGGAAGTATGGACTATTATTGAGGAGTCCAAAAGCAAGTGCAGGGTGCTCAAAGCCTTCAATGCTACCTTCCTATCCTTGATCCCAAAGGGGGAGGGTGAGGACTCTCCAGGTAAGTTCATACCTATATCCCTCCATAATGTGATCTATAAAATCATCTCCAAGGTGATTGTGAATCAATTAAAAACCCTCCTCCCAGGTTTGATCAGTACGAAGCAATCTAGTTTCGTAGAGGGTAGACAGATCTTCGATGGTATCATTGCAGTCCATGAAACTATCCACTCTTTGAAATGGTCTGGAAGGCCTGGAATGCTCATCAAAATTGACATAGATAAGGCCTATGATAAAATAAACTGGAAATATTTGGAGAAGATGATGAGGGCGTATGGTTTTAGCATGGAATGGGTGGAATGGGTCATGGCTTTGGTCACTTTTCCTTTCTTATCCATCCTATTGAATGGATCCCTGACTATAATCTTGAATCCAACTCGAGGATTAGGTAGGGAGACCTGCTCTCACCTTTCCTCTTTATCCTAGCTACAAAGGAACTGAGCAAACTCATCCAAACCCAGGTGGGAGAAGGGGGAATCAAGGGTCTATCCCTCCATGAAGGCATGGAAAAGAAAAATCACCAGCAATTCATGGATTAAATGATGATCACTGGGCACCCTTCATTCTAATTATCTCACAATTTCAGAATGAGTTTAACGCTCTTCTTGTAGTCATTCACGAGAAATATTAGGTATTTTTCGTAAACACACTGGCCATCACCTAAAAAAATATTATCAAGATTTTGGGATTCACTAAAGGATCCTTCCCCTCCAAGTATCTCAGAGTTCCTTTGGTGCAGGGAACCATCAAGAGCGCTTCATGGTAGGACCTATTGGATAGGATCAATGGTAGATTATCAAGTTGGGTTCTCATGCCCCTAAACTTACCAAGCAGGTTCGTCCTGGTAAAGTCAGTCCTCCAAGCCATGTCGGTTTATTGTTTCTTTGTTCTTTCAACCCCAAATACCATCATAAAGGATATAAGGAGTATTCAACAAAATTTCCTATGGGAAGGAAGAGAGGCTAAATCCAAATTCTCTTTGTTTAGTTGGGAGAAAGTATGCGCTCCGAAGGAAAAGGGCCTTTGAGATACCGAAATCATGGGGGAAATCCAGGGGGAAAAAATATGGTGGAGGTGTTGTAACTATTTGTAGGAAACATGGGCTAAGATTTGGCACATCAAGTATGTGAGGGATCGACCCAGGACCCAGTTGACAAGATTCAATGAGGAACCTCTGGGATCTCACATTTGGCAGAAGGCTCTGGCAAGTCGAAAGCACGTCGAAAGATGGTTCAGGAGAATAGCTTATGAGAGATCAAGGTAGGGAATGACGCAGATGTTTGGGACAAACCATGGAATCAACTTCCCAAAATGGGGAATGAACCTCACTGGCAATACATTTGTGCTAGAGGAATAGAGGAAGGAAAGATTAAGGTACATCAATATTGGGAAGAAGGAACCCAACGGGATCACTGACAATGGGATATTTCAGAAAAAAGGATGACTGTATCTTAGGGGAGGACCTTCGATATTTCAAGAATGAACTTCAGGAACGCTGCATTTTGCATAAATATGGGGAAGATACTCTTCAATGGGGATACACCCAAAAAGGACCCTTCAACAAAATAGAATCCTACAATATCCGAATAAGGAGTAAGGAGGAGGCAGATGAGATTTGGAAGAATATCTGGACGACCAACCCATGGCCAAATATTTCCACCTTCTATTGGATGGTGGTCAGAAGTAGGATCTTAACATTGAAAAACCTAAGATGAAGAGGTATCAATGGCCCCTCTCGATGTGCCCTCTGATCATGCCAAGAGGAGAGCATGAATCACTTGCTTGATACCTGGTCCTTTTCTTCGAAACTATGGGATAGGGGGGCTTAGGTTTTGAAGAGGATCAATAGATGCAGATGGGATCTGGGCCAAACTCTAAGGGAATGGCATCCCAAAACTTTCAAAAATTTCATATTGCGTACTTTGTGGCAATCCTTTTTGGGTAATGTCTTGTGGGTGGTATGTAAGGAACGAAACAGCCGAATATTTCAAGGTAAGAAACAAATGTCTGAGGAGGTATGGAATACCCTAGCCTCAAACCTTGTGGCAACCATATGCAACATGCAATGGAATGAGGAAGATAAAGATTTCTCAGGGCTAGAAATGAGAATCCCGGAGGGATGGGGGTTGGGAAAAGGGACTCTAAATGGACTACAACAAAGGACCAATATTTGTAGAGTCTCTATCCCTAAATGTTGGGATCCTCCTCCAAGAATGGTTTACAAACTAAACTTTGATGGAGAAGTGAATGGAAACCCCAGAGAAATGAGTTACGGGGGAGTCTGTATAAACTCGGAAGGAGAAATTATTCAAACTTTTTATGGATCAATAGGTTTTGACACAAACAACTCCACATAACTCGAAGGTATGATTCAAGGTCTCAATCTCGTGCTCATGGAAGGTTGGATCCTGAGAATGGTGGAAAGGGACTTGAATATCCTCATACATATGGCAAAGCAGTATGGAAAAAAGAAGACAACATAGAGGTTCTCGTCTAGCTAGCATTTGGATAGTAGGTTGTATACCTTACATAGCTTGGTCATGGCACACCCAGCTATTTCCTTCCACCACGTCATAAGGGAGGCAAACCAAGTGGCGGACATAATGGAAAACATTTGCGCAGGTGAAAATGGGGCCTACAGGATGGGACTGCTTGAGGACTTGTCTCTTTGTCTCTGCCTCTTATATGTATTTTTGTCTACATGATAGCTCGTCTTTGTCAATAGGAATAGGTGGTTTTTTAGCCAGCTTACTTTTATCTTGCTTGGCCTTAATTATGGGATTAGGCTCTACATAGTTAGGGCTCTTCCTCTTTTGGGGATGGTATGGTTTTTTGATAGATTACTATAATAGTTCGTTAAGCTAGGGTTTGATTCAGATATGTTGTGGCCTATGTTTTGGGCATCTGTGTAATCATGGATTTTGCAGTAATACAATATTTTATTTAAAAAAAAACTTGTTAACAATTGGAAAACTGATATATATTTAATAATGTGCCCCCCATTGATCTGGTGCCAAGATGGCACTCCATAACTATCTACCACTAGACAATATGCACCCTTATTGACTTGGTGCTAGGTTGGCACTCCATAATTATCTCCCACAAGAAGATATGTGCCTTCCATTAATCAACTAACTCTAACTGAGTTGTTAATTCAGTGAAAAGATTAAATGAATGGAACTGCATGCAACTGAATGGAAGTGAGTGTAATTGTATACAACTGAGTGTAATTGAACTAAACTAAATGGAACTGCAGGAAACTAAATGTAAATTAACTGAACTGAATGGAACTGCATGGAACTAAATGTAACTTCATGCAAATGAATGTAACTCAACATAATTGAATGTAACTGGATAAAACTGAATGTAATTGAACATAACACAATGTAACTGAATATAACTAAATGTAATTGAATAGAACTGATGTAATTGAACATAACATAATGTAACTGAACATAACTGAATGTAATTGAACAAAACTAGTTCTTCTTCAACAATGTTTATTTCAAACAACCACTTGCATAAAATAAGGAGTTGATTCCTTAATTAACTGGATTTTTTTTACCATAAATAATACTCAAATAACATCTTATCGATTCAAGTTCACTTGATGGTAACATGGGAAATTTGAATTCTCTGTCCATTATTGTGCTTGTATTAAATATCTTTGCATGGTCCATATGTTTTTTCATTAATTAATCTTATATACCATAGCATACTCATAAGATTTTTTCCAAACCTATGATCATATGTATTACCCTGGGTTATATAGTCTCATGCTAAAGTAGATCACTCTAGGGATAGCTAATCCCTAAAGGAGACTTATAGCACCTATTGACCATGACTATCCATACATCACATAGTATATCTACTTTACACAGTAAATTACACCACCTCACAACATGAGGATATTTGTATAACTTGATATTACTCACAAGTTTACTGTCTTGATATTACTCACAAGACTTTACTTGATATTACACACAATTTTATTGACTTTATATTACTCACAAGTCTATTGTATTGATATTAGTCATAAGAATCAGCTTGATATTACTCGCATGCTTTACATCATCACCACCTCAATCAAATGAGGATATTTGTAGGACTTGATATTACTCACAATTCTATTGTATTTATATTACTCACAAGTCTGGAGAATGACTCTTGATGCTGTAATCTCAACACTCCGTCTGAGCAAGGGAGACATTCTCTACCATACCAAGCTTATATCAGAAGTGTTTAAACTTCATCACAGATAGAGGCTTGTCACAAATTTTCAATATTCTCATCAGTAACTATGTACTGGAACTCATGACCATGACTTCAATGAAGTAAAACTTCATCTCGAATGTATTTTATCATCAAACACATATAAAGTTTTCGACAAAATATTGACTATTAACACCTAATGACTATAGGCTCAAGTCTTTCATGTAGGAAGCTTCCCAAGCTTCAATACTCCTCAGTAAGTAGTACCATCCATAAAACACATTTTTCTTCTGTATTACTCTTAGACATACATCTTGCTTTGTAGAACTAGCCGCAATACACTTAGATTGTGTAGTACTAACCTCAAATTACATTGCGTATCTCATGCTAAAATAATAGATGGATAAAAAAATCAAATAATAAGTATTCCATGTATCAAATACAATAAAGATCCTATTCTAGTGTACCTCAAAGGTACTCAAACATATGCTTAGTAGTAAACATAAAATGCAATAGGTATGCTCAAATACCAACCAACTACTTACAAAAAGTAGCATCATTTGGATCCAATCCATAATAAAGTTTCTCTAAACTAGAGACCATGGAGTTTAAATCCATCACATACAATATTATACAAAAAATATGTAATAACATGCAGAAAGAAATACTTATATTTTATTTAACTTTTCAACATTTGTTGACTTCTTGAATCTTCTGCTATCTGGAGAAGTTCTCTATGAACTTTCCATTCTCTATGATGTTCTTCAAGTCATGATCAATTTCTCAATGATCCTTCTCTTTATATTGTAGCACTCCAACTACCTCTCTGATTGGTTTAAACTATTCTCTAATAGTCCAAACTAAAAATAGTCTCAAATACTTTTGACCATGTCTTTGCTCATGTGGATTCTATCTACAATCTATCACAACCCTTGGGTTCCTAAGTCATGTACGATGACTAACTAGTGGGGACTGTATATGCTACTGCCTATGAAGACACATCAATACTCCCTGTTCAACTAGAGGAGTTCTTATGTACTATACCAAGGTTGTCCCTGACAAAGGCTTAGTAAGAATGTTGGCAATGCTTCTCATCTGTGGATATGTATCATGTCTTCAATATAAATGACTAGAACCCTCAAAATTATTACTGCTTTCCAACATGCTCTATCTAGAGAATCACATGTGATATTCATTAATCACTATACTAGTCATATTTTATATATATTTGAAACTCTATTTTACTAATCAAGACATATCTGAGACCACATACACTTGTACCAATTATGTACCAAAACAGATGCTTTGTACATGTCTATGTATAAACTTCAAAGCACA
The DNA here is from genome assembly GCA_001517045.1 of Pseudotsuga menziesii. Lineage (NCBI taxonomy): Eukaryota > Viridiplantae > Streptophyta > Pinopsida > Pinales > Pinaceae > Pseudotsuga > Pseudotsuga menziesii. The sequence continues at coordinate 131,158 of LPNX010418334.1, forward strand.
TAACATATCCTAGGACCCGTGACTAACCAAATACATCTCAAATGACTTGATATCCTCCAAATATGAAATAAGGATTATAAAGTTTCATATTTACCTTCATATGTGTGGTCTGGACTTATAGTCCATCATCCAGAAAGACTTTAGGATATTTTACCTACACATTTTCCTTAACTAAGGAAAATATTTGTTTGATGACTACCACACCACTAATCATAAGAATAAAAAAAAATCTTGAAAATAGTTCTTAGCTTCCTTCTGAATATAAGCATCATGCATATCTCCTTTTTATAGGAGGTACATCAACCAGTTACATTGGTTCTTCAGGACCTAGTGAGACTAGCAAATCTCTTTGAACATGTAAATGTGAGAATCATAATCTAGGTCCTCCATCACAGCGACTTATGCTCATATATATATGAATCTCTTCTTTGACACATGAATCTAAATAATATAGACTAACTTCAAGAGTATTCACATCTATCATAATAGAATTAAGCCATCTAGTTTGTCTTCTTCCCAAGAGACATATGAACCTCCCAAACTCTTCTCTTTCAGGATTAGAAATTAGAATGACTTCACATTCATGTCCTTATTTAATTTTAGGTAAGGGAATATTAATTTTCCCTACAAGACAAATTATTCTAATTGTTATAACCATTTCATACTCATGAATTTTATTCACATGAAATACTCTCAATATACTGATCAAGATTTACCTAGTTATGTATAGACATTGACCAACCAATTTATCATAACCGTTTATAATATTATGTACTAATATGCAGCCCTATATCATTCCTATATCGGTCCAAAATTTCATTTTTTTAAATAAATATACAGCCCCATATTCATATCTCATGAGGTAAGCATGAATCCCTCTATTTAGCTAATCATGTAGTCTTATGTTCATAGTTTATGAAACAATCATGTTGTGCGTAAATATCATGTATCATGTAAGATGTTTTCATCCTTATATCAATACTATATGACTCTATGAGTATATATCAGTCATACATAAGTCTTATATCATCCCTATATCATCTCAAAAAAATTTGGACTCATGAGATTGATAACATGCCAATAAAGTTATGAAAACAATTTATATGCTAAACACAATTCCAAGTCTAGTAATGCAAATATATATATGAAAGTCAACAAACGTAAAAAAAAAATTAGATATGATTTATAACAACATATAAAAAAATGTAAGTTACTTATCTTTATTGTTTGAGTGGCCTCCCTCTTGATCTCTGCACCCTTGCGGAGATAGGTGGCATCCTTCTTTATTCACTGCAACTTACAAAACTATAAAAACAAAACTTAATGCATGTACAAGAAAGTGTGTCTCTGCATGGTAATAAGGATCCCATGAAACCAAGAGAGAATGTTATTATTCACTAAATTAAATATTCCTTTCAATTCTCCTCTTCCTTGGATGATTTTTCTTGAGAAGGTTCACCTCCTTCTACGGTGGTGGAGGCATGAATTATTCCTTCTTTTCTATTCCTTGTATTACAATCCTGTATGAAGTGGCTTGAATTTTTACTATAAAAACATATTACCTTTTATTTTTCCATACCTTTATGGATCTCTTTCTTCTTTTCATGAAAAGTGTTCTTGGTAGAAAAGGGTTTTCCATCTTTCTTAGTTCTTGGCACGATGGAAATATTCTCCTCCTTAGTGCTCACCATCTTGTTCTGGATGCAACCTTCTTATTGGATGAAATCATTCAAAAGTCTTTCAAAATTTGTCTTCCATTTACTGCAGCAAGAAAGGTCTTGAATGAGGAGACGAGTTTGTCGATGGAGGTTTGTAGAAGATCATCATCATCCCTCTCTACACTGATGCTTACTTATTGATCCTTCACTTGTGAAATATTTATGAAGAAAAATGGTACAATCTCATCCTTTTCCAGCTTCATGTTGTGCAACTTTTTCTTCAATTCCCTCTTTGTAGCAGGTGTCTTCTTCTCATAGATATTCATGAGTGTGTCAAAACACTCCGTTGTTGTCTTCAATGGTGTGATCACCCACATGAGGTTATCCTTCATAGAGTCATATATGATCCTCTTTGACTTTGTTTGATTCTTTTTTTAATTTGTTTTTCCTGCATTTGTAGTGTGCTCTTCGATCACGGAGTTCACAATAGAATCCATATCATTCTCTTTAATAATATTCAAAACCCTCGCATTCCATGTATTGAAGTTGGATGTTCCTTCCAGTCTATATTAAGGTCGAATGGATATAGAATTCATTGCTTCAAGATATTGCTTGATGCTTCAATATCTACAGAGGACTAGAATGTTTTCTCAAATCTAGATCTTGCACACCCTTGCTCTGATACCATGTTAGTGATTGAGAAAAATGTGAAGATAATTGAACTTTAAAACCTTAATCCACAATAAAAATGCATTTAAATCTCATCAATAATCCAAAGACATAAATCAAACCATAGAACACGGGATGTACCTTGATAAAACCCTCCATTGATTAAGAGGATAAAAAACCCAAAAACAAATATTAGAGTATGATTGATAAGTGACAGATAATGATTACAACACAATAGTACATTTCTTTCACCAAGAGAACCATAGAGTGAAGATCAAATGGAACATTGTGTCCAACTTTCAAAGTGCATATCACTTTAATAACAAGTCAACTTAGGTTATACAACAAAAATAGAATGGTTGCATGCATGATTTACTTGTTAACACCTAGAACAATGATATGTCTTCAATTATGCACCCCTTATTGATATGGCACCAAGATGACACTCCATAAATATCTACCACTAGAATATATGCACCCTTACTGACTTGGTGCCAAGTTGGAACTCCATAATTATATCCCATAAGAAGATATGCACCTTCCATTAATTCACTAACTTTAACTGAGTGTAGTGAGCTGAACTGAATGGAACTGAGTGTAGTGAGCTGAACTAAATGGAACTGAGTGTAACTGAACTAAACTAAATGGAACTGCATGCAACTAAATGTAAGTAAACTCAATGGAGTTGCATGCAACTAAATGTAACTGAACATAATTGAATGTAATTGCATGCAACTGAATGTAACTAAACCCAACTGAATGGAGTTGCATGCAAATGAATGTAACTGAACATAACTGAATGTAACGACATGCAACTAAATCTAACTGAACAAAAATGAATGTAATTTAACATAACTAGTGCTTCTTCATCAGTGTTTATTTCCATCAACCACTTGCATAAATTAAGGAGTTGATTCCTTAATTAACTAAAATTTGTTTACCATAACTAATACTTGACTGATATCTTATCAATTCGAGTTAAATTGATGGAAACATGGACAATTCGAATTCTCTCTCCATCTCTGTGCTTATATTAAATATCTCTGCATGGTCCATATGTGTTTTCATTAATTAATAATATATATCATATATATCATATCATACTCATAAGATTGTTTTTGAACCTTTGATCATATGTATTACCATGTGTCATATAGTCACATGCTAAGGTAAATCACTCTAGGGTTAGCTAATCTCTAAAGGATACTTATAGAACTTAGTGACCATGAAAATCCATACATCGCATAGTATATATACTTTACACAATAAAGCACACCACCTCACAAAATGAGGATATTTGTAGAACTTGATATTACTCACAACTCTACTGTCTTGATATTACAAACAAGACTTTACTTGATATTACACACAAGTTTAGTGACTTGATATTACTCATAAGTATACTCTCTTGATTTTACTCACAATACTCAGCATGATATTACTCACAAGCTTTACAACATCACCACGTCAATCATATGAGGATATTTGTAGGACTTAATATTACTCACAAGTATATTGTCTTGATAATAATCACAAGACTAGAGAACGAATCTTGATGATATATTCTCAACATAATCAACACCTTAATAATGAATAACAAAGATAAATAACTATCGTTTTTGAGGGAGGAACCTCCTTATACAATGTAGTTGTGTACCCAATGCAAGATAATATACAATGCTTACCCAAATGAAAATATTACCTTCCTATATATAGGATACAAAGGCGTACAATGACAACTAATATACCCACTAATAGACCCAAGCGTACATAAATAATATGTAATACACTACCATATAGGGGTAAAGTGCCACATTATAGGGGGAACTATGTCCAACATTTAGGGCTTAACATGCCCCTCCCCTTCAGACAAGAATTGTCCTCAACACTTGGGTAGTTGTGTATGCATCTGTATGAAGGTGTCATCTTCCCATGTCGAATTTGTAGTTGGTTAGTTATTCCACTTGTTTAGGTACTCAATAAGAGATTTATTTCATAGTTGTTTGGTCCTTGTTTCAATTATTTGTTCAAGTTCCCATCTGGTTTTTCTTTCTTCAAAAATCCTTTGACTGTGATGTTGATATACCTATTGTTTCAACTTATTTTTGGACATCTTCATTATTTGGATACTTCATGTTGGAGCTCTATGTGATCTACCACTACTTCAACTTTAGATTTTATTCATTTAACCTTGATTGGAATATTTTTTTATGGTTGACTTGGACTAATATAAGTTTAAAATTTCAACTCCTCTGGGTCTACAAATTCGTCTTGTTGTGGCTTGATGTGTCCTCTTTTTGAAGCCTTAGGTTTGACATAATTTGGATGCTCTAGTAAAACTATGTTGAAATTCTCCCGACACTTCTTATTTTTTTCCTATCCAGCTAAGAGAGCTTGTATACTATGCCAAGTGTCCGATATTTTGAATCTAAATCTGAAAAAACTACCAGAGATAATGGTCATTCTTATATTTTGATGCAATAAGTCTCACTCAATTTTATATCGGATGCTCTGAATACCAATTTTCCCTAGAACACCATTTTTTAAACCCTGATTGGAATACTATTTTAGGTTAGAATTGAAGTAGTTACTAAATTAGAATTTCAACTCCTCTAGGTCTGAAACTTTGTCTCGTTCTTGATGTGTCCACTTTTTGATGCCGCAAGTCTAACCTAATTTGGATGTGCCAATAAAATTTATTGTAAATCTCCAAAAAATTCTTATTTTTGGACTATTTATAAGAGTGGATGTAATTTCCATTTTTCAAAATTTTACTAAATGACCAATTTTTCACTTTTTCTCATATTTCGACCTTTGACTAGTTTTGATGTCTAAGTCTCTAAATTGGTCCAAATGATCCCAAATATTCACAAAAGGTATATGAATGATATTAAGGTTTGAATATGATTTTCATGGAATATTTATGACTCTCTAAAGGCTTCTACAAAATTTTTTAATATTGTGTTCGAGGTGGGAGTTTTGACTAGTAATCTCAGGTTCTAATTTCCCCACAATGAATACTGAAAATGGTTTCCCAACTGCACTCAAGCCAACAAAAATGTATGAATAGAATAATATACCATGTAAATTAAATCAATATTAAATAATATGAATCACCATTCTATACCCCCCTTAAATCATTTGCAAAAATACTAGTTTTAACCTTGGGGGAGATGATAGACAAACTTCTACAAATGCTATGAAACTTAACAAAATAACTCCAAATGCTTATGTAAATAACACTAATATCATATAATCCATTAATATAAGTCCATTCATCCATAAACCATCATTATTTTACTTATCCATTCGAATCTATCAACATTATAGTGGTTCACAACAAGGTAGTGGGGAAATGGCACTGTTTCTTCATTGTTTAACATTTATACATGAAATATTTTGGGTTTCTTGACCTGAGAGTATTATGAAATTTTAAATAAATAAATAACATTCCATTAATCCATAAACAATCATTATTTTACTTATCCATTCAAATCCATCAACATTACATTGGTTCACAACAATATAGTGGGGAAATGGCACTATTTCTTCATTGATTGACATTTTCACATGAAATATTTCAGTATTTTGACCTTAGAGTATCCTAAAATTAAAATAAAAAGAATTTAAATCATATCATAAAATAATGGGGCATATAAGCTTCCCCAAGGAGATCAATATCTCACCCAAAGCACAATCCCTCCATGAGCAAGAATTTGCAATAAAAAATGGAAATGGTCGAGAGAAAGTTATGCAATAGAAGAAACCATGAGATTCCCTGTAGATTCCACCAGAAAATAAAACTCCATTAAATATATATTTGTGCCGGAAATTGCTTCCAGGCCACAAAGAAACAAGCCAACACAATCTCAAATATTCAATCAAATAAAACTACGGTTTATGTTTTTTAAAAGGTTTTTCCTGGTTGTAAAGTTTGGTGACTGAAGGGAATAGACTCACGAGCCAAATAGGAACTGAATCATAAGAAAAGAAGAACAGAGATGCATAATATAATTACCAGTATCCCACAGAACATGACATTGAAGTTCATTCACAACTGACAAGCACTACCAGCGTACAAACCATAAACCAGCAATGAATTTATCAATTATGTAACTAAACAAGTTAAAAATGAAGACAAAACAAAGAATGAAGGGTAGAAAGGATCATATATTTCATAATTATGTTCATCAAATACACATGAGAGTTTAAGTACGTATCTCATCAATAAGTCCAAAAGACCTCCTTAAGCCATCCAAAAATCGAACCCTTTGTTTTCTTTCTCATCTACCTAAATATTGTTTTTCAAAAATTCAGTTAGGTTCTAAACCCTAACTGTTTTTAGCCTACTCATCGATAGGATAATGTCACAATTATTAGTTACAAAATAAAGTATTTCTCAAAAAGCATAACAAGTAACTGCCTAATTGACAATACTCAAAGGTCTTTAGCAGCTTCTGCCAATAAGACTATTCCATCCAAGGCTTGGGCCTTCTTCCTAGCTCTCTGCTATTCAGCTATCATATCCACTATCCTTATTGTAAGTTCTTCATTCTGCTGCTGTAAGCCTCTGACAGTCTGCTTCAATTTTGCACATTGTAAATTTGTGCTTCTTTTCCTTTTCAGGGCATCCTTGGAGACTGCAGTAAGCTCTTGGTAATGATCATTTACTTCTTGTAAATCCTCCACGAGTCTTCTATTAGATAGGATCAAACCATCATTGGTTTCTTGCATGTACTCCATCCGATGCTTATACTGTTTGATGGTTTTTTGCAAATTCTCCTTGTCTGAGTCAAAATATTTTCCTCCTGGTGTATTCTATATTTCACTAGGCAGCCATGGGATATTTAACTTTCTGAAAATGTCTTCCTCCTCATGCAGCAGCTCTGTAGAAACACCAAGAACACTTAGATTTTCTTGATTGTCTATTTCATTAAGTGCATTTTCATCCATTAACAATTTATTTTCTGAATAGGAAGCTTCCATTTCTTCTTTCTATTTTTCCTTCATCATTTCTCCTCTTAATTCGAAAAACGCAGCTGATAGTTTAGTCTCGGTGAGACTGGACTCTTCTGTTGACTTTAATGCTTTCTTTCCTTTGAAATCACCTTTGCTAAACTCTATTTTTTCATCTGAAGAAGAAGTATCGATCATAGTCACCTATGCTATGTTTAACTTGGGATTTAGAATCTTTTTCATGTTCATCCTCAATTTGTTTTTTGGTCTGGTTTTAGGTCTCCATCCTGAGGCAAGCTCCCCCAACATCTTTAAACTTTTTCCTTGATATGTAACTGTGGCAAACTCCATAGCGTTAAAATTGATCTTCTTTTTCTTTGGTCTTTCTGTCTTATCTTCCTGAATGCAGAATTCCCTATGTATGCCAACCCTAGACTCAGCCTTGACTGTCAACTCATCTCCTTCCAACATGTATCCTTCATCTTCAGATAAAATGGTAATGGGGCTTCGTTGCTGGACTTTAGTATCTTCTTCCTCTACTGCAACCCTCTCTATGACACCAATTTTTTCATTTATAATTGCATCTGTTGGTACTTTAATTTGCACATGATGAGTTTCCTTTTAAATAATCAACAAACCCTTACCCTTACTGTCAATGGAAGGCTACTGAGATTCAATATCTCTCTTTGAAGGTTCTGTCATTTCCTCAATTTTGACACCTTTTTTATCTTCAGACTTGAGCTTTTGCCCTAATTTTCTAATTAGGGCTTGTCCTTTGTCTACATGTTTTTTGATAGGATGTTCTTCCTGCTTAATTTGGAACCCAGATGTAATGTCCCGGTTTTGACTCCGTTACATTAGATGTATATGATGTATAAATTGTAAATGATCAGGGTGTGGAGCTAAAGGCCAAGGCCCCCACCATTGATCAGTTTTGTTATGTTTTGGATTTGAATTGTCACTGTAGAAATTCATGCCTGCAGTAGATTAATTTCACTCACAGTAATTAACAATTGATCATGCAAAATTATCAACAATGGAGACTAAATATGGAGCTGTAACACAAAATTATATTAACTGAGTGTACAATAGCCAACCCTATAATAACATAGGCTGCTGAATATATAGAATACATGAGCAAATCGAATGCATGAGGAAGCATCCAAATCTAGCATAAAGCAGGCTTACCCAAAATAGGCAAATCCCCCATAGGTGTAAAAAGCTGATCCCAAATCTATCAAGGACCCCACGAATTAGCAAGGGCGCATGGGCAAGCTAAAGAGTGGTCAAATGGCAGCTCATACATGCAAAAGCATGGAGGAATGAGTGGAGGAGGAAGAGGCAACAAAGCTGATTCACCTCACCTAGTCTTGCTTTCCTATGTGCCTTAAAACACTAAAAAACCAGGGAATAAAGCAGAAAAAGCAGATGGGCGCCTAGGAGGCTAGGAATAAAGCAGATTTGATTCCTAAAGCTCTCAAGGGCGCTACATGAGTCAAAGATGGAAATTTTGACCTCTATGGATAGGCAATTAGCAACTTGCACATGGTGGGACTCATGGACTAGGCAAATAAGACAAAATAAATGGAATAATGTCTAAGTGGGTAAATACTATGGGTTGATTATTCTAACACCCCCCCTTAAGCCTGACTTTATGAGTAATAAATCAAAATATAGGGCCTAGCAACAAGTCTTAGTCACCCTTTACATACTGCAATGTCCATATGAACCAAGGAAAGAGGCAAAACCAACTTGGGAAAATCCTCCCTTAAACATGGACTGAAAGAACTGTAAAACAAAATTGTAGAATCTTGTCTCCACTCATGCTTTGACAGCATGATCAGCAATCCCCAGCAGGGATTTGAGATTCCTGAAGGTCTTCTCACAAAATGATTTTGTGAATATGTCAGCTACTTGTTCTGAAGATGAGCAAAAGAGAAGGTGTATAGTGCCATCATGCACAAGCTCTCTGA